>QEPC01012741.1:1717926-1850725 GCA_003113815.1 Sphenodon punctatus
CACCCCCCAACCACCTACTTACCTTATGCTGGAGCGGCGTCGATCCCTCGAGTGACTGGAGAAGCGGCGGCTGGAGGTCGGGCTGGAGTTCTTCACTGGTGGCAGCAGCAGCAGTGGTGATCCCGGAGCGGCCGGAGAAGCAGCGGCTGGAGGTCGGGCTGGAGTCCTCCGGTGGCGGCGGCAGCAGCAGCGGCGATCTCAGAGTGGCTGGAGAAGCAGCGGCTAGAGTCGGGTCCCTTGGCGGCAGCGGCGGTCTCAAGTGGATTCCAGACCATAAGTGACATGTGCTGATGCGACCTGCTTTATAAAGGCTGCGCAAGCCCCTGATTGGCTTGTGGCCTGAATAAAGCAGGTCCTGGATTGACTCACCACCAAGGAAGGGAAATTCCGCGGGGATTTCCCCAGTTTCTGCGATAATCCTGCCTAAGGCAGGATTCTGCGCAAATTCCGCGAATCGCGGAAGCGCAGAAGACATGGGGCCCTGACCATGGGAACTGACTGGCAAGGGGGCCAGGTTAGAAGTTCTCACAGTGGGTGAAGCCTAAGTAGAGGAGACCACCTACAGAAGGGAACTTACTTCAGAGAAGGAACTAAGGGAGAGCGAGCGGGTCTGCTGTGTCAGGTACCCTACCTTCCAGAATGGAGAGGCAATATTAGGTATACACACACTGTGTTAATGTGTGTATCTATATATGGCTAGCTGAAGGACTCCGCATACTGTGAATAAAGACACTTGGGGGAAGAAAAATGCCTTTGGATTAACTCTCTATATAGTGATTCTGTGGGTACTGCCGTGTTACAGTGTGATAGTGAGGTAACAGAGCTACCATATCTGGGAAGTGGTATGGTGGTGTTTTTGTTGTTGTTGTTTTAACACCCATAGAGTGCTTTTTAAATGGTGTAGGTGCTCCCAATTGGGCTGGGTTTCTCTCTCAGAAAGTCAGTGGGAAAGGAAGTTCATGAGTGGGTCTGGGCTTTCTTCCTATAGAATAAAGCAAAAAATGTTTTGTACAGCAACACCAGCAGAAAGGGTAGGGGTACCAATCTAGCATCTTTCAGTAATAAACAGATACAGCTCTGTTGCTGAACTTGGGCAACAGTTATTCCGAGAATGACATTATTTTGTGCTAATCCACTAATAAGTAGGCTGAGAGGGCATGTAACATCACCTCTGGTACAAGAGACATGCAAAGGTCATGGCTTTACTGCTCCTCTACCTCATTGCACACCAGCTGCCAGACTAGGAGGAAGCCTAGGAGGATGCTGTTAAGCCAGAAAAAATAATAAAAACTACCCCGAGCATGTTCCTTGAATGAATTCAAAGACATTTAGCCTGTGACCAGAACAAACAGGCAAAAAAATAAAAAAATTCTGAAACTGAACAAGGAATTATGCTTCTTGGAAAAGCTCAGTTCAATTAGAATGGACATTCTTATTTTTATTTATATAGTGCTAGCAATGAGCTTGTTGCTGAACAATCATGATTTTAGAGACAGCTCCCTGCCCCAAGGAGTTTACAATCTAGAGTAGACAAGGGAATGGGCAAATAGGGACTTGCGCTTTTGTGAATAACACAAAGCAGATTTAGCCCAGTGTATATTAGTAGTTAATATTACATGTAGTAGTACATGGTGAAAGTACACGTTTAGTTAATAGTATATGATTACTTCAAATCCCTCATTATAGTGTTTAGTACTGTAGTTACTGTTTTTGAAAACAAGAGGGAACTGATCTGAGTAGTTTTGCTTGAGTGATTTTAAAGTACCTGGGCAAGTACAATTAAATCTGTGTAAGGAGCACGAAAAGTCCATTTAGCATTTGTTAAATCATTTTAACATCTCTTTGCATTTTCAAAAATTAAGGCAACTTCACCTTTTTAAAACAAGGAACTTAATTATCTTTAGTCAAGTTGTCCTTTCGTTCAGTCATATTGAAAGTCCTATCTTATAACCATAATACAAGTATCTGTAGACAAACGACGATGATCAGTTCTTTATTAGCAGATGACTATAAACAAAGTAGGTGTGACAGACTGTCAGTCTATAGATGTCTGTGTAGGCTGCCTCAGTCAGTCTGCTGCCTGTATACCATGCCCCTATGTGTGTCGTCTTATTGCTAGAGTGTCTACTTCCTCCTATATGTGTACAACCACACTGCACATCTTGGATGACTTACTTATACACACAAGTCTCCATTCTGAGTTTAACTTTTAGTTTTATATAGAAATATTGTTCTGAGGAAAACTGTTTTTATTGTTCTAATCAGATAACTGCATGACCGTTACAGCATCTTTATATATTCTTCTATAAGTTGGATTTCTTTATTTAACTATATGCACAAGCAAAGTGTGTGATGTAGATGTTCTTTCAGCTACTGTAGATGTAAAACTTTTTAATTTTTAGTGACATGTTGCTCACTTGTTTATTTACTTATTTAGAACTTCAAACCAAAGCCATTCCTTTATAAAGACAAATCACCTTATCCCTCCCCAGAGCTTTTCTATTCATGACACATCACCTTGGGTGAGGACAAGGGGGAGGAAAGCCTGGGAGGAGAAGGGCCAGAAAGGCTCTTCCTTATGCTCTGTGAGAGGGAAGGCACCGACCACCTACTCAGTGCTCCCTTGGGCTGTCAGGCCCCACCTCCTTATATCCTGGTACGCACCATCTCCAACAAACACTGGGCACTTGGAGGAATCAATGGCGGGGGAACTGCATCAGCCAGGTTCGGAGTGTGTATGCATGGTATATGCAGACACTCAGCATTCCTGCAGGTCCCTGAGGCTTATGGGCCAATTTATAACTACATGCTTGGTGGGCCAGAGAAACTAAGACAGTGTCCTTTTGTTTTTCAGGATCTTTCATGTTGGTGAACACCTCTGGAAGATTTTCTGGGCAAAGAGCTCACCTCCTACTACCGCACCTAAAGGAAAATGACACACATTGCATTGATTTCCATTATTATGTTTCAAGCAAGAGTGGATCCAATCCTGGTGTATTGAATGTTTACGTGAAGGTCAATAATGGTCCACTTGGTAGCCCAATCTGGAACATGTCTGGGGCTCTTACAGGCACCTGGAACAGAGCAGAATTAGCAATTAGTACCTTCTGGCCAAACTTCTATCAGGTATGTTTTTTGTTGTTGTTGTTGTTTAATTTTGTTTCATATATTGAACAAATTTGCAGGCTAAAATTAATATTTGTTTTTGGACATCAGTTGTCACTCTCAAAACATATGTCCCTTATCCAAAGGGCTGAATTCAGTGTCTGTTCTGCCTGATAAGCAAAATGTGAGAAAACTCATCACAAGAAGACTCTCCTTTATTACCACTCAGGATGAAGTAATAGGAGCTTAATATGACTGTATCTCGTATATAGTCCCCTTTTAGGGAAATCTGCTGGGAAACTGTAGAATAATTCAAACTGCATACCTCCCAACACCCTCTCTCCCACTCACAAACAGAACATGGTGATGCAGTATGGAACCTAATCTTGAAATTTTATTGTGAATCTTGGGGTATTTGATGTTTTGTCTTGAAATCTTTGATCTTGGATTTTGATAATTTGGTGAATATTTCAGGTTTTAATTAAAAAAGAAGGGGAGAGGGGGGAAGCCCTAGATCTCTTTCTAACTGATGCAGTGAACTATCCATAATGATTTCAGAGTGGCAGCATTTTATTTAGAACTCACCACTGTGTATATACAGTATTGACTATTTTATATATAGTATGGATTATTTTCTTCCTATGCTCATTACTTTGCACTTACCAACATTGGATTTCATCTGCCATTTTGTTGCTCCATCATCCAGTTTTGTGACATCCTTCTGTAACTCTTTGCAGTCTTAGCTATCTTGAATTATTTCAAATCAATCAAAAATTTATTTACAGATTTTGCCAAATTAATCTCGAATTATTTGTAAACTTTACTACATCCCTGTAAACACCAAGGCATCTCTTCTAAGTTTTTGCAACCTCTGGATTTGCAGTTCAGTACTCACCAACAAGAATCAGCCAAACTCGGATGGTCCCTTCACCAATTTGAGATTTATTTATTTATTGTGTACAATAAAAAACTATGAACTGTAAAAGATGTTCTCTTCCAGAATATCTTAGGCACACTTGGATCTTGATCTTTTGGTACTCCTTGCTCAGGCCTCTGGCCTAGTTCTCCTGGCCAGATGTCTACAAGGTAGCTTTGAGGCAAGTTCTTTTGTAGGAACCAAAGGTACTCTCAAACCATCTGATTTTGGCTGATTCCTGTCAGTGAGTGCTGGATTGCAACATGTAAATAAGGGTGATGCAGTTGACATTGGGTGATTTCAGATGTGACGGGGGCCCTATTGGCCCCGTCACAGAATCACCGTAATGATTCCCCGGCGGAATCTGCCGGCTCATCTGTTGATGGGCCGGTCTGATTCCGCCGGGGAATCGGGGAGGGGGCGGGGCTGTGCGGCGCAACGTGCAGCCGCACAGCGCCGCCCCCCCACGCTTCCGAGGCCAGTCGCCCTCCGGGAGACGGGCAGGCGCAGTGGCCAATATGGCCGCCGCACCCGCCCGGCCCCCGGGGTATTGACCACGGCCCGGAATCAGCGGCGAGCATGGCCGCCGATTCTGGGCCATGGTCAGCGGCCAGACGAGACGTTACCACGCTCAACCATGGTGAATTCCACCGTGGTTGAGCATGGTAACGTCACGTCTGTTGGGGGCACAAAGTGATTCCCGCTGGGTGTTCACACCTGGTGGGAATCACTTTGACCACGCTTTCGGAGATGGTCCCCAGACCATCCTCGAAAGCGTGGTTATTTTGATCCCTGACAGTGGTTCACTGTGGTGAACATCTGGAGGGGATCAAACAGACGTTACGGGACCATTCCCCACCACAGGGGATTGTCTATGGTTGAGCGTGATCTCGTAACGTCTGAAAATACCCATTGTGTATCTGGATTTTTAGAAAGCATTCAATAAAGTCCCTCACAAGAAACTCTTGAGAAAACTAAGTAGTCATAGGATAGGAGACAGTGTCCTGTTATGGATTGGTAACTGGTTAAATGATAGAAAACAAAGGGTAGAGCTAACGGGATGGCACTGAATTGGCACCATTCCAATGACTTTTCAGAGGAGTGGATCCTGCATGCCAGAAGAGGCCTCCTCGCTCACCCCCCACTCAAAAAAGCTGAGCGTAGGAAGAACCTAGCTCAGCTTGAGCAGCAGCAGGGAAGGAGCAGGGGAGTAGTGGCGGGCAAGACTCAGAGGAGTATCTTGCACTGCAGCTGAGTGGTGAGTCAGCTATTCCTGTGTCCTGCTGACCGATTGCCATGCAGTTTTGGATGGCAATCAGCCAGCAAAGCAACCCTCTGCCTGCCTTACTTCCTAAAGCTCATTGGAGCAGTACCAAGCCAATGCCATCCCTGTGGCACTACTTCAGTGAACTTTACAGCGATCCAGAAATACATAGCCATAATCTGATTCTTAGAGGCTAGGTCCATAAGTCCCCTTCGCCACTGAAATGGCGGCGACAGGAAATTTGTTCCCCCCCCCCCTCCTGTTGAGGGGAGACAGAGGAGGGGCCGCTGCGGGGAGGCTTGTTAGAAAGCCTCCACCGCGATACAGTGAGGGTTCCCTGGACAACTAGCCCTGTAACTCATGCGCACTGTGTGTGCTTTGGAGGCCCACCCCTTTTAGGAAGGGCGGACTCCCTGTGAGCCGTGCGGGAGCGGCATTGCAAAGCACTGAGTCAGAGGAGTCAGACCCACCCACCTCCCCTCTAGCACTGTGGTTTTTACCGGTTGCCGTTAAGGAACCAAGGAGGAATTTTGGCGGGCAGCCTTCTTAGCAAGGGTCGCTTGTTTTGCCTCCTCAGCAGTGCAGAGTAGGCTAAATAGGTTTTGATTGGCACTATTGATGGTCAGAGTAATTGTTGATTCGGCCTTAGTTCAATTTGACAATCAGGCTTAACGGATTCGAATTATTAATTTGAGTTAAATAGGGTAATCTGGTTGGTTTTATTGAGGAATATGGAAGGGAATTGCAAGGAATTTGGAAACAAGTTTAATTTTGAGAAATGTGGTAATAATTTGTCGCATTCTGCAGGGGTCCAGTATGCTATGATATGATAAATAGGTAGGATATAAGATATTAAGAGCCATCTCCTTAAGAGATGGGGGAGGGGGGTGATACCCGGTGGAATGCCGGGCACAGCGTACACCGGGGTCATGCCCCCTGGGACGGGTGTCTTAGCAGGGGGGTAGGGACACACGCTGTCTCCGCACCTTGCGGGTACTTAACTCCTTACTCATGTCCAGAGTTGCGCCTGCCCCCCTTCGGCCATGGCCACTGCGCTGTCGAAGGAGGGGATCTTGGTTGTTAGAGGTACTGTCACTGGAAGGCACATTCAGGATAGTACTTGAGTTAATAAGTTATGTTATTTAGTTAGCATACTGGACCCAAAATTGCTTAGTGCAGTTTACCCACTGGCCTTTTGATTCTGATAATTGGAAATAGAGTGCGACCATTTTCAATCCAACTATGGTCTCTGTGTCTCATTGGGGTGCGTCAACAAATTACTATTAGTCAGATTGGTTAGGGGATATAACCCCTTGACTGTTGGGAGCTGGCAGTGAACAGCAGGGAATCGTGTACTTCTCTGAAGTGACCAAAGGTTGCTGCTGTCAGAGGCGGTTTTCACACAGGCCCCCCTCCTCCCCACTGCACATGTGTGTGGTGGGTGGGTGGGCGCCTGTAGGAATGCCTGCAGCAAGTGGAGGTGCGTGTGTGCTCCTGCACTCCACCTATCACCCATGCATGGAGTAATGGGCTCCAATGCCAGTTGCTCTGTGTGTGGAGGTGGGTGGAGATGGGTGTGCGCCACCTACTGCAGTTGCACACCCATCCCCACCACAGCCCATTTGAAAAGGGCCAGAGACAGGATGCTGGGCAAAAAGGACCATTGTTCTGACCCAGTATGGCAATTCTTGTACTGTGTAGTGTTCCCCTACTGTCTTCAATTTTAAGCATTTCAGGACGAGGATTTCTTGTCATTTCTCATCATTTTAGGATGAGGATTTATTTTTTGTTATGTGTTTGTACAGTGCCTAGCACAATACCTTCCCTAGACACCAACACGATACAGATAAATAACAGCAACAGTACTGCACACCTACTAAGTTTCAACAGTATTCGTAACAAGTTAATGCTCAATAAATAAGAATGTATTGTATAAACATGAGTGCAGCATATATAAAAGTGTTTAAAGGAATAGTGTTTATATAAAACATTTTCTGAAAAACAGTTTTTAGTTTGCTTGGTTGATGTATGGAACTGGCAAGTCAGTAACTGATACTACTGGTTGCTGAATAGAGCCCTGTTGTTTAATATGGAGTAAATCCAATTTAAGTCAAACATTATGTACTTAGTTGTGTAAAGGGGTTCACTCTACATTTTATTATCATAAACAGGTCCAAAACATTTAAGAGGTTTTCCAAAACAAAAAGCAGACATTTTGTTAAACCGTGCTGCTTCAGTTATTAATTTTTGGGTTTTATATTGGATTTCTAGTTAGAAATGCTTATTTAAAAATAGATGCTTTTAGCACAGTACTCACTTTCTTTTGGTGTGGATTTTCTGTACCAGATAATTATTTGTGTAGGTTTCACCTTATACAGCAAGCTTATAGTTGTAACCTGCATGTAAAACAAAGCTAATTGTAGGTTAATTACTGTTCATTTAAACTTAAATTGTCAAGTATTCTGGTGATTAAGTTATATTTAATTCCTTAATTATTGCTTGTTCTAATTTGCTACTACTTAAAACCTGCCCATCATCAGCTAGAGCTGCACCAGTAGGGGCGTATTGGCTAACTATTTTCCTGAGAGGGTAACAAGAAAAAAAGTAGGCTTCCTTTGAATAAATATCAGACACTTGCTGCCTCTGACAACAGAAAAGCTGTTTTCATTTCAGAGGTTTATATTGTACTGTGAGACCAGCTTACAGTTTAAAATCGCACTTTAATTTCTAAATCAGAAGCAGTTCTATAATTCCACAGATTGTGCAGTACTGAGTTCAGTCTACCGAGTGAGTAGCCCGTGTTGTCAATTGCATACCTGCAAGCAGGCAGTGTGGCATAGCTCTAGCATAAACTACATTTGCATCCTTTAAATCTTTTAACTCTTTTAAAAAAGTCTAATTTATTTAGAGACTGGCAATATAGCAATGGATTACAATAAAACTTTATTTAAAAAGCAGCATAATTTTGAAATCTAAACCTGAAATTGAAATAAAGATTTTTTTCAATTATTTAAAAAAAACAAAACAAAAAAATGATTCTGCTTGCACACACTTTTTGGCACTATAATCTCTGTATTTGAACTTAATCTCTTAGGCAGCTTGAAGGGGAATGAAGGAATAAGAGTTTTGTTGTAATTCCAGATATTTTCTTTTAGTAATAAGACAAAGGCGTTTGAGAACTTTACTCTACACTAAGCTGAGCTTTACCGTTTACCCATCTGACATCTTTCCCAGCAAATTAGGGGTTTAGGGAATTTGAACCACTAGAGCCATCTCTCTTCAAATTTGGACTCAATTTTTGTTTCATTTCATAACTGGCTGTGTATATACTCTACTATACATTTGGCTCAAACTCTGGACTTACGAGTCATCAGGAAGTACAAAGAATGCAGATTGTTATGCAGTAAATGACATGCTCACATTCACAAAGGCTCATATGTTACATTGTTGGGCTTAAAATACATTTAAAACTAGACTCAAATGTTGTTATCCCTTAATTTTTTAAGGTATTGTTTCATATCCGAAGGGCTAAAATAATCAGTGTTATCTTGTTTCATGGAACAGGATTTAGAATTCAGAAAAAGATTCACCTGTGGCTGGATCATGCAGATGTTAAATATAGCTGTCCCTTAAATCTATTTACATGCCAAACAGTAACCAGACATTTGGCTCAAGGCATAGCAACAAGATTCTGTCATCACCTCCTACCCTAAAAGTCAACATGGTTTCTGGGCACAGAAATACAACAGAAGATTGAAATAATCTCTATGAAAACAATTTTGCTATTCTTAAGCGTTGCCCAATATTCAATTTTGTGAAACTTCATTTGGATGCTTAGGCTTTTAAATGCCTGTTTTTGAGCCTAATGCAGAAGAAACAAAGGGAATACTTAAATTGGAGAGCTGTGCAGTGGAGGAGAGTGATTGGAAATATAGCCAAAGAAAGGGATGCGTGAGGAGAGATGTAGTAGAAACCATGGGTAGGCATCAGAATGCAAGAACGAAGACCAAAGATGTCGCTGACTGATTTTTTGTTTTGTTTTGTTCTTTCTATATAGTTACGTTAAGTAGATTTAATATACTTTATTTCATTCTCTTTTTGAAAGAGATGTTTTAGGTTTTGTGAATTGGGAAGTGTTTATCATTAGATGCGGTCCGCCCTTTGATTTAAAAGAATTGTAATTTCTTAACAAAAGCAAAGGCAGGAATTTACAAAGTGAGGTCATGTATTAAAGGCAAAACTATTTATTCCTTTTGTTCGTGGAACTGACAAGCTATCTCCTCCAGCACATTTTCAATAGTAAGCATTTATGGTAGTAAGCAAGACCCTCTTTCTTTGTTCACATATAGAAGGGGGATGTGGCAGGGATGAAAAGCTAATTTTGCTCTTCACTGAAGCAGGGAGGATCAGGGACGGTGCAATGTTAAACCGCTTCTCTATTTCCTGTTTGGCAGGCATCGAGGGATAGTCTGATGTAAAACATCTCTCAGGCAGACATCCAGCATAGTTTTTCATGGGCAAATGAAATCAGTGTTTTAACCAGTTGTTTCCTAACTGATAAAGTTGCAAAATAATGTTCAAAGACTCAAAAGGAGTATCATGTTACTGCAGCTTGCTGTGCTAGAATGTTGTTATATTTTGAATAATGTGTCTCATATATTGCCTTCAGATGTTGTCAATTGTGCTGAAATGCAAAGTTGAGAGGCGAGAGTAAAAATGTTTACTTTCTTTAGATCAGGCAACTCATCAAGTAGAATATGAAGGGGGGAAAGTGGACATTGTTTTTGCAAAACAATATATTACAAAGTAATTGTAGGATGTTTTCTTCTACTTCTTCAAAAAAAAAGCTAGATAGAAATTCAGAAATTATTTATTTATTTACGGAATTTGTATCCCGCTCTTTCCCGACACAGGCGGCCCAGAGCGGCTAACAACATAGTATAAATATAATATAAAAACAATTTAAAGCACTATAAAAAGTAAAACATAATTAATCATAAAACACAAACAACCCCCCCTCCCCAACCCCACCCAGCCCTACCCCTCTCTCTCGCCAAATGGCTGACGGAACAACCAGGTTTTGTAGTTCCTGCGGAAGGCTGGAAGGTCCAGGGCCTGACGTGCCCCCACCGGGAGGGAATTCTAGAGGTGCGGCGCGGCCACCGAGAACGCCCTATTCTACGTGGCCCCCAGGGAAACCCGGGGGACCTCCAACAAGGCGCTCCTGGACGACCGCAGGGGCCAATCTAGAACCCGGGGTGGGGGGCTGAGGCAGCCTCGCAAATAGGTAGGGCCCAGACCGTGTAAGGCTTTATAGGTTAAAACCAACACTTTGAATCGGGCCCAGAAGACTATTGGCAGCCAGTGCAGAGATTGGAGCACTGGTGTAATGTGCTCCCAGCGGCCCAACCCCACCAGGAGCATAGCAACAAGATCCTGTCATCACCTCCTGCCCTAAAAGTCGACATGGTTTCTGGGCACAGAAATACAACAGAACATTGAAATAATCTCTATGAAAACAATTTTGCTATTCTTAAGTGTTGCCCAATATTCAATTTTGTGAAACTTCATTTGGATGCTTAGGCTTTTAAATGCCTGTTTTTGAGTCTTATGTATTTGTTTATTTATTTTATTTATTTCAATACTTCTAACCCACCCCCTTCTGCCACACGGTAGCTCAGGGCGGCGTACAACAGGTAAAAACACAGAAGAATAAAACAATATAAAATAGAAATAATTAGATTCATTAAAATACACACACAGAACTAGGCTAAAACCCCCCCAAAACCAAAACACAAAACATCCCCCCCACTCACTACCCATCTCCCTCGCCAAAAGCCTGATGAAACAGCCAGGTCTTACAGGATTTACTAAAAGAGGGGAGAACTGGGGAAAGTCAGATTTCCAGTGGGAGGGAGTTCCACAGCAGAGGGGAGGCCACTGAGAACGCCCTCTTGGAGTTCGCCACCCGGGGAACCTCCAAGAGGGTGTCCCCGGGTGGCGACTGCATGGGCTGATCCAGGACATGGAGGCTGAGGCTGTCCCGCAGATAAGCCCAGACCATATAGGGCCTTAAAGGTCAACACCAGCACTTTGAATCGGGCCCGGTAGACTATAGGCAGCCAGTGCAGAAAATGGAGCACCAGCGTTATATGAGCCCGACTTCCTGTCCCCGTCAGGAGATGGGCCGCCACGTTCTGCACCAGCTGCAGTCTCCGGGATGTCACCAAGGGTAACTCCACATAGAGCATGTTGCAGTAGTCTAATCTCATGGTGATAAAGGGTAATTTCAGACGTTACGATACAACGGTCAACCACAGTGAACCCCCTGTGGTGGCCGTGGTACCGTAACGCCTGTAGTGCGTTCCACCAGATGTTCACCATGATGGACACCAGGCGGGAAACACATTGACCACGGTTCTGGACCTCCGGCCACCCGGAGGTTCAGAACGGTGGTTAACTGGACCACAGTCCAGAATTGGCTGAAAGTAATGTCTGTTACCTCTGCCGATCCCTGACTGTGACCTGGACCCCGATGCGGGATCGGGCGCAGCAGTCTGTCTCCCGGAGGGCGGGTGGCCAGGGGAGTGCGGGGGGGTGGGGCTGATTGGCCACTGCGCCCACCCATCTCCAGGAGGGCGGCCGGCCAGTGGGGCTGTGCGGCCACACGTTGCGCTGCAAAGCCCCACACCCTCCCCGATCCCCTGTAGGAATCAGCAAGCACATCTAAAGGATGGCGGAACTGATTCCTGACCTTGGACCTGCCCGGTGCACGTCTGAAATTACCCAAACACATGGATGATGGTGACCAGGTCAGGGTCGGAAATACATGGCCGAAGACGACGGACCAGATGGAATTTACAAAAAGTGCTCCTCACTACAGCCACCACCTGGGCATCCAGATGGAGCTGTGCATTAAGGAGCACTCCCAGGTTCCGAACCTGGGGGACCAAGGCGGATGCACCCCATCAATGGTGGGGGCCTCCACACCTTTGCCCTTCCCCACCAGCAATCATTCCCATTTATTACATCCATTTCCTCAAGGGCTCTATGTGCATACTGGAGTAGATGTTGATTTCAGTTATGTCACTGTAAATCTGTAGTGACTGCACTGGAGTTAGACCAGTTTTATACCAGTATAACTGATTCAGGATTTGATCTAGTACATTTACATCTTGTAGTCTACTGGCAGGATTTACACTTAGGGTGTTAATAAACGTGACAGTTGCTAGCTTTGGCCCACAAGCTATTGGCATGTTTGTTGGTGTGCCACCAGATGTTTACCCAGGAGATCCTGGAGATCTCCGAGATCATAAAGGCCCCAATTATGCTATTGGAACCACTAGCTGATTTGACATTACATGCCATCTTTCTCTTGTCCCTACTAATTATGTCCGTGATTGCCTTTCTTTTCATTATTGTTACTGGGGGGGGAAGGGGGAGTTATTTACCTTCCAGAGGGGTCTCACATGCTGTATGGCCTCTTCCCAGCTTGTAAATTTGAAGTAAAAACAACTGAGCATGCTCAGAAAGGACCTGAATGGCCCTTTCTGAGCATTCTTGGCCCTTTTCAAAGATAATACTGGTGTGCTGATGCTGCCAGTGCCATCTTTGAAAAAGGCCTTAATGACCCTTTCTGAACATGTTCAGTTGCTGGGCTTTTTTCACTTTCAAATGTCGTCCAGGAGCACCTCATCCCTGACCCCCTTCCAGGCCGCCTACACACCCCTTCCCTGCCCCCCGCTGGCCTATCCCTGGCCAACAGAGGCCAGGAAGGGGGGAACAGAAGCCTACGCTCACTTTCGGCTCTCACTTGCATGCTCTCTGGCCCCCTTCTTTGTACTCGACCGAAGTTTGGCCTAGTTCCGAAGTTCCAGGGCTCTTCCTCAAAACTTCAGTACTGAGGAAATCGAGGCCATATGCACTGTTCCTTGGTGTTTCCTGAGGAAAACCGAGGACTGAGTTTCAGCAGTAATCTGAGGAGTTTATAAATTTAAAGGGAAGACACACAGAACCAGGCTGAGGTGAGATAGAAAGAGCAACATAAATTACTGAATGAGTTCACTTCTTAGCCAGTCAGGAAGAGTAATCCCAACTCTCCACCTGCTTGCCCATTATCAGGTTTCAGTTTATGTGTACATTGTGGAAGATGTGTGTTTGAGGAAGGGTTTGTAGGAAGATATGATGGCTGCAATATTTTTTTGACTTAAAGCTTTTTCCACTGTTAAGGCTGGTGGGAGGGAGAGTGCAAAAGTGCTTGTCAGAGAAACAATATTGGGCTGTTGCAACAGCAATTATTGGGGCAGCAAATACAGAGTGGCAATAAGATTCCAAGCTTGATAGTGTGGAGCTGGCTGGATGAGCTGTGAAAGTAAGGGCAAGAATGTGTTTGGTGCTGTGGAAGATGTGGAGTTAGAGGAAGGACTGAAAGTTGAGATGGTATAGAGTAATGAGCTTGGAATGTGATCTAAGCAACCACACTTTGAATGGGCTTGTGGAGGTGAAGTCACTGAGGTTAAAAAGGAGACTGATATAGGGCATTTCCACGTTACACCTTTCTGCGCATTTTTAGTTTCCCTGCATGTTTGGGGCACGTCAGAATGCTGTGATCTATGTGTTTGGAGCAAAACCGACTTTTGTAAGGTCCCCAATTCCTACTTTTGCAAGGATGGGTGTTTTAACACCTGCAAATCTAGAACATGGGAGGGCAAGAAAAATGTACATATTAAAACTGAACCCAGTTGTGCCTGAATTGGCAGATCAGTCCTCAGTCAGCTGCTTTCCAGCCTGGCATCTTCTTGTTAATTTCACCTGCTCAGAGGCTTCTTGTTAATTTCATCCTTGGGCTGGTGCCCAGGCTCTCCAGGAGCTTCCTAAGGTGGGAATGACTATTTGTACAGAAATGAACACACGCCTATTAATAATTATGCGCACACTGTGTAAAATAGGAATAGAGGGGTAGAATTTAAAAGCGCTTTAGGAAATCTGTGGAAGAAAACAAAAGTGGGGTTTGGGGGTAATGTGTAAAAGGGCCCATACTTGTTAAGGCAAAACATAATCAGGGCTTTCACAAGGACACTCTAGCTCTGAACACTTACTAAGAAAAATGGAGATTCAGTTATCTAAGACTTAATAAATCTCACTGTTTTTATATGGGTGTTTATATCTGGAGACTTGGAAAGAAAGCAGAAAGAGTGCTTAGCACCTTTTAAAATACATAAGAAAGGTGATTTTATGGACCAATGATGAAAAATGAGATATGGAGGCAGAGGACCTAGAGAGTATTGCAGGGGGCCAATACAAATCATGCATGGTATGTATAGTGAAATACTAGTGACTTCAGTGGGTCTGGCACATAGTTAGGATGACAGAAGTCAGACAAACCTACAGTATCTTGGGAGGGCACCCTTCTGATGTTTTTTCTTGTGACCAACTAAAAAAGAAAACAGAATACATTCAGATAATAGCAGTAGGGGAAAAAATGTTTTTGATGGGGAAAAAAAAGTAGAGGCAAATTTTAAGCATGGCAAAGAACCACTATAATGAGTCAGGAAGGAAAAAGGGCAGGTTGGATTTTGGGCTGTGACACAGCTAGAATTTTTCTGGTGAAAAGGGTCCACAATCACTTCCAGAATCCATGTTCCCTGATGCACTCCACCTTACCATCCCCTTCCCAAACATGGGCAGGGATTGGAGTATTTGCCTTCTGGTTCTGCTGCTCCTTCCTGCTGCTATCAGGCTCTGTCTTTGTGGAGAGATCCAGCAGGAGCAGTGACCGCAAGCTGAAGGAGATCACTGAGCTATAGTTCCCTTTGCTCTACAGTGGGATGAACCCCAATAAGGCTGTCCCCTCTAGTTGCACCCCAGCTTTTAGAGCTATTATGAAGGAAGAAATGCCAAGATTAACTCACATCCAGAGGGGATAGACTTACTGAGGCCCATCCTGCAGTAGAGCAACCACATATTCTCTCTCCTTCCTGCCTCCCCACTGCCAGATGCAGCTTTCGGTCCACCTAGCAACCTCATCCCCCTCAGGCAGAAAACAGATCTACATCGCTGCTCTTCTCCTTCCTCTTCTTATCAGTGAACACAATGTAGCTTTTGGAAAAGAAGAAGAGGATGATGCTTTGATGGTTGGGGAGAGGAGGAAGGGAAAAAGTGGACAACAAGGAGACAGCTGAGGTAGGGAAGGAGAGCAAAGGGGACTATGGCTCAGTGATCTCCTTCAGCTTGTGGTCTGGGACTCATCACATGTCTGTTTCCCTGCTGGCCTGCTACTGCCTTGGGGCAGGTGGACAGCTGCCCCAGAATGAGTCCTCTGGATGATCCCGGGCATTCATTCTGGGTTAATTGCCACCCATGCGGACCACAGCAGACCACCACATCTGTTCAGCTCCACCATCCCCACTTGTCATGGGGGGTGGGCCACTGGGGGCGACCTTCTGCACATCTACCTGGGATGTGTGGGCGGCAGGACAGTTCTCTGGCCACAGACACATTTGGTTGGTGTCTCTCCCCGACCTGGAGAGTGGTGGCCTCTTGTTTCCTGCCCTGAGCCAGGGAGCCACTGAACCGCCCACACGTCTGTTTTCACCATGTTAATTTTTGGTTGATAGTTCGGCTCCTGAGAAAAGACATTAGAAAAGCAGACTGAGATTTTAGGTTTTTCAGGAGACTTGCCCAAAATGGACTAGTAGGTTAGCGATTCATCAAAATCAAGATAACATCTGCAGGTAGAGAAACAGGCGAAGTCAAAGTAAGATTATATTGTGAAGGAAAGGAATGACGAGGAGTGCTCCTGCCTTTAGATTTGTTTTAAATTCAGAGTTGTCATTTCACTGTGTTTATTGGACAGCAAGATCCCGTTACTCTGTTTTAATATTGTGCTGGCTGCATGCTATCAATGTGATATATTTGTATTCTGTATCATAAGCTTGCTGTAACCGTGATACATAGTACACTATATTCTTTCTGCAGTTTCTTCAAGGTCATATGTAGAGTATACCTATGAAATGTCTTCCAAACTTTATCTGCTTGAGAGTCGTTGAAAGAAACAATTATGCTTTAGCTTTCAAAGCAAAACGCAGGATTAAAAAATAACGGGATTTTAGCATGCACCTCCTGTGTATTGCTTTGAAAATGTACCCATTAATGTCACTGACATATTTTCTTCTTTCCTGCATAAACAATCTTGGATTGTTCAAAGCTAGGGCTGCCAAAGTTTGGAGAGGTTTACTTTTGAATGGAGTTAATTCAACTGACAAGAGCAGTCCATTTATCTTGTGACCTATTTATAGCCATCAAACAAACTGTAGCCAATGGATCTGCTTTAACTAATATGCTACAGTAGGTGGAAGATTAAGAGCATGGCAAACACAATCATGAAAATGGGTATGCATGTGCCTGATACAGTTTTCCTAAGACATCTGAATGTACTGCATAATTGTCACTTTTGAAATATAAAAGTGTTTGCATTATACCAAGCAAAGACTGAAAAGTTAATCTTTAACCTTATGGCTAGTGTTTCAGTAGCTACTGGTTTTTTTGCTGATCTTCTAGTTATTTAAGGGCCACATTGCAAATTCCTTCCTCACACAAGTGAGTCGGTGAGGTCAGTGAAACTCATGAAAGTTTATAATGGTTGGATAGACTGGGTTTTGCAAGCTGGCCCTAAAGTATATGAAAAGAGAATTTCCTTGTCTTTTCATTGGTGAGTTCTCAATATACTATTAAAAAAAATAAGTAGTTGTCTTTTTATAGTAATTTCATGAATAAGATATTTTATTTCTACTGTGAAATGAGTGAGCTGCTAAAGAACTTCTCTTTTCATTTTCCAGGTAGTTTTTGAAGTCGTTACTTCAGGTCACCAAGGATACTTGGTTATTGATGAGGTGAAGGTTTTAGGACACCCATGTGGTACGTGACTGAACATTATTTTTGGAATCCTCTTTCTAAAATACTTTTGGCACAGTATTCACATGTATATCACAAGAACAAAATGTGAAGTATAAATAAAACAGTTCTATTATCAAAATATGTTGTTCATGTAGCAACAAATACAAGCATAGCTGTTCTGTATAACTATAGCAATGGTCAAAAGATAAAGGAATATTTCCATAAATATATTTAAAATTTCAAAAAAAATTTGTTTAAATTTGCTATAGAAAAAAGTAATTACTTTAGTGGTGACTTAGCCATCCTAACAAAGTTATGACTTCATTTTGTGAAAATTGCAATAAAATGTAAGTGGCTAGAGCCTCAGATTGATCCTTAGAGCACACTTCTAGCACACAGGCCATATTTATTTCAATAGGCTGTCAGTTTTGTGTCTTTTCTCGTGCATCCTGCCTGTATCTAGTGAAGTTCGCCTACTCCACCTGCTCAGGTCATAAATAAGAGAGCAATTATGGTGAAGAACTGATTCATTACTTTGAGTAATTTTAGACGTTACAAGACCATGGTCAACCACAGTGAAACCCCTGTGGTGACCAAAAGTCGCGTAATGTCTAAAGGATTCCTGCCAGATGTTCACCATGGTGAACCTCCGGCGGGAATCTTTTTGACCACGATTCTGGACCTCCGGCCGCCTGGAGGTCGAGAATCGTGGTTAGCTCAACCACGGTCCGGAATCGGCCAAAAATAACGTCTGTTACCTTGGCCGATTCCGAATCATGGCCCAGACCATGGGACGAGGTCGGGCGCAGCGACTGGGTTGGCCGCTGCGCCTGCCCGTCTCCCGGAGGGCGGCCGGCCAGGGGAGCGTGGGGGGATGGGGTTGTGCAGTAGCACCACGCAGCCCTGCCCCCTCCCCTGATCCCCTGTGAGAATCAGCCGGCACGTCTAATGGATGGACGGGCTGATTTCTGTCCAGGATTTGAAACGGATCCCGGACCGTGGTTGAGTGTGGCGGGCCGAGTGGCCCGTCACATCTAAAATTACCCTTTGTATAGTGAGAATGCTTTAAGCTGAATTGCCATGACCTCTTTGTGACATATTTGGGCTATCTGGGGCAATCTCTTATCCAAGTTGTCAACGGTGTTAACACAAATTCCATACTGAAACCGGCAGAATCAGTCATTCCGTTGATCTACAATATTGCTAGCAGTAATAGTGATTAGCATCATTTGTAAATATAATAAATGCTAGCTTTCATATTACTATTTTTATTGAAATTATAGAAGATTTTGAGAGTAATCAATGAGGATAGGCACTTGATTCCTAATTCCCACTGATAGTAGGTATATAACTTCCTCTTTATGGCTTGGAAAATCTTCTCCTGCAATAATAATAATAATAATAATAAAAAATAAAATTAAAAATTAAAAAATATAAAAATAATAATGGGAACCAGTCTGCTTAGTACCAGAGATTACAGGAGCGATGTTACTGGCTGCAGGAAGTCGAAAAAAGCAGTAGCCACATGCAAGTCCCTTTAGAAATTGTAAGTAACAATACTTAACTATGGGTATTTTCAGACATGATGGGGCCAATATTGGCCCCATCACGGAATCACCAATTGATCCCCTGCCGGGATCAAAACGGCACGGCCAACAGACGTGCCGGCTGATCCCAGTGGGGAATCAGGGGAGGAGGCAGGGCTGCGTGGCCAATGTGCGGCCGCACAGCCCCACCCGCCCACGCTCCCTAGGCCGCGCAGCACCTGCCCGCCCCCTGGGGCATTGACCACGGCCTGGAATCAGCGGTGGGCACGGCCACTGATTCCGGGCTGTGGCCAGGGGACAGATGTGACGATCCCGTTGATCACGGGCAGGAATCTCATTGACCACGCAAACGGCCATGGTCCGGGGCAGGAGGGCCGTTTGCATGGTCAATGAGATTCCTGCCCGTGATTCATGCGGGTGAACATCTGGCAGGAATCACCTGCCAGGCCAACAGACGTTACGGTCCCTTGCTCACCATGTGGGTATTCACCGTGGTTGAGCGTGGGATCGTAACCACTGAAAATACCCTATGTACCTGGTGCTTTGGTATACAGAACCACATAATTTACATTACAGACCTATATTAAAAATGAAAAAAATATATATTAAATTCTGATATTTTTTAAAAAAAATTCCTTTAGTGCTTGTTCTTGATTTAAACGTTATACTCAATAAGACTGCAAAATGATCTAAGGAAATGGGGCAATAGAACTAAAGCATTATATTCAGTAGTTTAAGCTTTTTTTTCATCATATTACTTCAACAAGATAAAATATTTACAAATTTTAATCGTTTTAAACGATGCATTAATATTTATTTATTTAAATTTTTATCCCGCCCTTCCCTAAAAAAAAAAAGGCTCTGGACACCTCATAACATATATAAAAACATAAAAACCATCCATAAAACCAGTAAAATAAAATTTAAAAACGTAACCCTCCCACAACACCCCACAAAGGCCACCCAATACCACCCAGTTCCCACATCCAACCCCCCCCAACTCTACACCAGACCCACCTACCAAACCCCCTACCCCCTGTCCGCCAAATGCCTTTACAAACAAGAAAGTTTTACACTGCCTTTAGAAGACGCTCAGGTTCTGGCTCAAACAAACCTCTGGTGGAAGAGAGTTTCATAGCAGTGGGGCAGCAACCAAGAACGTCTCCCTGTGACCCCTCATCGTGCAAATAGGACAAAGAGACGGTACCCGCAGGGAGGCACTCCCAGCCTATTGCAAGGGCCACAATGGGTCATGGAAGGACAGGGGGTCTCTCTGATATGTGGAGTCCAGACTCTTTAGGGGTTTAAAGGTCAAAACCAGCACCTTGAATTGTGCCCGAAAAGCTATAGGCACCCAATGCAGACTTTGGAGCACTGGTGTAATGTACTCCCGGCGCCTCACTCCCGAAACGAGGTAAGCCTCCACATTTTGCACCAACTGCAGCTTCTGAACAGTCATCTCGGGCAGCCCCACATAGAGCGCGTTGCAGTAGTCTACCCTCGAGGTGATGAAAGCATGGATGACAGTGGCCAGATCCAAATCAGAAAAAAAAAGGACGCAGCCTCTTCACCAGATGGAGTTGTTGAAAAGTATTCCTGGCCACCACTGCAACTTGCCAATCCAGGCATAGTGAGGGGCCCCAGAAGCACTCCATGGCTGCAAACCTGATTGACCGGAGGGAGCCAGACGCCATCAATAAGAGGAGTCCAAATTCCCTCCAGGCCACAAGGCCGGCCAACCATCATCACCTCAGTCTTGTCTGGATTCAGCTTCAGTCGGCTCATCCAATCTCCAATATCAGCCAAGCAACTGGTAAGCACCAAGACTGCAGGGGCTGTATTGGATGAAAAAGAGAGGTAGAGCTGGGTGTCATCAGCATACTGATGACACTTCACCCCAGACCTTGCCCTGCAGCCTCATATACACGTTGGACAAGAGGGGTGAAAGAATAGGACCCCACGGGAGATCTCAAGAGGACAATGAACAATTGCCCATCAGCGCTCTCTGCGGCCTCACCTACAGGAAGGAGTGGAATCACTCGAGTAGTCCCGCACATCCCCACCAGCTCCCGCAGTAGTGCCAACAACAACTCGTGATCAATTAGATCTTTCAGCAGCCTTTGATACAACAGGTTTAACAGGACAGAATTCCCTTTGTCAAGCTCCAGGTGCAGGTCATTAACGAAGGCCATAAGTGCAGTCTCTGTGCCATACGCAGGGCGAAAGCCCGACTGGAATGGGTCCAGGAATTCAATAATTTTGAGATGAGCCGGAAACTATCGGGCAAACACCCGTACAATAATCTTCCCTAAAAAGGGAAGGTTAGAAACCGGCTGATAGCACTTCACCCCATACCTCTGAATGGCCTCACCCAGCAGTCTCATATACATATTGAACAAGCGGGGAGACAGAATGGAACCCTGCAGGATCTCACAGGGGATTCAACGTCCAAAGATGGCTTCTTAAGCAGGGGCCGGACAACCGCAGTTTTCAGAATATCCGACACCCTACCCTCCCAAAGGGAGGTATTGACAACCCCAACCAGTAATGGCCCCAGTGTCTCCCGGCTGGCTTTCACCAGTCAGGACGGGCAAGAAACTGGTTCATAGCTAGTTGCCGTCACTGCCCCAAGCACCCACATTGGCAGGTGATACCGAATGAAACTGATCCAAATAAACAGGACAAGACTGAGTGTCCATAACCTCAAACTCTGATTCTACAGGTAAAATGGCAGCATCCAAGTCATAGTGAATACAAGTAATTTTGTCTCTGAAGTAATTAATAAAAATGTCACTGCGAGCATTAGATGCCTCCATTTCTGAGCAGAGGTAGACCGAATTAACCAGGTCCCTCACCACCTGGAACAGCTCTGTTCGATGAGACTTTGCAGACACTGTGATAGCTGAGAAGAAAGCTTTCTTCGCTGCCATCAGAGCCATGGCATAGTCCTTTAAAAATGATGTATGACGCAGTTGGTTGGCTTCAGCATGAGTCTACCTGCGCTCTAACCGCCTACCCTCCCGCTTCATCCACTTCAGGTCCCTGTTATACCAGGGGGACCTGTGCCACCGCGGTGGAGGGAGCAGACGTCTGCGTGCAACTGTATTGATGGTCATGGTCAAGATGTCATTCCACAAAGTGACCAGGCCATTGACCGAGTAGCTGCTAAAGTCAGCAGGTAAATCCCGCAGAGAGTTCTGGAAACTAATTGGATCCATTAATCTCTGAGGGTAGACCATCCTAATGGATGGTCCACCCTGTGCAAAAATGGCCTTAGTATATAAAGTGGATTGGGAAACTGCACCTAGTCCCATTTAATGATTTAACTCCTTTTTGTGATACATTTCTCCCCCCCCCCCCCCTTCAACATTCCTAGTGGCTTGTAAGCAGTCGCTGTGTCATTTAAAATAAAATGTAGTTCATCAGTTAATACTACAGTGCCTCCTAAAACTGATTTTAGTATTAGTGGCAAGAAGGCAGAGGAACTTTTTGAAATGTAGAGATGGCTGTGCATAATCAGCATCTCTTTTATTTCTTATTTACTTAGTTCTAATAAGCATAGATGTTTCTCCTCTTATATAGTGTTTGTGAATAAACTGCATTTTGAATTTGTATCTGCAATTCAAACCAGCTAAGTCTAAGGTAGTGTTTAGTCAGCTTAATAATTCTGCCTGCAAATTTTTTTCGAAGGAGTTTTGGTTTCTACATCTATATAATGATAATTCTTAAAGCAGTCAAGAAATTCTTATTACTGCAGTGCAGACAGAAGAATGTTCCTCAGAGTGAGCAAAGTTGTAGCATAACAGTGGAAACCATATTGACACCTAATTGCTTTAATGAAGCAAATCTTTGGTAAATTAATTAGTTTAAAATGTGAAGGTATATTTACAAGCATCAAATCAGTTAGAGTGTATACTAACCAAACAGTTAAAGGGGTGTCAGACTGAAGTTAGATTCATGATTTTGTGAACATGTCTAAAATTTTGAAAGGTAGATATTTATATACTGTGCTGCCAAACTGCCAGAATTAATATAAATATAAACACACACACAAAGGATGATTATCTTCAACATTTTAATAAATCAGAGAATTGTGAAAATTAGAGAGGAAAATGTATATTTACGTAAACTTTTAAAATAACTTGATATTATATTATTGTCCCATACAGTTGATTTCCCGGTACTGTCAGGGTAATTTTAAGTGATTCAAGGGATCGGGCTTCCTCCACGTTCCTTCAAAGTCTATTCCATGGCGTTCCCCATGGGGCCATTCCAAGGTGCATACATGCACAATGTATGGCACACATGTAATATGTGTTTGTAACATGCACATGTTGTGTGCATAGCATACGTGAATTATGTATGGTGGGCATGTGGCATGTTCTGCACTTGGTGCATGTGTACACCTTGGATTGGCCCCCTGTTTCACTGTATGGAAACAGTTCCTGATAGGCATTCAAAATTTCTCCTCATTACTTTATACTTCCTTTTACTGTGTCTTATATAGTTCCTTGCTTATTTTGCTGTTCCATTATCTTAAATTCTCGTAAATAACTATTATATTCCCTATTATAATTTCCACAAGTTAAACCTACACAGCTCTGTTTTCCTTAAGGCAATTACTTTTAAACCTTTTTTTTGTCCTTCAATTTGTTGAAATATTCCTAGAACTGAAAAGCGTTTTTTTAGCCATGGTCTAGTTTTTCTTTGGAAAGCATGCCACTGACTTCAGTTCAGTCTAGAGGAAGAGGGTGGTTGCTGTGTTGGTCCCAAACATAAGAGGTGGAGACAAAGTAGTTCAGGCGATACCTTTTATTGGACCAACTGTAGCTGGTGAGATTATGCAAGCTTCCAGCCATATAGGGGTCTTCAAGCCTACATCATCCACTTCAGTGGCAGCTGCATGGATATTTGAAGACATTCCGAGTAAATTCTTTCCCTTTGATATCTCTCTTTCTCTAGCCAAGTTTACTTTATCCAGTAAAACAAGCAAGCAATTAAAAATTGTGCTGCCTTTACATAATCAACTGAAACAGAGATAATCCTTCTCTATAGTGTGTTTTTAAAAATAAAAATAAAAAAATGGTGAAGGAGTGCTTCGATTCTCATTGTTCTTCTCCTATTCAGAGTGTTCTCCCTGCCTAAACTGGCAATGAGTGTTAGCATGCTCTGGGTAATCTGTTTAAAGCAATCTTTAAAGTGTGTGGTTTTTGTTAGTGGAAAATGTTATGATAAAACCGTAGCATACCAAACAGTGGTGCTAAAATGCATTATCTACCCAGTGTAGTTGGTTTCACACACACACAAAAATCTAGTTGCCTTGACAACATCATTTAAGTTTTTACTGTTCTTGTCTGTTTGCCAGTATAAATATCTTCTATGTTTTTGTTCAAAACATTAATTAGATGTCAATATAATCTTTATTAATACAGAAGTGTTATTATGAGAGGGCTGCTAAGCTAAGCTAATTTGCACAGCAGGAACAATAAGATAGCACCCTTCTCTTTTGTTGTAGCTTAGATTGCTGTAAAAAGTAACAAAGCTTATTTAAACCATATAGAAGTAGGGTTGTAGCTAGAGTACTTTTTAGCAAAGGCAATATTTTTTCTCTAGTGTAATTTCTTATGAGGGATTTTTAAAACACTCAGTAACCATTTAAGAAGCCAATAATATAAGTCAATTACAAACACAATAATAACTGAATAATGTACCCTTTTACCTTAATAATTTGCCCTTAATTTCCTTTCATCGTCAGCCAAAACTCCCCATTTCCTGCGTCTTCAGAGTGTGGAAGTCAATGCAGGGCAGTTTGCTACTTTTCAGTGTACTGCCAATGGCAGACCGACTCCAGGCGACAGGCTTTGGCTACAGGTAACGTTAATTTTTCTCTCAGTACAATAATATATTTTGAAAATATGATATAGTCTAAGGTTAGTAGCTCAATTTTCTTCTTTTTTAAAAATTAAAAGCATGTTAACCTTTTATCTCATCATTGCGCGTGCACAACCAGGTGGTTTGCAATGTGCCGGGTATGTGCACAGTTTGCACGTGTGTCTGTGCACACTTGCTTTGTGTGGCACTGTGCGGGGCATGGGATCAGCTCCACCAGCTTTAATTATTTATTTTAACAGTTGAATGGTGGTCTTTCTTTTGCAAAATCTGGTATTAAAATCTTTATCTCAGGTCAGTTAATCACACGGGATCAGAAATATGGTGGTGGTTCAGATGCCTTTGTGTGTTAATTATGAGTAAATGTTGGCTTTTTGGAAGTCACCACTTTGCCTTCTATCACTTCTTTCTCTAATTGCTGCCAGTGTTACTTAATCATAAGTGGTGTCTTTGGCTTTCTTCTATGCTCAAGAAGTCCTTTGGAGCTGCCTCTCAATGCAAAATAATCTTGTCACGTGTAGTCAATAACTTTCTCTTCCTTAAGATTGAGGAAATAACTAGCGGAACAGCAAATTTAAATCTGGTTCTGACCAACAGGCAGGAATTCATTGAAAATGTTAAAGATGCTGGGCACCCCGCAAGTAGATGATCATGAAATGATAGAAATTGTAGTCCTCAGAAAAGGAAGGGGAGAGAAATTAGCAAAGTAATGGCAATAGATTTTAGAAAAACATACTTCATCACACCTAGAGAGCTGGAAGCCAAGGTTCCATGGTTAGAAAAACTAAGGATAAAGGAAGACTAGGAGAGTTGGCAGTCTTTGAAAGAATAATATTTGAAGCACAATTACAAAACATACCCATATGAGGAAAGATGTGAAGAATCAAAAGAGGTGAACATGGTTGCACAAAGAGCTTTTAGATTATGTGTAAACCAAAAGAGAAGCTCGCAGGAAATGGAAGGATGTGCTGCTAAAAGACAGTATAAAGTAATAGTATAATCCTGTTGGGATAAAATCAGGAAGGCAAAGGCAATTAACAATGTAACAGGGTGGCGTTCCTTTGGGGTAAGTTGCTGCAGGATTCAAGGGAATTAGTAATAGGAACGACATTCTGGTTAGGGTATTTCAGCTATTGGTTGCTCCTTCCTTAGTTCCCCTCCCCAGGAACCACTGCCTCCCCTCTCCCTGTGTGCATTCACTTATTGGATCTTTCAGCTGGCACAATATCTAGTGGCGATTCTCCCAGTGGCATTCCATGGTTGATGGTTATGGGGATGATACAGTGGACACGCACACCTGAGTTGTAGCTACCACCGGTGGTCCATGCACTACTCCATTGTTGCCCAGTGGCAGGTCCTCTCGCTCAGTTACTTCTTGGGGTGGGGGCGGAGTGTGAGGCGTTGGGTGCTTGCTGAAGAAGAATCTGGGGTTGCCCAATATGGGTTAAAATTTGCCACTTGGTCCTTTTAAGGGCACTGGGGTCAGCTTGGGAGGACTGGGGGCATGATGCAGTCTCTGGTCTGTCCGCTCTGGGTTTTTTTGCCTGCGGCTTTATGGTGCTGAGAGATCTCGCCACAGGACAGCATGGGACCAGCCACATGAGAGGTGGCCTATTATCCCACTTTGGACAGCAGTAGTATGTGCTGCATCCTTGGCCTTTTTCGGTGGATGCTTTTAAAGTGTATATGAACCACTGCATAGCATGTTAATGTTGCCCAAAGTGAGATAACACTGCTTCAGCTCATGTGGATACACCCATAGTTGTTGTTTTTTTGTTTTAGAGAGCAAACCCCTTGAGTCTCTTTCTTAACATGTGCATGTACACTTATAGGGCCTTAATAATAATTAATAGTTACTGCTTTTCAACTCAATGGGCTTGATCGAAAATCCTGTGCACCGTACAAACCACACACACATCTCGTGTGCAAGCTGTGTGCTGATCACATGCATCACCCATATGGACAGGACTATGGCCCATGCACAAACCGTATGCAAGTCGCACACACACAAGTGGCACACTCAGGGGTTTGGGATTGAGCCCACTGTTCTCAAACACTTTTTAAAACTTTGAATAGATAAGGTACTTTGTAAAAGCTACCTAATGAGGTAGAACTGGACAAACTAATTTGCTTAAAATAAGAACATACAGAAAGCTTTGTCCAAAACTCTATTAAATATTTTATGAGATATAAAGGCTGACTTGATTAAACATATTTCTTTTTTGTGTGTGTCTGGAACTGGAATTCTCAAAAGCAACAAGAAAGGCTGTTTTGAGAAACCTGACTGGACTCTGGAAGAACCAAAAATCTCATGAAAAAGCCTGCTGACACTAGATTGATAGACCAAGTAGTCTAAGATGAGATTTAAATATTCTTGTCTCTGATTATAGAAATCTTTTCACTTTGCTAAACGTTGAGCAGAAGCATTTTTTTACTGTTGTTCTTCTTCCTTGGTATAAATTTGTACCTTCAAATTGTCTTGCATTCTTTCCTTTTCTCCCATTTCTTAGATAGATGGATTAAGTATAGTTCGTTTGACATTTACAATTTTTGGTTATCTTCCGTATCACTTTGTTCTTCAAAATCGATGAATTCTTCCTTGACTTTGTAGTTGTTACTAACCACTTGGATGTCTCCAATTAAATGTCAGCAAAGTTTTAAAGCAGTCCTGTAAAATTAAGCTAGTGACTCTTCCCTTTCAAAGTGCACTTCACTGACATGTTGTTTTAACCTTAAAATCGTATTTTATTTTTAGATGTGAAGCTAAAGAAAAGTGTCACAGTCTGGAGAGTAAAAACGTTTTCTTTCCATGTGACGACATGTTTGAAAGTGTCAAAAAGTGTTATTTCGAAATACAAAGTTATATTCTGGTATTAGAGTATTTTTTTATAATTTCAACAACAAAAACCCAACATGTTTTCAAACTAGTTGGGCAGAAAAACACAGAATGAATTGGGTCTAAGGTAGACCTGAAACGGCAGCGTTGTTTGCCGTTTTGCTGTTTACTGTCAACATTTTGACAGTCTTGTTGCCGCTCCAACGGCACTTGTCATCAATGTACAACACTATTTGACATTTTGTGACAGTTCTAGGTATTCTGCGGCAGTTAAGATAATAATGACAATTTCCAACAGTTTTCCCGACATTTCTGACAGTTTTTCCGACACTTTAGCAACACATTCCAACACTTTGCAGAATTTTCTGGCACTTTATGGGACTTGCAACAGTTTCCGACAATTTCTCAGCTGCTGAGAAATAGCGAGAGGCAACAGCGGAAAGCTGCAACAGGCATCGGAACAAGTATGGGAATGCCGTGTCCGTGCCACGTTGGGAAAACAGCAATGGATGGAAGGTTTCCGACAGAATTCTCAGACGCTCGTATGTCATTTCTGGCCTAGTTTGAGGAGCCCAACTGCAGCTGGACCAACCTGAACCCCTTCTCTGAAAAGCCTGGTGTTCCCAAGCCTGGGTCCAGTGTTATAGCGATGGCCTATGCAGAGGGTGCACACCAATAAAAGGGCAGGGTTAAGGCATTCCCTCACTCCTTTTCTGATGTGGCCCTGTGATGTCAAGGTGCTCTGTGGAGGTGGGGGTCTTCCACCCATGGAGAGCCCAACCCGAGTCTGAGGGGCTTGACCAAGAAGGCTACTGTGCTGAGCCTGATGGGATTTGATGAAACAGTATAATCTGGGGGCCACATCTTCAACTGTTGAGATTTGGTGTCATGTAACTGAAGTCAATTGTGAATTTAAGTCACTGTTCATACTTGACAGATTTTATGGAGTATCAGAAAACATTCCCACTTTGAATAGTGTTATAAATACACAAGTCTTGCACTAACACTGTTAAGAACAGTCTTAAGGTATTTTAAAGCACTTACATTCTCCCACAGCAGTGTACTTTTGTTACAATTTAAAAATTATCTTAAACATTTCCTTTAGGATTTCTCCATTGTAGGTAGAGATTCACATTACATAATAATGCCAAGTAACTTCACATAAGCCCATGTTTGCATATTCTATCAGCGTGTGGGAAATTTCACACAGAACTTTTATTAATCAGAACGTGGTTTCACATCTAATTGCCCTTCACCATGTTGTAAGTTTACTTGAGGCAGCTCACATCCTGACTAGAATAATGTGACACACAGTAAGTTATCTGCACACTGTGTGAGTTTACACCTTGCTCATTCACCCTCTGTATTCAACAGCCTGAACACTGGAGCATTCTCCTTTCCCTTTTGCTTTGAGGCGGACACTCCAATGGTTGACAGCCAGCCAGGATTGCCCTCTCTATAGGACGACTCCAAAGTTCTCTGTCCTCGTTACTGGGCAGATAGGAAACTTGAAATCTCCTTAGTATGGCAGAATCCTGCAGGGAAGGCTTGATTGAAATTTCTTTCTTTTCCTGATATGTAGACTTGGATTTATTTATTTTTTGGATAAATTGGATTTATTTTTTGGATAAATTGGATTTATTTTTTCACAAATAAACCCCACCCTTCGCTGGAGTTTTTGAACCTATCCTTGACTCAGACTCCTTTTCCCTTTTGGAATTACTGCCATTGCTCCTGTGGTGTGAATAGGCATAGAGAAGAGGAAGGGATTACAGAGGTTGTTCAGGCATGCTACCTCTGATGCTAGAACATTGGCTGTGGTTGGTTCTGGCCTCAGAAATGCAGAGTAGAGTTAAAACAGTGATTCACGGTGAATGCTGTTTTTGTTGGAAACAGTTTATTCATCACCTCTCCCACAATGCAGAAACTTACTGGGTTTTCACCACATTCTTTTGTTCCCATTTGGGAATGTCCGGTAGGTACTTATGTTACTTTCTTGTACTTTGGTACATGCTTTCAGCACATTGGAAGGAGAAGGAAGCAGGTGCAGTATAAGAAGACCAGACACAACAGGTATAGCCACTGCCTCCTCCCACCCTTCACCCTGCTCTGATTGGGAGAAGAGCACATAAAAAAAGGCATGGGGCTGGGAGCTAGAAAAGCAATGACACTAAAAAATACCAGAAAGTGTTGATAAGTACCAGCAAATGCTGGGAAGTACTAGAAAACTATGGAAGTTGTGAATAATTGCCATCTGCAGTAAACATTGAGCAGTGTTCCCAAGATGACGGGATTTCCTGTCGATTCAGGAGCAGGTGCTTCCAATTCAGCATTATTGTTCAGCATGGCTGGAGAGCCAGTACGTACATTTTTTTTGTGTGGCCACCATTCTGGTATGTCCTTGTCACCACTGCCAGATCTAGGGCTGGTTCAAAACAGCTGTTCCATTTTCTCAGAAAAGTTCTATGAAAATGGAATGACTGGTAGAATTTCAGTGAGAAATCTGTTCAGAATATCTTTTTCATTGGATTTCCAATCAACTTATTTGCGCACACCCAAATGAATATGGCTGTTCTGTGTATGTGTAAAATGGCCGTTGCCCTGCAGCAAAATGGTGGCGGCAGTGTACGGAAGTGACAATTTTGCACATACGCAAAATGCCAGGATTTTTTTCCCAGTCACTCTGATTGGAACTTCATCTGATCCGAATTCCGATTGGATCATTGAAAACGCCCAGTTCCATCAAAAACGGAAACTGGGTGGAATTTCAATTTCAGCCCCGACCACAACTTATACGATACCTCTGTAGAGGAGTTGTCCACCTCCCTTAGCAATTCAGATACTTCTTGGTGGTAAGTGACTTTCCCAGACTTCCAATGGAATCCTCCTGCAGAATTTTCCATTGTGGTTAGTCAGTGTTCTAGTATATTCTGTGGAAGCATGTGATTTATGTGCAGATGGAGACCTTCCTTTCTATGGAAACAGTGAAGATTCAATAGACCACCTGAGAAATTTCCTCTTTATTAAAACCGGGGACTGCTGTTGCATCAGTGTGTTTTTTAGAACTGAAACGAGAATAAAAAATCATCTTGCAGAAAATCTCGTGAGAATTGAAAATCAGGGTTGAGGTCCTGCAGAAATCTCAACTTCGATTCAGATCTCCATGTAATTCCTCCCCCAGACTGGTATCCTAGCCTGGAAAGAGGGGAGGGAGGAGTCCTTTCAATATGGGAGGGGGGAGCTGAAGGGAAGAGGCAGGCTCAGCACAGCTCTTCAGCATTCTATTGGCTGGTAACTTCTAACCAATAGAATGCTAAAGATGTCTGCTGAATCTGCCCCCTACATCCTGCTCTCCCTCTTCCCATGTGGGGAGTCCCTCTAGTGCTGGAGTGGGGAGCGAGAAATCTCAGAGATCTGAATCAGGGTTGAGCTTTCTGCATTGATGGGAAATTACCTGCATATAGATTTTTCACTTGTTTAGTCAAATTAATGCCTAAGTATTTATTTTTTTCTGTTTCCAATTTGAATGGGGAGATAATAGATAGATTTGTGTATCTTTCTTTCGTCTGAGCATAAAACATGACAGAAGATTTCTGTAGGTTAATCTTGTAGCCTGATAAAGTCTCAAAATTTGTGATCAACTGCGTAAGCTTGATTTTTCAAGATTGGTAAGGAATACCAGCATGTCATCAGCGTATAGTGCAAGTTTGTAATTATCTTTATCAATCTGTATCCCCTGGATTTCATTTTCCTGTCTAATGGCTATTGCAAGGGGCTCTAGCGCTATATTAAAAAGCAGTGGTGAGAGGGGACATCCCTGTCTCATGCCTCTATGTAGTTCTATTGGGGTAGAAAGTTCGCCATTTATTATTAATTGTGACATGGGGTTTTTGTATATTGCCTTTACCCATTTAACAAAATTCCCCTCAAAGCCCATCGCCTCCATGGTTTTAAATAAAAAAGGACATTTAGTGCGATCAAAGACCTTCTCAGCATCCATGGAGATCGCCATTGCTTCCATATTATTTTCATTTATGTGATGCATTCGATTAACTGCTTTACGCACGTTGTCAGCCCCAAGTCCCAATGGTATAAATCCAACCTGAACTGGATCTATTATAGTTGATATGGACCTGTTTAATCTATTAGCTAAAATTTTGGAGAATATCTTAAAATCAGAATTTAGTAAAGAAATCGGGCGATAGCTTGAACTGTCCTCCAATGGGCGACCACTTTGGGGGCATATCGCTACACTGGCATTGTAAAAAGAAGGAGGCATATTGCCAGACATTAATATATCATTGTACACTCGACAGAGTGTGGGTGCTAACTGCTCCCTAAATGCTTGTTAGAATTCGATCGGATACCTGTCTGGGCAAGCAGCTTTACCTTTGGTGAAGGATTTGATAATTTCTTCAACCTCTTCTGTTTGTATGGCTAGATTCAGGGCGTCCCTGTGCTCACTACATAGCTTAGGTATCTTTATTGTTTGTAAAAAGGACTGTATTTTATCCATTGCTGTTTTTTGTGATTCATACAAATCTTTGTAATATTCATTAAACCTGGTGGCTATCTCAGGGTGATTTCAGACGTTACGTGGTCCCGATTCACCACAGTGGATTCCCGGCGGGGGTGAAACGAACAACCACCGCCTGTGGTCGAAAAAAGGCACGAATAGACGTGACGGGACCGGGACCACGGCAGGGAATCGGGCCCGCAGATCATGGGTCAGGGCAGCGCAACAGACGTGACGCCGATTCCCAGCCGTGGTCGAAACACCCAGAAGGCGCCGGTTCAGCCCGTCCTGGTGGCGGCTGCTGCTGCTGCTGCTGTCCCTCCACCGCCTTCAGGTGCAGCACGACCACCTCCTCCCCAGCCCGCACCTCTACCACCGCCTCCTCCACCTCCTCCTCCTCCCTTGCACTCTCGCCCTCCGCTCGCCTCTCCCTTCTGCCTCACTGCATCCTTCCCCGTCCCCCTGCTGCTGTGTGCCCTTTACATCTCCCTCCGCTGCCTGTGTTGTTGCTCATTGCCTGGCAGCGACACTGCGTGCTATGTCCCTGGCTGGGAATCATTTCCTTTGATTCCGGCTGGTGGTTGCTGGCCAGATGTTACCTTTTGTTGGTTCCCATCAGGAATCTCTTTGACCACGCTTTCGGAGATGGTGCGGCGGGAGCTCCGGAAGCATGGTGGATTTTGATCCCATGTGAGTTATTGACTGTGGTGAATATCTGGCGGCCGCTGAACATCTGGCGGTCGCTGAACAGACAGTCAGGGCGCTTTGGCCCCGCTGCAGGATTGACCGTGGTTCACTGTGGTTGAACGTGATTTTGTAACGTCTGAAAATACCCTCAGTTTGCGTTGTGGTTAACACGCCGTTTGGGGTTTTCTGTGCGTTTTATTTTAGCTTTGTTTATTTTTTGTTTGACCATATTAGCCAGTAGTCTATCACATTTTCTGCTTTTGTCATAAAACATAGCCCTAGATTTACGTAAATAAGTAGCTGCCTTATCAGTCTCAATCAGGTTAATTTCTCCCCTTATATTAAAAATTTGTTTTTGTCTTTTAGCATTAGGGTTCTTTTTATCCTTAAGTTCCAATTTACTTAGTTGGCCATATAATCCTTTCAGTGCCAAAGCTTTTTGTTATTTATCTCTCACTTCTGCAGCTCTGAGAACAACCTTGGCCGCTTCCCACAGTGTTTGTACCGAAATGTCTGGGGTGTCATTATGTTTTAAGTAATCAGTCTAGGACTCTTGTATTTTAGTTCGGATTGTCGAGTTCTGGAGCAATCTCCTCTGTAGACACCATATGTGATTTGATTTCTGGGGTCTACTCACTTCACCCGAGATGTCTATACAAATTGCATTATGATCAGACATCATAACTATAAGTGTTGAGTGGTTGCTACATCTATTAAGCAAGCTTTTATCCAGTAAAGCGTGGTCTATTCTTGTATATGTGCCATGTCTTGTAGAGAAAAAGGTATACTTGCTGTGTTCAGGTTCAAGGGTTCTGCTTCTATCTATCAGTCCGAGGTTGTTAAATAATTTAACAACTGCTTCCTGCCATTTCTCCAGGAGCTGTGCATATGATCTATCTTTTGGGGAGAGAGGGATGTTTAAGTCGCCTATGATCAACAGTTTACCTTCTGATACCTCCTTAATCTTATGGATAGTGTTTTTGAAAAACGCCAGAGCATTACCATTGGGGGCATATATGTTAACCAGTGTGACCCTTTCTTTGTCCAATTCACCCACCAAAATCAGATATCTACCCTCTGGGTCTCTTATTTGTTTATTACTTTCAAATGAGACCCAGTGAGAAAATCATATAGCCACTCCCACCCTTTTCTTTTTAGCACATGCAAAATATGGTTTTTAAATATATTTGTGTTTCAGTCTTGATGTGTCTTGTAATAAATGAGTTTCCTGTAGGTAAAAAACATCTGCTCTATTTTGTTTCAGCAAGTAGAGTAGTCTGTTTCTCTTTATTGGGCTGTTAAGCCCTCTAACATTTAAGGAAAGATTCTTAAGTGTTTGTTTAGTTCCATTCACCATATTATCCTGTTTTTTTGTCTTTCGTGCATCCCTTTCCCTTTATTATCAACTGTCATTTGAATGACTACTATTCTTGATCTGGCTCTTATATTCCTCTTTGCCCCCTGTATATCTAACTCATTTTTAACATCACATAAATCTTTAACTGTCAGATATAAACAATTGATATAAGGCCTTGTGTCTCTCACTCAGTTATCCCTTCCCCTTACCTCCCCACCCTTCTTAACCCTATTGTACCCAGAGCAAGTGATGCTGTCAGTTTGGAGCCAGATCTCCCGTCCCCGCCCTTTCTGAGCCATTAGAGTAAGAGAGTTTCACCTCTCCTTTTTTTGTGTGTGTGTAAACTACAGCCTTATGCATTTGCCCTTATTCTTTAAAACTACCAGTTTTCTGTAAGACCAACTTTTCATTTAACACATAATTGTTTGAACATAACATAATTGAAATCAAACATATCTGTGTCGTGCTGGTACCCCTCTGTCCTGAGGAGAAAAGGTGTTCTTCCTCTATCAGCCACTGCAGTGTCCCAGTGTTGGGTTTGCCCACAATTTTTTTTTTAAGGTCTCTATTTCTGAGAACACTCTTTTCTGGCCACTATACATGAAGGCAAGCTTGGCTGGTATCCACAGCTGGGGCTTTCTAAGCCTTTCTTGGTGAGCAGGTCCATATATCTATGCCATTCGTGGCGGTGGTGCTGTGTATCTGGTGAGAGGTCAGCGTAGAACTTCACACTTTGTCTATATATAACATAAATTTGACAATCAGGGCCCGTGGTGGCTATCCCTCATTCGGCTTTGGGTCTCAGGGATCGATGTGATCTCTCAATGTAGGCGTTATGGATCTGTGTCTCTGAAGGAAATAGCTCGATCATAAGTTGTTTGATAAATTCCCTGTCGTTGGGGTTCTCCGTTCCCTCCTTGATCCTGAGGATTCGGAGGTTAGACCTCTGGCTTCTGTTTTCCAAGTCTTCACATTTGGCAGTGAGTCGTGATACTGATGTTTGTAGAGAAAGGATTTGGTCAGCCACTCTCAGTCTGAGTTCTTCTGAAGCACTTATTCTCCCTTCTGCCTGCGTCACTCTTGTGGTTACACTCGCTACACACTTGAACATTTCTTCAAAAGATCTTTTCAGGAAGCCTGTGTCCTCCTTCAGGCTGATGTGTTCTTTTCTGGCATCATCCAAATCTTTGTTGATAGTTTATAGTTGTGAGCTGATCTGCTTCTCTGTCTTGATGCTTCTGCAGAGGCGGTCGCCATATTAGATCTGGACTCAGTCTCATTTTCCCGCTCTTGCGATTGGACTTCGCAGAATCTTTTAATTGATTGTCTTTCTGTTGTTTTTGCGTGGTGGCTCATTTTGATCCTTTGGTCTTTGCGTTCTTCTTATTTTATATTTCTGGGTTGTTGTCTTTGTTTAACTGGTTTCTTAGGCTGTTTAAGCGCCAGGCTTGGCCGGAGGTTGAGCGATGTCCGTCTACTCCTTGGAAATGCGCACTAGCGCCCCCGACTCACCCCTTTCTTTTAAACCCTACATTGACTCTGTTGCCAAATCCTGTCACTTCTTCCTCCGTAACATTACTAAGATTCACCCTTTTCTTTCTGTCTCCTCTGCCAAAACCCTTGTTCACTCCCTGGTCATCTCTCGCCTCGATTACTGTAACCTCCTTCTCACTGGCCTCCCCCGCTTTCACTTTTCTCCCCATATTTCTATCCAAAACTCTGCTGCCAGGGTCATCTACCTTGCTTTTCGCTTCGACCACGTTTAGCCCCTCCTCTCCTCTCTTCACTGTCTCCCCCTTCCTGAACGAATCCTGCACAAGCTCCTAGTCTTCACCTATAAAGCTCTTCACAACCTTGCTCCCCCCCTACCTTTCTGCACTAATTTCCCTCCGTACTCCAGTCCGTGAATTCCGCTCCTCCTCTGTCCCTTCTCTCGCCCTCCCACGCCTCCCTTGCTCCCCTAACCATTTTTGTCCCTTCTCCCTAGCTGCCCCCCATGCCTAGAACTCCCTCCCTGCCCACATCTGCCTTACCTCCTCCCTTCGTACCTTCAAATCCCTCCTCAAGACCCACCTTTTCCGCTCTACCCTCCCTGACTCCTCGCTCCCCTCACGTAACTCCTGCTGATACCCTCCATTCAGTACAGTCTGTTACCTTAGGTCTGTGTACTCATATCCTCACCACATGGACCAGCCAGTTATTATTCTTAATGTAACCAAGCCAAGCGCATGCACCTGAGACCTCGCATCTTCGTGAATGTTACCTTCCTGGTCTCTCCCTCTGTTCCCCTTCCTTCGTCTTCTCCCCCCCCCCCCCGGCCCCCAGTTGATTAACTGCCAGGTGGGGAGCCTGCATTGTTTATGGATTTGTGAAACAGACCAATCTCCCTTTCCCTTAGTCCATTTTATTCAAAGCAATTCACTTCAGCTGAAAAAAAAAAAAAAGGTGCATGAGTGAAATTGACTAGGAGAAAGGGAACCTGGTCAATCTCATCAAGCAATTCAGTGTGAGATGGGCTCTCTGCTCCGCACCTAATAGCTGATCAACAGGGGACAAGAAATGCCCTAGAATTTCCTGTTCCCCTCTTCTCAGCTGTTGGGCAAGGATCCTGCCCCCCTTTCACAGGGCTAGTGCTCCCTCGTTTCAAGTGCTGCAGGCAAGGAGGGCTCCTGCCATTTTACCTAAGATGGCAAAATGTCTAAATCATTGGACAAGGATGAGGAGTTAGAAATTAGTGTTTTTCAATTATGGAAGCTGCTGTTCCGGGTTTTCAGAGAATGTGACCCTGACTCAGGCTGGCTGTCTGTCATTGTGATCTTCTTCAAGTCAGTAGGGAGAGGAGATGTCCACTGTTTGGATTTTCAGATACGGATGATAGTAGAAATAATAAGTTATTTTTCCTCATTCTAGTCAATGGGACTGATCCCAAACTCCCCGGATCTCCCCTGTGCACATGCATGTGCGCAATTCCTGCATGGCACAATGTGCTTGCAAAAGAGAGCCGCGCGACTTTGCACGCACACAGCTGTAAGCGGGATCTGCTGGGTTTTGGATTGGCCTCAGTGACTAACTTTCTGGAAAGTTTGGGGGAATTACCATCTGATCTTGCCGACCGTTCACTCGATGAACTTGTGACTTTCTGGAACACCTTATTGGCTGAGACCATCGACAGAACAGCTCCTAGGCATCCACTCCCTCGGCGTCAGCACCGCAGGCCATCTTGGCATACTGAGGATCTGTGGTTTCTGAAATGCGAAGGGCGGTGGTTAGAGCGATGGTGTTGCTGCTCCCATGCTGAAGCTGACAGATTGCAGCATCGAGCCAGTCTATGAGCCTATGTGGTGACTGTGCGGGCAGCAAAGAAAGGGTTCTTTGCCACCCTCATTGCATCTGTGAAGTCTCGTCCAGCGGAGCTTTTCCGGGTGGTGAGGGGGCTGGTTGGTTTGGCCTCCCTCTGCCTGGAACCAGAAACATCCGGTGTTCGCTGTGACATGTTTGTGGACTATTTTGTGGATAAAATCTCTGTGATTCACTACGACTTTGACACCACATTTATAGGAGAACCAGAGGTTATGGAAGCCCTGCCTTGTCCAATTTCATGGGATCAGTTCTAGTGAGTATCTCCTGCTGATGCGGAGGATATCCTTGGGGTTTTCAGGGCCACTTTTTGCGAACTAGACCCTTGCCTGTCCTGGCTGGTTAAGGCCAGCCAGGAGACATTGGGGCCGGTGCTGGCGGAGGTGATTAATGCATCCCTTTGGGGAGGGCAGGGTGCCGAGCTGTCTCAAAGAGGTGGTGGTGCGACCCCTGCTCAAGAAACCATCTCTTGACATTGACTCCCTCTCCCTCACCAGCTACTGGCCACACCAGTATCTACCGGCCACGCCTTCTCTTTTTAGGGAAGGTTAGTGAGTGGGTTGTGGTTTGGCAGCTACAGTAGCATCTGGACCATGGCAGTTTCCTTGATTCCTCACAGTCCTGCTTTTTCCCGGGTTATGACACTGAGACTGTGCTTGTGGCATTAGTTGACAACCTCCTCCGTGAATTAGATCTGGGTTGTTCGACCCTGCTGATTCTGTTAGATCTGTCGGCTGCCTTTGATACCATTGACCATAAGATGTTGGTAACTCGCCTGTGGGACAGAGCCGGAGTGGGCTGCATTGTCCTTGATTGGTTCTACTGCTTCCTGGCCGGGAGAACCCAGCGAGTCATGCTTGATGATTATTGTTTATCTTCCTGAAACCGCTCATGTGGAATCCTGCAGGGTTCTATTATGCCCCCCCTCCTGTTCAACGTATATATGCAGCCATTCGGTGAGGTCATGAGATGGTTTGGTGTTTGGTGTCATCAGTGGTTTTATTTGTATGCTGATGAGACCCAACTCTACGTCTCTTTTTCATCCGACCCAGTCCCCGCAGTCTTTGTACTTACCCAGTGTTGGACGGCTGTGGGGGACTGGATGAGGGTGAGCCAACTGAAACTGAATCCTGACAAGATGGAGTTGATGTTAGTGGGCAAGGCGGTGGGTGTGTTTTCTCCCATCATTCATGGGGTTCGCCCCCCACTGGTTCCCCAGGTTCATAGCCTGGGGGTGTTCCTTGATGCTCAGGTTGGGGCTGTGGCGAGGAGCGCTTTTCACCAGTTACATCTGGTGTGGCAGCTTTGGCCATATGTCTTGGGCTCAGACCTGGCCACTCTCATCCATACTTTCATCACCTCAAGACTGGACTATTGTAATGCACTCTATGTGGGGCTACCCATGGTGACAGCTTGGAGACTGCAGCTGGTGCAGAATTCAGTGGCCTGTCATCTTACGGGGACAGGTCGCTGGGAGCTCATTACACTTGTGCTCCGTTCTCTCTACACTGACTGCTTATAGTCTTCCAGGCCTGATTCAAGGTGTTGGTGGTTACTTATAAAGCCCTAAAAGGCCTGAGCCCCACGTATCTGCGGGATTGCCTCACTCCCTGGGCCCTGGAGTGGGTCCTGTGGTCTACAGGGAGCGCCCTGCTCGAGGTCCCCCATGTATATCGGGGGTGCCACAATGGAGAGGGCGTTCTTGGTGGCCGCGCTGCAGCTATGGAATGCCCTCCCTGCAGAGGCCTGGATGGCCCCGACCCTCTCCTCTTCTAAGAGGCTTTGTAAGACCTAGCTGTTCTGCTAGGCTTTTGGTGGGGGAGATGGGTACTGGTGGGGGGACTGGGTTAGGGTGGGTGGTTGGGGTTGGTTGAAAATTCTGTTTTTTAGTACTCCTTGAGAATGGTGGATTTATTTGTTTTATATTACTGTTGGTTATATTGATTGATATATTGTTTCTTTACTGTTGTTCTTATGTGTTTTATGGTGATGTAAGCTGCCCTGAGCTGCGTGGCAGGAGGGGTGGGTATACATTTTACTATAAATAAATAAGTAAATGTTATGGTGATAGGTTACCATTTCTGTAACTATATTGATTGTAAAATAGAGATGTCTGCTGCTCTTAATAAAATGGTTTAGGGTATTAAGAAACAACCATCTATTTGGTATCCTAGTGTGGATGTATTTGAAGTTTCAGGGATGAGTTCAGGTCCATAATTGTTTTGTTGATAGCTATTTTTAAGAGGAACATCGTGTTTGCTTTCCAAATAAGATCATGTGTCTAGTTTGGATTTGGCTTCCTGACATCAGCAGTGACGACTAAGCATTGATGCTTTACGTGGCAGAGAGTAGAAAAGGGGGTGTGCAGTGGTTTACCGAAAGGGAAAGGTATTGATCTGTACCATTTTAGGTAATCATGATGATCAGTGAATCATTGGGTTTGATTTATAAATGTATATCAGGTAAATTGAAGATAAATTGTCACTGAGTGAGACAATTTCACCTCAGATTAATGTCAAATGAAGGAAATAATGAATACATTATGCAAGTTCGGATTCTTATTTTCTTTTGTTGTCACCAGCACTTAGTTAAAAGGTCATTGGGTAGATCATACGCACTATGAATTAAATGTCCTCGTTAGCCAAAGCTTTCAACATAAACCTATCACAGAAATAAATCTGATGGCATTAATGAAGGGATTTTTATGATTAACAGATGTGTCCCATCTGCTTACATTTTCTTTGTCACATCTGTGGACAACACAGGTTATTGCCAATATGGGACTAGTTTTCCTTTTATATTGAAAGACTAAACAAAAACATGATTCTTCTGCATCTGCTGCATTTAATGTATGATTAAAGAACAAGTTAGAAACTCAAAAGATAACAGCAGCATGTTGTTAACATAAGAACTGCCAGAACAAGTTTGTTTGACCCAGTATCCTGTTCCCTGAAGCCACAGGACAACAAGGAGTAATCGGTCAAAAACATAATCGGTCGCTCATTCTCAGACACTAGCATTCAGAAATTTAGGAACACCCATCACATGGTGAAATGTCTTCTGGCCACGTTGGCTAACCACCACTGTGATAGTCTACCCTCCCTGAGTGGATGTATACAGCAATGAGAAGGAGGGAAGTGACAAATAGAAGGCAACCTAGTTCTTAACTGAAGGATATTATATGGATGCTTTTGGGGGACATCTAAAGCATCCGATGAGCTCCCTCACACCCTCTTCTTGTCACATTAAGCTTCCCCAGCTCAAGCACTGCTAAAGTAGCTGCAGGGGAGAGAATGGGGTGGAGGGTCACCCTGCCACCAAAATCTTTACTTTCCCCAGGCTCACCTTGAGGCAATGGAGTGGGGGCTAAAGCAGCTATAGGAAAGAGCACAGTAGGAGCGGCCAGTGCTGTGCCCGAACTTCTATTGTCCTCGCCTGTCCTACTCCCTGGGGCAGCCTCAGCTCCAGCTTGCCCCTGGCTCGTGGTGAGGAGAGCGGGATCTAAAGCAGGTGAAGGGAGCAAAACACAGGAGGAGACTGCCTGGTCTCTCCCTGAGATCTGTCCCACTGTGCTCGCTATTGCCTGCCTTATTCCCTGCCCTCTTTATCACCTGCACCTGTCCTGCTCACTTCGGCTATGAGCCAGTGAATGTAGGGCAGGGGTGGATGTAGAGAACAGAGCACAGTATTTTTGTTCCCCTTCCCCCTCCCCTCCCTGCGCTTCTGATCTTGTAGGCCAGGGAGGGAGGGGTTGGTTATCTTAGGGCGTTTTTAGACGAGTGCCTCCACACCCATCATCCACCCATCGCATGCATGTAGAAGGGCCGCATTGGCGACCTATGTGGTCCTGCAACATGCATGATGGGTGGGGAGGCGACTGACTAAAAAAGCTCTTAGTGTGTACGTGGGGAGGGAGTAGGCAGCTCCTCCAAGAAAATTTTTTAGAAACTACTTGGTGCAGTTTGTCACATTCCATAGGCAAACGGTTTGTTTCCCAGAGCCATCTTTGAGCCAGGAATGTGAATCCTCTGACTGGCTGGCTGGAATTAAGAGGGGTTAAAATTGCTCAGAAGTAAATAAATCCCTCCCTCCCTCATTTCATCTCAAGATAACAGCAATATATGTGGGTGAGAGAAATACGTATGAGTTTACCGTCATCTTCTCATTTTATATGTATAATATAGGTAATAAAGAGGGATAATAGCTGTACATTTATGCATATACATTTATCCTGTTTGAACTGAAGGGAGTGAAAGTATGAATATTTCTGGGTTTTGTTACAAATTCAGAGCATATGCTTCATCCATGCAGCTGGGAAACTATAAATTTGTCTCAGTTTCAATCTCATTTCCATTCTCTTTCCTATTATATGGAAGCAGCTTATTACACATTATTGAAGGAAATTATTTACCCTTTGCCGCCTTCTGCTCATTGCAATCCCTTTTCTCAGATTGCCAAAAGTTTATACACCATTTTGAACTCAAGGTGGGGGTTGGGAATGGGGGAGGGGATTTCTTTCAAACCATCTTCGCAAAGGAAGACATATTATTGGCAAAAAAAAGATGTCTATGGAAAAGCAAATTGCCTTTGGAATGCTCCAGAATACTTTAAATCTCAGGTATTTAGAACCTATTCCCCAGGAGAGGATAGCACAAGTTGATTATCTCTTTTGACAAATTAATACCTCTCCCTCTCTACTGGCTCTTTCCCTTCTGCCTTCAAACATGCCACAGTCTCTCCTATTCTCAAAAAGTCCACTCTTGACCCCTCTGACCCTTCTAGCTATCGTCCTGTCTCACTCCTTCCTTTTGCTTCCAAGCTGCTTGAACGTGTTGTCTACTCCCGCTGCCTTGACTTCCTATCCTCCAACTCCTCCCTTGACCCCCTCCAATCTGGCTTCCGCCCCCTTCATTCTACTGAAACTGCTCTCGCTAAGATCACCAACGATCTTCTGGTGGCTAAATCTAAACGTCTCTATTCCATTCTTGTCCTCCTTGATCTCTCTGCTGCCTTCGATACTGTTGACCACTCACTCTTGCTGGATTCCCTTCACTCCCTTGGCTTTTGTGGCTCTGTCCATAACTGGTTCTCCTCCTACCTCTCTGACCGCTCCTTTAATGTGTCTCTCTCCAACTCCACCTCCTCCTCCTTCCCCCTCTCAGTTGGTGTTCCTCAAGGCTCTGTTCTTGGCCCTCTCCTCTTCTCGATCTATACCTCATCCTTAGGCAAACTCATTGCCTCCCATGGCTTCCAATACCACCTCTATGCTGATGACACTCAACTCTATCTCTCTACTCCCTCTCTCTCTCCCTCTGTTCAAGCTCGTCTCATCAACTGTCTCTCTGACATCTCTACCTGGATGTCTCAACGTCAACTCAAACTCAACATGGCTAAAACTGAACTCCTTATCTTCCCCCCTCATCCTTCCTCTCCTTCCTCACTGTCAATAACTATTGATGGAGTCACCATCCTGCCTGTCCCCCAAGCCCGTAGCCTAGGCTTCATCTTTGACTCAGCCCTTTCTTTTAAACCCTACATTGACTCTGTTGCTAAATCCTGTCGCTTCTCCCTCCATAACATTGCTAAGATTCGCCCTTTTCTCTCTGTCTCGTCTGCCAAAACTCTTGTTCATGCTCTGGTCATCTCTCGCCTCGATTACTGTAACCTCCTTCTCACTGGCCTTCCCCGGTCTCACCTTTCTCCCCTCATCTCTGTCCAAAACTCTGCTGCCAGGGTCATCTACCTCGCCAGTCGCTTCGACCATGTGCAGCCCCTCCTCTCTTCGCTTCACTGGCTTCCCCTTCCTGAACGAATCCTGCACAAGCTCCTAGTCTTCACCTATAAAGCTCTTCACAACCTTGCTCCCCCCTACCTCTCTGCACTTATCGCCCTCCATACTCCAGCCCGTGCACTTCGCTCCTCCTCTGTCCCTTCTCTCACCCTTCCACGCCTTCCCTGCTCCCCTAAGCGCCTTCGTCCCTTCTCACTTGCTGCCCCCCATGCCTGGAACTCCCTCCCTGTCCACATCCGCCTTGCCCCCTCCCTTCATACCTTCAAATCTCTCCTTAAAACTCACCTCTTTCGCTCTGCTCTGTCTGACTCTTTATCCTGCTGAGCCACTATTCCTATACCTACGATCGGTTTACCCTTATCCTTGCAACATGGACCTGCCTGCTGTCATTCTCATCGTAACCAAGCCAAGTACGTGCACTTGAGACCTCGCATCTTCATGAATGTTAGACCCCTTGTCTCTCCCTCTGTTCCCCTTCCTAAGTCTCTCCCCCAGCTCCTGTCTCTCAGATTGTAAGCCCTAGGGGCAGGGACTGTGTCTATTTTATTACTTTGTAAAGTGCCAGGTACACTGCTGGCGCTATATAAATGTTTGTTAATAATAATAATAATAATAATACATTTTGGATTCCTAAAATCCTAGAACTGTATAGCTGAAAGGGTCCTCCAGAGGGTTTTCTAGTCCATTTCTCTGTAGGATAAACATAATTAAATCCCTGATTTTGATCTAGCCTATTTTTAAAATTTCCAGCAGTGGGGATACCATGGGGGTTCTTTTTTATGTATTAAGCTAACTTAACCAGATACCTAAAATGTAGGCCCTTTTCACGCACACACTATGAGGGCGTTTTAGACGTGCTTCCATGAAACGGAAGTCACCTGCGTGCCATTAGAAACAGCGGCACCGTATGACACCTGGTTGTTTTGATAAGACCTTGGTATCGAGGTTTTCTCTATGCCGCATCTCAAAACACCCAGGAGCTGTGCGATGGCACTGTTTCTAATGGCGCCTGGGTGACTTACGGTTCATGGAGGAGTGTCTAAAGCCCCCCACCCCGCCCCCCACGACGAGGGTTTCCCAGTGCTGCATATTCAAACTGGGGGAGAAATCCAGCTCGTATACCACAGAAATATAAAAATGTCTTGTTTTTGCTATGTTGACCTGCCTAAATCAGCTCTGCTAGAAATATTTAGATTTGTTTTCTCTCTAGCTTTCCCTGACTTCTTATCATTGTTGCTGTATTTATTTATTTCTTACATGGAGTAAGTAGTGCTGTTTCCCACCTCTAGGGATTAGCCAGGGTCTCAACTTCTAGTAACTACAGGGATGGAAATATTGAACAAGTTAGCTCTGACCTCCATTCACAAAATGTCTCCTTTTTAGGAGGTAGCTAAGTGGTTCTTCCAGATTGTGGCACAATATCACATAATTTCTGTCTGATTATGACTCCTTCCTCCACTCAATTTGGTGCATTTTGGACATGGCAGCCCTTTTGCTGGGCTGATGAAATTTAAAATGTTAGTACGCTTGGATGAGAAGGAGCAGAACTGACATGCCAGAACACATCACAAGATAAAAGCCTCGAATGCTTTCATCCCATCAGTTTCCCTCTTCTTTCATCACATCAGCTTCTTCTCTTCCCAAGAAGCTAAGTTCTTTGTGAAAAGACAGACTGAGGGACCTTGGGTATACCAGGTTTTGACTACCCTTTGGCATATGTAGGTGGTAGAAAGAAAAAAACGTTGCTGGAATTTTTCTCTTCAGTAGAAGCCTAAATGACGAAACCTTTTAGAAGGAACACCTTTTCCTAGACCTTCGAAAAGGACAAAGCTAAATCATCTTTTATTTTATCCTTACTTGGTGATGAACCAAGTAAGGTAATGAACCCAGTTCTTGTCATTGGGTAATGAATAGGAGGAAAAGAATGATTTGGATTTTGGGTATTTTATATTCTAGAGAACCAGTCATGACATCTGTTGTTTAGCAATTCATGACATTGGATTAGCTGAACAGTTTTCTAAGTGTGAAAATCCTATTAAACATCAAAATATTTAACAACCTTTTTTGTGACTGCATAAAAGGGACATACTGCTACCACAATTTTCCTTACAAGGAACTGCAAGACATAAGAACATAACATAAGAAATGTCATACCAGGTCAGACCAGTGATCCACTAGCTCAGAATCTTGTGGCCAGGGGGCAGCTCTTGTAGCTCAAGAGAGGTACATGTACAGGTTATGGAAGTGTGACCCATCTTCTGCTAACCTAGGGATGTGCGAACAGACTGGAGTTTGGATGTTCAACTGTTCGGACTAAAAACTTAGTTTGGGTTCATGGGTTTGGTCCCGCGGAGTTCGCCCCCCCCAAACGTTCAGAAAGTTCAGCCACAACAGAGGCTTGGGGTGCTCCAGGGGGGCCTGTGGGGGCCATGGCAGGCCATCGGATACGCAGCAGCAGCAGAGACCGGGAAGGCTTGGGACTTGGCATCCCGGGTTGCCTGGGCAGGCAGGTTCGGTGCTTGGCTCCTGGGGGTGCCCATGGGGGCATGGCTGGCCATCTGAGATCCAGCGGCAGCAGCAGCAGAGGCCGGGCGTTGCAAGCTTCCAGGCATCGGTGGAGCAGCGCCAGAAGCTCAGTCAGGGCTTTGTGACTGGCACCCATACTTGGCCGGACGTTGCAGGCTGGCATCGTACTCAACCGATCGCAAGAAGCGCTATTGCAGATTGGTCAAGATGGTGGTGAATCTTGTGGACACCCAGTCTCCGCCCGCCAGCGCACTCATCCGAGCTATGTCCATCTACACGAGGGAGGAGCAAATGGCTGACGTGCAGTACCAGCAGCAGCAGAAATTTGTTTGCCAGGTCACAGAAACTGCGGCTGGCACCCCTACTTGGCCGGGCATTGCAGGCTGGCTGGCATCGGTGGAGCAGCAGCAGAGGCCCAGCCAGGGCTCGGAGGCTGGCACCCCTACTTGGCCGGGCATTGCAGGCTGGCTGGCATCGTGGAGCATTTGCAGACAGTGAAGTGGATGGACAGCCCTCCCTGCCTGTAACGTAGGCCCCAGAACCCTGATGATGGGTCTTGGGGATGGAGTGGCTGCTTCTTGATGTGGTGGAATGATGGCTCCCCGTGAGCAGAATGATGGCCCCAGAACCCTGATGGCGGGTCCTGGGACTTGAGTGGCAGCTTCTGGATGATGTGGATGGACAGCCCTCCCTGACTGGAACATAGGCCCCAGAACCCTGATGGTGGGTCCTGGGACTGGAGTGGCAGCTTCTGGGTAAAGTTGAATGACAGCCCTCCCTGCCTGGACTGTAGGCTGTCTGGCATCGGTGGAGTATTGGCAGACAGTGAATTGGAACGACAGGCCTCCCTGTCTGGAAAGTAGGCCCCGGAACCCTGATGGTGGGTCCTGGGGCTGGAGTGGCAGCTTCTGGATGCGGTGGAATGACAGCTCCCTGTGAGTGGAATGATGACCCCAGAACCCTGACGGTGGGTCCTGGGACAGGAGTGGCAGCTCCTGGATGATGTGGAATGACAGCTCCCCATGAGCAGAATGACGGCCCCAGAACCCTGACTATGGGTCCTGGGACAGGAGTGTCAGCTTCTGGATGACATGGATGGACAGCCCTCCCTGCCTGTAATGTAGACCCCAGAACCCTGAGGGTGGGTCTTGGGGCTGGAGTGACTGGCTGTTTCTTGATGCGGTGGAATGACGGCCCCAGAACCTTGACTGTGGGTCCTGAGACTGGAGTGGCAGCTTCTGGATGACATGGATTGACAGCCATCCCTGCCTGTAACGTAAGCGCCTGAGCCCTGATGGTGGGACCTGGGGCTGAAGTGGCTGCTTCTTGATGCCGGGTATAACACCTACATCTATCTAATCTAATCTAAATAAATAAAACTATGCAGGTAAATGTGTGGAAATGGTTAAAATAGGAGGATGTCAATGGACTGGGAGGAACACAAACTGCTGGGAGAGGGAGAGTTTTGAAAACGCCTGCTGACAGGATCAGTGGCTAGCTCAGAATGATCTGGAAGGGGGGGGAGAGGGCAATGACTTTTGTTACTTGCTGCGCCTGCCTTACCACAAGCCCCATTGGATCCATGCAGCTTAGCCTGTGGCCAATTGCAGACTGCCAAGCCAGTGGTCTGAGGAAAAGAGGGATGGTGATTGGACAGGTTGGCTGCTAGTGCAAGACTCTCTACAACCCTGGGGCCACGAAGTCTGCTCCTCAGCTGCCCCCCTCCCTGGGCCTGCCAGCCACGTTTTTCGTGCCCGAACTCAATCGAACGCGACTGGACTGTTCGGGGTTTTTGACGTTCGGTTCGGGCGTCCGGTTTGGCCGTCCAAACTGGCTGAGTTCGGGCCAAATCCTGAACGTCTGAACCGCGTTCGCACATCCCTATACTAATCACTCTCAACTATGGGAAGCTTCGGGTTTAAGTCCCAACTAGTAGGTGTTTATGGTTCTATCCTCTAAGAATGTGTCTAATTTTAATTTGAAGTTAGCTACACTGCTGACTTTCACAGCCTCGTCTGACAATGAGTTCCACAACTGGATGAAAAAGTACTTCCTTTTGTTTGTTTTAAATCTGCTGACATTTAACTTCAAAGAGTGTCCCCTTGTTCTCTTATTGTGCGAAAGGGCAAACAGCAGTTCCCTATTTACTTTCTCTGCCACTCATGATTTTGTAAACATCTATGATATCCCCCCTTAATCGCCTCTTCTCCAAGCTAAGCAGCCCCAACCTGTTGAGCCTCTCCTCATATGGAATTCGATCCATCCCTTCAGTCATCCTCATTGCCCTTCTCCGACCCCTTTCCAGTTCTATTATATCTTTCTTAGATGAGGCAACCAGAACTGCACACACTATTCAAGGTGAGGTCATACCAAAGATTTATACAAAGACATTATGATGCTTCCCATTTTATTTTCTATTCCTTTGCAATAATACCTAGCATTTGGTTTGGCTTTTTGACTGTGGCTGCACACTGACCTGATGTCTTCAAGGAACCATCCACAATGAATCCAAGATCATTCTCCTGAGTGTTTACATCCAGAGGTGAACATCACAGAGTGTATGTATAGTGAGGATTATTTTTCCTTATGTGCATCACCTTGTACATAACAATATTGAATTTCATTTGCCATTTTATTGCCTAGTCATGCAGGAAGGATCCCTCTGTAGTCTTTTACAGTCTGCCTGGGTCTTAATTATCTTGAATAATTTGTTGTCATTGCAAATTTTAGTCACCTCATTCTTTACCCCCTTTTCCAGACCATTAATGAGTGTGTTAAACAGTACTGGTCCTAGTACTGACTCCCAAGGTACCCCTCTGTCTACCTCTCTCCAACTTGAGAAAGATGATCATTTATTTCTACCTTCATTTCCTATATATTTATATTATTTATTTATTCAGATTTAAACAGCTTTTAACCAGCTAACAATCTATGACTGCTTGCCCATGTTGCAATTCTCCCTGTGCCAGCTGGGAATCTTACATTTAACTCTGCACGTGGGTATGGGGTTAAAAGCATCATCAGCCGTGTGCTGCAGCTTTTTTCTTACAAATGACAGGGCTGGATTTCGAGCCCTGTCATTCATAAGAAAAAAAGCTGCAGGACCTGGCTGATGGCACTTTTAACCCCATGCCCACGTGCAGAATTAAACATAAGATTCCCAGACAGGAGGTTTGCCACAGGAGAATTGCCGCTTCAGGTAACGTGGGCAAGCAGCTTATGACAGGACTCTTCTTCTTATCTCATGACTACTTTGTTTGCACAAGAGTGTCTGGTGAAGGGACCTTGTCAAATGCTTTTTGAAAATCCAAATATACTGTATCAGCTGGATCCACATGCGTGTTGACATTATCATAAAATTCTAATAGATTCACTAATCTATTAGAATGTTATGATAATGTCAACACGCATGTGGATCCAGACATGACTTCCCTTTGCTAAAACCATGTTGATTTTACCCATCAAATCATACTTGTCAATATGCCTAGTAATTCTGTTTTTAACAACGGTCTCCGCTAATTTGCCTGGTATTGATGTCAGGCTTTGGTCTGTAGTTTCCAGGGTTTCATCTCATCGACCAGCAGATTTCCTGGTTAATTTCTTTTTTGTTTCTGAACTGGAAAAAAAATTGCTGTTGAATTTTGTATCCTTAGCAACTTGACATATCATCAGAGAGTACATTTCTAATTGACCATTCTAGCTATTGGGACTGATCCCAAGCTACGTGGAGGTTTTGCATGCGTGCAATTCCCACACGACACAATGTGCCAGCAGCGGGGATCCGTGGGGTTTGAGATCTGCCCCATTGTCAGTCTATAGTTTCCTATATCAGGGTGTGGTCCTGTTCTGCTTAAAATCTTGGCTAGAACTGAAAACTTTGTTTAGAAATTTTAAGACTTCAGTTAGATTGAAATTTGTTTTAAGACCAAGAAAGCCCAATAAATCAATCTCTGGACATCTTCTTTAAAAGCTATGCAGTAGATTAGAAATATGTTTAGAAATTTGAATACATTTAAGATAACTTAAAATGTATTTAGAGATAAAAACAACAACCATAAATCAGTTTCTGGATGTTCTCTTTAAAAGCTATGCAATAATAATAATAATTAATTAAAACGGGCAATTATTTTGGGGAAATTACTTAGCCTGAGCTTAGTAATTCCATTAAATGTAATGACCTTGATACTTTTTGTATCTGTCTATTTAATTGCATCTTTAGATATGATGATTGGGATCAGAGTGTCATCAATGAATATTGTCTTATAAATGCACAAATTACCAATCTAGAAGTTTAATCTAATTGCTTTATTTATCATTCATTTGCAGATGAACCCCCCTCCCAACCCCCTACAACCCTTCTGTTGAGGGAAACCTCAAGTATCCTACATTAAAGTGCCAAAAATTGACATTTGTGCCAAAAGGTCAAATTATTTCATTAAATAGCTAATAGCATTTTGAGAATATTTTTTTATATTATATATTTGAATTATTCCAAATGGACAATAATAATTAAGGGATGTGATCTTTAAAAATGACCTAATTACTTGATTTGATTAAACATACTTGTTAACATGTCCATATGGAATAAATATAGGATGATCATGAGAACTTTAGCGCTTATAATCTATATTGAGAAATAGTTGTCTTGGTTAAGAAAACAATTCTGGGAATTCAAAGGTCTTAATTATCTGAATTATTAGACTGAAAACATAAAATCTGAAAGCAATTTGCTGAAGTATATTACTTTGATTTAGATTAAATGCATCTTTTAAACAAAAATTACTTCTGACACTGTTATATTAGTGATCCCAGTGGCATGAATTGAATAATAATTTTAAAATGTACATATTTGAAAGTGGGATAATGCAGCTTTTTAATTAAATAAAAGAAAATCTGCTTACCACCTGTTAGAAAAGAAGGATCACTGAACTAGGATGAAACCTGATGGTTTCTATTTATGCCTGCATTGGCAGAAGAGTTCAAAAATGCCTGGAAATTGATTAATTCTCTTAGAGTTGAGAAGCTAACATTCTAGAACTTCAATTTCTTGAAATTACTGCTCATTTGTGTTAAAAACTATTTCTAAAAGGTTTAATTTATATCTTTTTGCTGGTAAATTTCTGTTCGTTTACAAGACTGAGTTAAGTTCATTGCATAAAGGAGGTTGTAAGTCTAATTTAAATAACCATCAGCCTGTTTCTTTTCATTTCATCTGACCCAAATTGAAAAATATGTGCATTTTAAGATACTGTGAGTTGTCTTTGTATGAATTTAACACATTAGCACCAGCAAATCTGTTTTTTCATCCCGTGTATTTCCTCCAGTTAAATTAGATATTTTCCCACTACCATGAATATTAAATAATGTATTCAGGAATAATAGCTTTAGCAAGCACCTCTGTTCTAGTAATTGACTTACCAATTAAAATTTAGTCATCAATTGGCCTTTCAAATGATATTTTTGTTTAGTGCTCCCGCTCATGTATATCTGATAGGTGTCCACTGGAACCTAGTTTTGGCCATGCATATTTGCATCTTGTCCTCTTGAAGTCCATGTGTTCTGATAAGAGTCCTCCTAGCTAGAGATGATGAGATGAGTCGTCTTTGGAGTCTATTAGAAATGGGCTTTTATACACTAGAGCAGGGGTGGCCAAGAGGTAGATTGCAATCCACAGGTGGATCACAAACTACTCTCCACTTATCATGGTTTGGGGAAGGGGTCATCCCCTTGGAGATCACTTCAGTGGAGGAGAACTGAACCAGCACCCAGGGAGCGTCTTTGGGGAGAAGGGGGGATAAGAGAGCACCTCCAGTAAAGCTGGGGAAGCTCTCTCTGAGCAGAGTGCTTCTCTCAACTCCTGAGATCAGTTGCTCCCTAGAGCAGGGAGCCAATAAGAGGGGTCCAGGTCTGGAGCACCTGAGGCTGACATCTGGATCGAGTGGATTGTGTGTACTGTACATCTACACACCCCTGGGATAGAGGGATTACCATTCAATCTGAAATGGTTGTCCTGTTTTCATGATGCCCATGAGTCATGTGGAGTAGAGAGACAGAATCATTGATCCATATGACACCCTGTGCCTAGCCTACGATACTGCCAAGCTATCAAAACTAATGTGTATCTTATTGATTTATGTGAGTAAACTTAGGTAAAGTGACTGTAGCAATCTGGCATAACAAATATTGTTGCATCACCTTAATTTAATATTATCGAACAGAGGTGGGCAATGTTGAGAAGTCCAAGAGCCACAAACCAAAACGTTTATATCGCCAAGAGCTGAAAGACACATTACACTGATTACAGATTACCCCGATGCAAGAGATGGGACAGAGCGGCTCACTCCTCTGTCAGAACTCTGGTCCCCACACAGTCTGGAGGGTTTGGGCAGCAGTAATCATGGTGCAGGGCACGCTCCCTCTGCTCCCACAGCCCCCAGGTGGCTCCCAGGGCAGAAATGGCAGCTCAGCTTCTCTTGCTCCTGAGAGGAGGCACATGGACTTTTCCCCAGGCAACCACTTCTGGCGAAAGCCGCAGTACAGGTACCCGAGAGCCACGTGTGACTTCGAGCCACCATTAACCCAGATCTGTTATAAAATATACACAGTATATAATTCTCTCCCACCGCTAACCCCACTCAAAATAGGGTTAACAGACTCTAGACTTGTCATATTTTTTTAAAAATAGCCAATGTATTTTTTTAATGTGTTAAAAGGTTCAGAATACATGTTAATAAAGCAAAAACATGTATTTTCTTTTACTTTAGACAGTCACCATTCTTGGCTAGAGTAGTATGTTAAAACCTTAAAGTTTGCTAGAAGACTGTGCAGTTTGCTGAAAGATGCTTGTTTTAAAAAATCTTCTATGATACCATAAAAGATGCTCAGTATAATTAAATTGGTTATAGTTTGATTATTTCAGGGATCAAATTGGGAGGGAAAAGCTTTGTCCCCAAAGTAAACTCCATCCACCTGGTTGGCCAGAATGAGGCACCACACTATATATTTTATGCAAACGTTCAAAATGTAATCATGTGCACTCTATAGGTTCTACTCTTTTCCTTGAACGTGTCTCCCCTGCAGTGAGGCAGCGTTGGAGCAAGCCCTTCAAGGTGTTGCTGGGAGACAAGGATGTGGCAGGAGGTGCATATAGGAGGTCTTATGAGACATTACAAGGTCTCCTGGGATTTGTATCCTGGGTACAGCTGAGCAGCAGCCATTTGGCCACACTGCACCCAGGAGGAAAGGCATCACTTCCCCAGGCCCTTTTTACAGTAGGCATGTTCATTTGTTGGGCAAGATCTCTCAGTTCAGGTGGGTTTATCGGTTGCTGCGGGTATATGCTATAGAGAGAGCTGAGACAGAAAGCTTGATCACCACCAGGTTGGTGTGCAGTGATTTTATTTATTTATTTATTTATTTATTTATATTAAAATTTATATGCCAACCCATCCTGCCTCAGGTATCTCAGGGTGGCTAACAACATTTTAAAACATATTAAAAAAACATAGCAATAAAACTACAATTAAAAACAACCTAAAATCCCCAAACGAACAACCCATACCCACTCTAACCCAACCCACCCACCCCATCTCCCTCGGTAAAGGCCCAGCGGAACAGCCAGATCTTACACTGTCTGTGGAAAGAGGAGAGGTTGGTGGTCAAGCGGACCTCCAGGAGTGCGGCGCAACCACAAGGAATGCCCTCCTCATAGTTGACTCCCGGGAAACCCGGGGGACCCCAAGAAGGGTGCCCCTAGCCGACCGCAAGGGCTGATCCAGGACTCAGAGGGTGAGGTGGTCCTGCAGGTAGGTGGGGCCCAAGGCATTTATGGCTTTAAAGGTCAACACCAACACCTTGAATTGGGCCCGGAAGTCTATTGGCAGCCAATACAGAGAGCGAAATACTGGTGTAATGTGCTCGCGTCGGCCCTCGGGCCACCACATTCTGCACCAGCTGCAGTCTCTGAACCAGCACCAAGGGTAGCCCCACATAGAGTGTGTTACAGTAGTCCAGTCTCGAGGTAATAAAAGCATGGACGATTGCGGCCAGATCCAAGTCCAAGACATACGGCCGACCTGAGCCAACGTACCAGATGTAACTGGAAAAATGCCCTCTTCGCCACAACTGCCACCTGGACATCCAGGCAGAGCTGCGGGTCCAGGAGCACCCCCAGACTCCGGACCTGAGAAACCAGGCGAGGACGGACCCCATCAATGATGGGGGCCATCACTCCCTCGGCTTTCCCCACAGTCATCACCTCCATCTTGTCAGGATTTAATTTGAGGCAGCTCGCCCTCATCCAATCCCCCACAGCCAACAAACACCGGGTAAGCACAGGACCTGGGTCAGATGATTGGGAATGTTTGGCCTTCTGCATGGCAAGTAGTACTGGTTTGACTTGGCACCTGTCTTTCTTTCCTGTGTCATAGCTGCAACCTTTTCACGTTGTAGGTACCTCAGTTGTGGGGGTCCAGACCAGACATGAGTCTTAACACCATCCTTAATGGGAATCTCAAGGGAATATGTAATTGGTCAGAAGGACACACCCATCTTCTGAAGCCTTACACAGCCAAATGTACCTTAAGGAATCCTCACCTTTTGAGATGATTGATAACAGAATTCCATATGTACGTGCACAGCATGGAACACTCTACAGTACCCTCAAACTACACTATGAAGGATAGGATGGCCTCAGCTCTGGGGCAGACTGGAGGGGTCTGGATTAGAACTGAAATGAGTAACTGCTACTATCTGGTATCGAGCCAGATATCTCAGGATGAGGCATCTGGTCATATACTTATTGGTATCTGGTAATTAAATAAATGACTGTTTACTGCATTACCACTTAAGTTTAAAACAAAACAAAAATTTCCTCTCTCTATCTAGACTGATCCAGTTATGTGGTAAACGGTAATTGGTGAATGATAATATCTGGTATTCCAGTTTGGTGGTTAATTTCCATGGTTACCATGTGTGAATCATTAACAAATAACCACCAAACTAACTGGAATACTGGATATTAACCGCAGATATTTTTTCCAGTCTGGATTAGCATTCCTATGTGTTTGGGATTTGGATGGTTTTGGCCTTTTGGTGGTGGTGGTGGTGGCGGCGGCGGTGGCGGTCAAACCAGTACTACTTGCCATGCAGAAGGCCAAACATTCCCAATCATCTGACCCAGGTCCGGTGCTTACCCGGTGTTTGTTAGCTGTGGGGGATTGGATGAGGGCGAGCTGCCTGAAATTAAATCCTGACAAGACGGAGGTGATGGCTGTGGGGAAAGCCGAGGGAGTGATGGCCCCCATCATTGATGGGGTCCGTCCTCCCCTGGTTTCTCAGGTCCGGAGTCTGGGGGTGCTCCTGGACCCACAGCTCCACCTGGATGTCCAGGTGGCAGTTGTGGCGAAGAGGGCATGCATATTTAGCATGAAATATATTTTTTCAATCTCTGTTTATGGTAATTGTGACGTTCCTTACTCTGGCAATGAAACCAGAATATCTGCAGAACATATCTAGGAATATTAATAAGGTACTAATTGTTTTAGAGAGAGCTCAAATAAATAGCTAATTAAAATCTAAAACAATGGGTGCAATCCTAGTGGCGGCGTAGGCTGCCCACCGGCACAATGCCCAGCCAGGCAGCAGGCGCAGCAAGCCACTCGGCACAATGGTGCACCCCTGCCGATGCGATCCCCCAGAGCCCACACACCCCGCAGCCCAGGGGTTGAAGCAGGTACGGGAGGTCGCATCGGCAGGGGCGCGCCGTTGCACCAAGCGGCTTGCTGCGTGTGGGACGCACGTGCGCACAAGTGTGCTGGCACGTGCGCACAAGTGTGCTGGCGCCTCACACAGTCACAGTTTAATAGGGCCTCTAGGATTGCACCTTATGTGTGTAGTATTCCTTTTCACTTTGGGCATATTACAGAGTTTTTAAATAACAAGACCATTGCCACCATACCACTTTAAAAGGCAAATGGCTTCACATTACTGTACTTATTAAAATAATGAAAATCATTATTTACTGTTTAATATCCTCCTACTTTGGCATTAATACCATGATTAACATCGACTTTGGCTTCATGAATTATGTACAAGATCCAGTTTAATGTTAGTATTATTTGCAGCTTTCAATGGCTATAAATAGCATTTAAGGCTACTTTCAATATGTTGACTACTGAACACCATAATTAAAGTGAGCTCAGCATTTTCTTCAATTCTGCAGCACAAACTACAGATTTCTAGAATTACAACATTCTAGAAAATAGACAAGCCTTGCTCTTCTGAGTTAACAAAGGCCATTTTAGATGAGATGCTACCATGCAGATTCACACATCCCCCACCTACATGGGTGCCCATCTGAAGGTGCCAGGGGGGTGCGCGCTCCAGGGATCCATGCACCACCCACCCATGGCCACTCATAGAGCAGCAGAAAAAAAGCCGAGATGCTCCATGTGGGGGCAGGCAAATCCATGCATAGGGAAGGGCCCACAAGCATCCGTGACCCATGTGGATGGGGCCGCATACCCACCCAGGGGACAGGTTCACTGTCACCATGGAGAAAAGACACTGTGATGGCCAGAGCAGCTCAGCAGCCGTTCCCAGTCCTGCCCACACTCCGACCAGGAGTCCATGGGGCACACATTGCTTGTAGTGGCTTTTAAATGTCTGCCATGTCGTGGGTCCATAGCCCACCAATGTGCAGTCTGGGGTGGGCTGCGGTGTGGGATGTCTTTGCAACCAGGACACCGGGTGAACCGTGGCTTAGGGGTGATGTCCAGCAGCTGCTGGGATCCCTTGTCCACATGTGATGGCTATGACCTTCTTTCGTGTAGCCTGTTGCTGTTTGGACATTGTGTGTGCAGCCGTGATTACCAGTGGCTGCACATCCTGGAGAGAGATGTTGGCATGCATGGGGTAGGCTTTGGAACAATGCTCGGTGACTGTGCCCTCCTCCATCTCCTGCATTCGTGTGTTTTTTTGGGACTCTGCCTGTTTGACTTTGCCCTTGGACTGCACTGCCGCAGTGCCTCTGCTGTGATGTTTCCACCACCCCCTGGACATCATGCTGTGAATCACCTCTTTGAGTCCTCCCATTTGTGGCACAGGGTTCATGGCATCCACCCCAGAAGTCGTGATCCCCGTTGGAATGGGGCCCCATGAACTGCTGCTTTTTGCTCCAGACTGTGCTGTGTAGGGCAGGTGTTTGGGACAGAACTGTCAGCCTGGCAGGGAATGTGGTGTGTGTGTGTGTGTATGTGTATGTGTATTGTTGCTTGTCTTTTTGGTTGCTGTCCCATTGGTCTCCCTGATGCATTAAATGTCCCCTTGTGTTCCTGAGCTGTCCGTGTGTTGTGTGCCATGCTCCGGGGCTTCATGTATTGTTACGCAGGGCCCTTGTATCTCTGGCAGTCAGCCGTGCGCACCACGGCACATACATGGGTCCGCCCTCCCCTGTCCCTCCTCCCCCATCCTCTGAGATTTCAGCTGAGGACGGGCTGCAGTGGCTTCACTTGCCCATGAACCTCTATGTTTTCACATCATGCGGTGGGGTCGTGTTGCTGTGGGGACTGGGTGGTTCTTGGTCCAGTCTGTGGATTGGCTGTCTGTTTGAACTGTGATTGGGCCTGGTGGGTGAGTGGGGGCTGTGAACTCCCTGGGCGCTGCCCGTTTGAATCACTCCCCACTCACCCAACGTGGGGCTGGGGCTGCTCCACCCTGCACACACATACCCACCCTGCAGTTGTGTCCATTTAAAAATGGCCAAAGTCAGACAGATTAGGTTTCGAACAACTGTTTGGTAGCCTGTCCTCTGCTCTTAGACAGAGAGCTGAACATAAGGAAAACTGCTTATACATTTAAATCTGAAACAGTCATATAAGAGAAATGGCAGAGGGAACTGATATCTCTACATGGTTTTCTCATACAATTTTTTATAGATTCTGTTGGAGGAGTGGGATTTATCTGTTGATGATGATGGTGATGACAATAAACTTTATTTTTATATAGCGCTTTACATATAACTAACACACACAACTTTTAAATCCTCTCAACCACCCTATGAGGTAGGTTAGGCTGAGAGAATATTGTGACTGGCCCAAGTTCACCCAGTGAGTTTCTGGCTAAGGCGAGCCTTCATCTCCCCCCACCCCTCAAAGTATTGCACACTTAGTTATTACACCATACTGGCTCTTCTTCTGACCCTATGGATTAAGTAGTATTTTAGCTGTTTGTAATCAAGGGCCTAAAATCTGTGGCCAGAACCATTCCTTAGAAAGTCGGAAGCCTCTGGTCAACTCTTCGGTTTGCCCTGCCCTGCAAAGTTTACTGGCAGCTGCTCATGCCTTCTCTCGCTTTAAGAGGTGGCAGCTGCGGATGTTGCACAATTCAAGAAGCTAACAGGAAAGTTCTATGTTAACTTTATGGTCCCTTTCCCCTGAAGTATGAATCTGCTTACCTAGCATGGGCTCTGGACAAAGATAGTGCCATTGGGGAAGCACTTCCAATTCCAAGCAGGCTGGGATGGACCCAGGGTCAGTGCAGAAGAGAAATGGGGAAAAAAATGGAATTTGGAAAATATTGCTGTTATATTTTTCTTCAAAATATTTGAAATGTTTTGAATGAGTATTTTGATTAAGAAATTAAATGCCTTTGCTCTTAAACCTATATGTCAGTTATTCTATAAATAAATAATAAAGAGTTGAGAGAATGCTTGCCCACTGACAATGAATGTTTCAATGCGCATTAGAACAGAACTGAAATCTCACAAAGGAAATAGTGTGGACTTCACCTTTACTTTATTTTGCTGTCTGTTTTTTTGAATTTCTGTTTGGTAAATGTTTATTTTTTGTTTGAATTTGAACAATATTTTAAGTTTTCTTTCTTCTCCTAGGGCATTTATGTAAGAGATGCACCTCTGAAGGACATAAAAGTGTTAAACCCTCGCCGATATGTAGCAGTCTTTAACGTTGTGAACACCACAAAGCAAGATGCTGGCAATTACCGTTGCATGATTCGCACAGAAGGAGGAGCTGGAGTATCAAGCTATGCAGAGCTGATCGTCAAAGGTACTTCTGAGTGCAATAGATATGAACATAGGTAGCATATGAAGCAAGAGCATATGAAACAGGAATGTATAGGCTGGAAGCTTGCACATGCAATGAACTTTCGCTTGGGCAGCGCACTATTGAGATCAATGGGGGTTCACAGCAAGTGGGTTGAGGATGCCAGTCTTTACTACTGGTTCACCCAAAAACTCATATAGTGCCCATTTGACTTTCTTGTTGGGTCCGATCCCATCGTCCGCGGATCCCGTTCGCACCCCCATTGTCGGCACATTGTGCTGTGCGGAAACTGCACGTGCATGTGGGATCCGTGGGGCATGGGATCAGCCCCAGTATCTTTTGCAGCCTTTCTATGATTCCATGATGCCAGTGGCATTCTCAATAAAAATACTCTAATTGTATTTCCTTCAGACCACAATATAAATCGTAAGGTTCTGTCTGTATCCTGGAGAAGGTCACATAGACTATACAATATTTGCTTCCATGGTGACAGCATTATTTTAAAATGTAAACATTTTATGCATTTACATGATGCCTTTTAAAAGGCAAAAATGCTGCTTCTTTCTCCACCTATGGAAATTATGTTCTAAATTATATTTACAGTGAATAAGAGAAAATTATTTACAGCTAAAAAAACCCCACATAAAACACACATATTCAACATATAGGTGTTACTAAACTCCTGTATTCAGCATATGGGACTTACTTGGGAATTACTAATGCCTGAGTAATCACTGTATATGTATGAATAGTGTTATTACTTCCCTGTTGTCTTTGGAAAGAGTGGGCCTAATACTCTCATTTGCACCTGTATAAAACAGTTGATGTAAATGGACTTGATTTACTCTTGGTTTACATTGCTAGGACATGTTTAAAATGTAAACAGAACAACTATTAAGATGCTGTAGAATGCAGGACTGGCAGAATAATATTGCATTAATCATATTAAAATTGCAGTTCCATTATTTTCATACTAGTTTTTGGAGTTAATAGTTTTGGGATATAAACTGAGGGAATCAGACTACTCTAGGAGGTATAAAAGAAGACGCTTATCCTCAATTTGAGAAAATTACATTTAGAATTGACCACATAATCATATCGTGTATTTTGGTGTGTTCTGTTCATAATGTTTGAACAACCTTTTTGCTCAAGATGCATGCTATATAGAGCAAACAGCAACCCAGTAGCTAACACCGGTGACTTGAAAAAGTGACTTGTCATCAACATGATCCTTTCCATGAAGAGCTTGCTTTCTTATTCAGGTAATACAGGTAATACAAATTGTGAGGCAAAAAAATCAGTCGTAGGACAAGATGAATATGAGAAGGGGTGTGAAAGAGGTTTTAAGGAGGAAAATGAAGGGAAAGAGGTAGATACTTAACATGATACCATGTTAGTTAGAGTCTTAGGCCGTTTTTACAAAGGAGCGCCTACGCAGGTCCACCCACCCCACATGCAGACACCTGTCTGAAGGCTCTGTGTGTGGGGGGCAGGCGGGGGTCGCTCCCATGACCCACTCACGTCCACACATGGAGCAGCTGGGAAAAATCTGGGATGCTCAATGCGGGGGTGGGCCAAACGGTGCGTGGGTTCAGGAAAAGACTGCCACACCCATCCCTGACCGTATTAATCCCCCCACTCACTAAAAGTGTTTGGTCAGTCTGCGACAATGCACACAGACCTGCCTCCCAGCTGGGTCCATTTAAAAACAGCCTTAATGTACAGGGTCAGTGCAAAATGACTCGTTGCCAAGGATGTGGTAAAGGAGGTGTTTTTAGACAAAGGAGGTGTTTTTAGTAAAGCAGAGGAGGAATTCATGGAGAAAGAAGGGTAGTTTAGACTGAACCTTAAGTGCAGAAAATGAGTCAGTTAGGCTAGAGGAGAACCAGGTGAGTACAGTGCTGCATAAACTCAAGGAGTGAGGAGGAAAGAAGGGTGATCCCTTGGGTCAACAGTAGCAAACAGAAAGGAGAATAAGGACAAAGGACACTAGACTTCCCCATTCTGTCAGATTTATTACTTTATAACCACTGTCCTTATTCTACCATATATGAAACAATTTAGCATATCATTATAGTATATACATGCACATTTCTTGAAGCATTTGTGCTGTGCACTGTGAATTGTTGAATACCTCGAGGGTGTAATCCCATTAGCTACTTGTAACATGATGAAGTAATTATGGTAATCCCTGTTGTTTTGTGCCATAGTTTTTATGAGGCCACATGCAGGTCGTTCCTTGTAACCTAAAAGGCCCATTTTAAACAATGTAATGGAAAACCTTAGAACAGACTCTATTTTAAATAGTACTGTTCTGGGATAATTGGAAAATATGCTTTCTTATTGATAGTCTATTATGAAGAAACTGCATTTCCTAATTTTGCTCAGCTGCCTTTGTATTATGTTGTTTAGAAGAATTCAAAGGTAATGGATTGATTCAGTACAGATATTTCTGTTTTGAATGCAATACCATCAATAAGTTAAGAGCCAGTACACACTTATTTGTAATGTTACTTGGGAATTACTAATGCCTGAGTAATCATAGGAATTGTATGAATAATGTTATTACTTCCCTGTCGTCTTTGGACAGAGTGGGCCTAATACTCTCATTTGCACCTGTATAAAATAGTTGATGTAAATGGACTTGATTTACATTGATTTACTCTTTATTTACATTGCTAAGAAGACACAAGAATGTCCTATATCCATAAAATGATTTTTAAGGGATATATTTAGTATTATCATGTAGTGTGTTTTTATTACAGTCTGTACCTCAATGTAAACAATTTTGAAATAAATAGTTTTCAATTGAGACCTATAAGTGAAGACTAGAAACAGTCTGTATTTTGCAGTGCACTAAAACCTCTTGCGATTTTCTATTTTACTGTATTTGGAATTTCACTATCCTGGAATTTATTATAAGCAAATTCCATTTTAAATTCATATGTGAATCTTTTAGATTTCCAGTACCTCTTCCAGTGTTTGATTGGAAAACTCTATAGTGCCTAACTGCCTATATATTAGAAAGACTGCCTTCCTAAATGGGCTCTAGGGGCACAGGGGGTGCAGTGCAGAGGCTCCTAGTGTCTTTACTCTTTAAATTTATGCTCACCTGAAACACGATTACGTACCTGAAACAGGATTAATGTAAAATAGCCTTTAATCTCCATGAAAAGGGGCAAATAAGGAGCTGCCTGTTTCTCCTTTGATGTCTTACTGAAACAACTGTAAACTTAAATATTGTCCGATAGCTGAAAAAAATTCCATAGAATGATTTGTCCAGGCTCAACACATCAAGCAGCAAAAACATATTCACAGTGGTGTTTGTAGCATCTGATGTGGGTGCCCTTTATTTGCTAGTATATCAAAAGTATGGACCAGTTTATTTAAATTAATCCTAAAAGGAAACTTTTCAATTTACCTCACTGTTTATACTGATAGGAAAGACTGAACAGAATCAGTTACTTGTCATTCTGTGTGTTCAAAGTACACAATATCCTCATCTATGTTTGTCAGGGAATTGGATTGAAATGTCACTTTAATGTGAGACATGGAATTGGACTTGTCAGCTCACCCATTTATTGAAAAAAGCAGCTCTTTTCTAATAGGTGACATAAAAGTAATCAAACATTGAACAAAAGGAAAACAGTAGGGCAAGATTGATTAAATGTATTTGTGGAAGAAAATTAGCTTTTACATACAACCCGTGGGTTGAACTTTTCTAACAGTCGTCAGATCCAACATAGATTAGATTTAGGCAGACATAATGAGCCTGTCTGAGAAGACATCAGATTATTACAGAGTTGAAACTGCTTATTGAGTTCAAACAAGGTAAGGATAGGTGTCAGGCTGGCTAGAAGGAATTTTGCTAGATTTTTAAGCAAGGTCACGGAAGGGCGGCCATCTGTACTGTTTGCAGCTTGTATTTCTGCATCTTGTCAAGTGGAAGATTTAGCACCTTGAATAGCATGGAACCTATTAGGGACCTTTAGAACAAAGAATGTATTCGAAAATTGAGGGCAAAATAATTTTGAAACTATGTCAAGATTTAAGAAAATATTAAATACTTGTTACCTAGGTGTCAGCTTTTTTTGAAATAGTGAATGCTTATGTATGTGTGAGTGTTTTGATAATATATTTTATAATATATAATGTGCCCGGCCACCCTTTTCATGATAGTTTAGAATTCCAAAAGCATTCTAGCAGTCAAAACACTTAGAACGCAATCCAGCTGCGTACAAGTCAATGAGAGTTTAGCACTCTAAATCTACTTGTTGACAAAATAAACATTATTTAAGGGAAACAAAGTGATTTTGGAAAACAGGTATTGAAATAAGGTATTGAAATAATTTATTATAATTTTAAGTTAGTTTTCCACCGCTTTTTCTCTCTCTACAAATGAAAAATTATCGTTTAAAATTTAGTCTTAAATGCACATATTGACCATGATTTTAAAGCTAGAGCTGAAACTAATATCCTCACCTGCTTCATATTTAGTCTATTGAGGTAGATTCAACCATCGCTGTTTTGGCTAGATATTTATTTTGGCTTTGAACGCAGACAACTGTGGGTAATTTCAGATGTTAGGAAATTGCCTTTCACCACAGTGGATCCCCTGTGGTGGTGGCGAGTCCGTGAACGTCTGTTTGACCCCCGCCAGATGTTTACCATGGTGAATCTCTGGCGGGGGTCAAAGCTAACCACGGTTCTGGACCTGCAGCCAGCTGCAGGTCCAGAACCGTGGTTAGATTGGCCACGACCTAGAAAGGGGCAAAAGTAATGTCAGTTACCTTGCCCTTTTCTGGAATCATGCCCCTAACCATGGTATGGGATTGGGCGCAGTGGCCTTATTGGCCTCCCCGTGGGCAGGCAGCCAAGGGAGTGCCGGGGGTCGGGGCTGAATGGCCGCACGTCGCGCTGTGCAGTCCTGCCCCTTCCCCGAACCTCGATAGAGATCAGGCTGGCACGTCTACAGGATGAACGGCCTGGTCACGGACCAGGATCCGAGACGGATCCCGATCCAGGGTTCAGCGTGGCGGGCCTCCGGGTCCATCACGTCTGAAATTACCCTGTGTGCGCGCGTGCTTTTTAATTCAACCTCCAGGACACTGCATATTGCTCAGTAAGACTGCTGTTTGTAAGGTTGCCACAGCAGGAGGACACTGCTTTGTTTCTTTAAGGAAGCTAACACAGACGAGGCACAATGATACAGGGTTTAGATCCCAGGGCATCTGTCATAACAGCAACAAGGTTTAATTTACCCTGTCTGTAGAACTGTGAAAAGGTGACTGAAATCAAGGATTCAAATCTGAATCTTTTGATGGGCTAGGATGTGTGATGGATGGGGAGGTGCGTGTATGAAAACACCCTAAGTTAGCCTCATACACTAAGTTAGCCTATAACTTCTCACCTTCTTTCCCTAAGTTCTTCTCTCCCTTGTCTTCCCTCCATAGGCCCTTTTGACACGAGACGCTCCCATGCATGGATATCCAATATCACCCATCATCCACGTGGGGGAGCATCCTGTGTAAATGTGGAGGCATATTGATACACACTGCCGTGACCCAAGCATCTCCCCTCCCCCACACACACATGGAGCCACTGGCAAAAAAGCAGGTTGCTGCGTGTGTGGGGATGGGTGGGGGGTGGGTTTGCACCCGTCTGCACCTCACCCCTGCATCGCCCCCACAGCAGTATGCACACGACCGCCCCCCACCAGTGGTGGTCCGTGTTAAAAAAAAGGGCCATAAATTGTAAGCCCCTCAGATCAGGGACCTGCCTCTAATTACTGATTGTACAGTGCCAGGTACATTGCTGGTGCTATATACACAAATAAATAGATATCAAATAAATACATAAATAATAAAATGCAAGATCTGTTATTTTTTAAATTCAGTCATTAAACTGATCGCCTTCTTATTAAAACCAGTAAAAAGAATTTTTATTTAAAAGCAGACAGAATAACTTTGGGAGAATCTTTGCTCAGTCCTGTTGTAGTGAACGGTTTAATATGTTAAAATATACAGCTGTAATTCAGAGCTTATCTTTCTGTTGTTAGAATCTTAAGAACTGGATGGTACTTGGAGGGCCATCTAGTCCTATTAGATCTATGGCATATACCTAACTGTCAGACCCTTGTTTTTAACTGGTTGTGGAATAAATATAACCCCAGTATTTATGATAATGGGTACGTTTTTTACAGGACAAGCCTTTAACATAGAAGGCTGCTTATAAAACAAAAGCAACCATGGGTGTTAACGCATGGGAAGAGAGGCAGCCAGAACCCAAGTTGGATCCGTGGAGACCCCACACGACTGTCACCCCCATGGGCAGCGCTGGGAGCCCTTCAAATGGGCAGCTCCCTGACCGCACTTCACGAGCTTGCACCAGCTGCCACAAATGATGCTAGTGCACTCCTCCCCCTCTCCGGGCCACCTGACAGCTGGGCAGCTGCTCCAGCAATCTTGCTAACACTCCTTTCCCTTTATCCCCTCCCCCACCACCATGCTAGTGGTGGCTCTGATGGAAAGGGGGGTCATGGCCAGGGAAGGCTTCTTCCTTGGCTGTGCCCCCCACCTCCTTTTCAATGTCTGCATTTCTCCTTTCCTGGTGGGAGAGGACCAGGGATCGAAGCCAGAACGCTGCCCCTGCGGATCCTACAATCCCCTCAGTTCCTTCCATGAATGGAGTGGGTATCACAGGATCTGCATGGTTCTTCTGAAGGACCACACACTAGCTTTAATCCCCACTCCTCTCTTTTCCCACCAGGAAAGGAGAGCAGCTGTGACATGGAAAAGGGGGACCATGGTCAGGGAAGAAGTCTTCCCTGGCCATGACCCCCCTTTCCACTAGCACGCCCCTTTCAGCTGACAGCTGACTGGGAGAGGGGAGTTTAGATCACACCCCTGAGAGCCTCTGGAGACTTCAGTGCTCCCCTCTTCCAGCCAGCTATTAGCTGAGAGGAGCACGCTAGTTGCACGTCTATGGTGCTGGCAGACCTGAAGCTGCAGGCGACCCTAACAAACAAGACCCTGACCCATGTTTGGATGGTTTAAAATGAGATGTTACCACGTATGGCCACCCAGAAGCCACTCAGTCGACTGCCTGTCTGAAGGTGGAACAGGGGAATGTGCGCTCCCATGCGGTAGGGGTAGGCAAGATTTCGGTTTGTATTGGTTTTGTTTCTCACTGTATTGGTTCTTCTTTTCATTCTTGGTTCTCTCAGTATTGGATTTTTAACATTGTTGTTTTCCCCATTTACTTCAATGGGGAAAAAACTGCAATGATAAGAATCCAATAAAAAAACCAATGCAAAAGATCTGATACCAAGAAAGAACTGAAATATCAGATTAATCCAATATAGCCATTATCGGATACTTTCAGTTCTTTCCAAAACCGAAAGTCCCAGTCAAGCACAGAGCGTGACGTCCCACACACAGAGCGCTGCTGAAAAATCCAGTGTACACCATGCGGTGCAAGCCAAAAAGGTCTGTGGCAATGGGTGCTCACACATCCCCTGCCCGTATGAACTGGGGCGGCCAGTCATGCTAGCAAATCGGTCTGCTGCTCATAGGCACTGTGGGTGTGGAGGACATGGCCTTTTCAAGTCACAGAAACTGGCCATGACCACTGGGGAATCCAGGTTCCCCAGCACTCATGCCTAGGACGTGTCAATTTCAAAGTACATTCTGGCGCGTTTCCCCCTTCCTCATGGTCCGTGACAGGGGGAGTGTGAGGCAGCTGCTGCGGTAGCCACCCCAGCAGCCACACGTTAGGATCCCACCTCATATATTCCACCCGAGTGACTGCTCTGCAGAGGTGCTACTCAGCTACGGACACTTCCCCCAAGCCTTGCTCATTTAAAAACATGTGTTGCCTGTTGCCCCAGTTTGGGTCAGGTTAACCTGCATGGCGTGCTCCCCCTTCCCAGCGATGACACCATGCAGCACTGCCCAGAGCCAAACCTCTGGAGGCCACTGTTCAGACAGGTGGATAAAATGGGGTCAAAAGGGGGATCAGTGGGGGCATGCAGGTTTTTGCTGGAACAACATCTTGATATAACCTATTTTGTTTTTTGGTCATAGGAGAATGAGAAAATACCAGTAAGGATGAAAAAGCAATAAAATAAAGTCTCTTTCATATACTTGTAAGACTTAAAATGAAAATGAAAATAACCACTAACCTTTGTGACCTTACTTCTGAGCTTGCATTTTGAATGGCATTTCAGCAGCCCTTACTAGCATTTGAAATTTGAAAGTAATTAACTGTACTTTCAGCATGGCTACATAAACGCCTTAGGATGCTCTATAAAAGTTCCATTTCACGTCTTGGTTGAAGAAACAGACTAATTATTTAAATTGATGCTAAATCATTTTGAGTTAAATTTGAACCATTTAAAGATGTGCAGCTACTGCATAAAGCTATAGTATATAGTGCAGGAATAATGATTTCAGTAAAATAACTAAACTTCTAAGTCCACAAAAGGGAACATGAAGTTTAATGTCATATATTGGCACTGTTTCTTCCTGCCCAGTCCATAAGAGACAGCATGGTATACTTAGAACGTTTGGAATCAATGAAGTGCTTTTAGGTTATAAAATACGTTTATTGTATTTTTTCATGAGTACGCATTACCACTGAGCTAAAACAGCAACTTCCCTGGCTTAGTGCAGTAGGGAATCAGAAATGCATAGACATAGCTTCCCACAGTCCACTCCCTCCTTTGCTTCCCTTATTTAAGCTTCCATTTAGATGTCAATGAGTGACACCCTCTCCCCTTTTCTCTTTGAATAGTGACAAATTAAAACATTAGTAACTGCTCAACACAAAGGCCCCTTTTTAAATGGGCCACAGTGGGAGGGGGGATGGGTGTGTACGCCGGTGCAGGGGCACTGTGGTGTTGGCAGTACACGGGCACACCCCCACCTCCGCGTATGGGGCGATTGCTGTTCTGGCCAATTGCTCCGTGGGTAGGCTATGGATGGAGGATATGGGTGTACTACGGGAGCGCGCACACCCACCCACCTACGTGCCACGGCGGTCACACAGGCGGTGCCCACACAGCGGATCTGCATGGGCATGAGTGGACCCGTCTTGTGTAAAAAAAATACCAAGAGCAGTAGTACCCAAACCTACTGCTTTAGGAGGACAGGTACTCTAACCTTTTTAATGCAAAAATCTGCACAATTTGCAAGTCATGAGGTTTAAATATAGTGGGCCAAAATTCATTATTGTCTACCTTTCAAGTAAGAAAAGGCAGACAGAAATTATTTATTTATTTATTTACTTATTTTATTTATTCCATTTCTACCCCGCCCCTCCTGAACACAGCTCGGGGCGGCTTCCAATCATAAAACACAACAATATAAAACAAGTTAAAACATATAAAATACGACATCAAATATTAAATATTAAGAACAGGGCCTGGGATACATAAAACAATAAATAGGGTAGGGCAGATAAAAATCAACTACCCCCTCCCCCCCTCCCCAAAGGCCTGGGCAAACAGCCAGGTTTTACATCTTCGTCGAAATATCAACAGACTTGGGGCCAGGCGAGCTTCCTCCGGTAGGGAGTTCCAAAGGCGCGGGCCAGCCACCGAGAATGGCCTCTCCATTGTGGCCCCCCGCTTAACACGGGAGACCTCCAAGAAGGCACCCCCGGCAGACCGAAGGAGCCGCTCGGTGACGCGAAGGGCGAGGCGGTCCCTGAGGTATGAGGGGCCGAGACCATGAAGGGCTTTGTAAATCAATACCAACACCTTGAATCTGGCTCGGCATGCTATCGGCAACCAGTGCAGAGCCCGGAGCACCGCTGTTATGTGCTCCCGACGAACCGTCCCCCAAAGGAGCTGGGCCGCCGCATTCTGCACTAGCTGCAGCCTCCGAGCCAGGCACAAGGTAAGCCCCACGTAGAGCGCTTTGCAGTAGTCCAGCCTCGAGGTGACGAAGGCATGGATGAGGAAGGCCAGGTCCTGGCTGGAGACGAACGGACGCAGCCTCCGCACCAGATGCAACTGGCGAAAGTCATTCTTTGCGACTGCCTCCACCTGCCGCTCCAGGCGGAGATCCACGTCCAGCACCACCCCCAGACTCCGGACCTGTTGAGCTATGGGAGGGCGAACCCCCCCCAATAAGGGGGGCCAACACCTCCTTCGCTCTCCCCACCACCATCACCTCCGTCTTGTCGGGGTTGAGCCTCAGTCTGCTCTGCCACATCCATTCCGCCATGGCCTCCAGACACTGGGATAGCACCGAAATAGCAGGGTCTGGCTCCGTTGAAAATTATGGGAGGTGTTTTAGTTTAAATGAAGATCAGTTGTCCATGTAATAATAATAGCAGTTTTATTTATATTCGAAAACGTATCAGCGAGGGACACGGAAAGATATTGACCCTGTCCCCAGTCTGCTCAGTACAGTCGTCCCAAAGGTTAAAAACAGACGTGATGGTGGCCAGCTTTGGCCTGCTGTGACCCAGGACCCATCAGCACGTCCGTTTACGCACAGCCAGATGTTAGGCGGCTAGCTCAGGCTGTTTTCTTGGAAAACTTCCGAGGTCACAGTCCAAGCTAAGGGCTGCCCATGCGGGCCAATGTGGGCTAGCATGTCTGTTCAGCGCTGCCATGCCTGTCCCGGGTCAGGGGCTGCCATGCCTGTCTGTCATGGTGGGGGGCAGGGCTCTGGGAGCAGGGTGTGGGCAGGACTGTCCACATGCACATTTGTTTAGTTCCCGCCTACCCAGGGGTGTGCGGGTGGTGAGATGTCTCTCCAGCCACAGGCACGTTTGTTCAGTGCCACTCCCTGCCCTGGGCCATGTCAGCTGCAGTTTCCTGCCCCAGGCCAGGCTGGGGAGCCACCACACCTCCCTCATGTCAGGTGCAGTGCACACACTTGGGCGTCTGGGGCAGTGCCTCCAGTGCACCCCACGCTACCTCCAGTACAGTCGCTACTCCTCCTCCGGCTGGCTGGATCCATGCTGTTGCTACCGCCGTGCCACCATAGCACTGCAGTTCCAGGGCTCTGGATGTTTATTTACTTATTTTATTTATAAATATTTTTTAGCCGCCCCCTCATGCCTACGGCATCTCAGGGTGGCTTACAACAATTAACAAATACAATAACATTCCATAAAAACAATATTTTTAAAACAGCATCAATAATTTAAAAAACAATATCCCAAATCCAACCCCCCCACAACTACTTCACCCTCCCCTCCGAAGGCCTGGGCGAACAGCCAGGTCTTGCAGATTCAACGAAATGCCAGCAGACCTGGGGCCAGGCGGGCTTCCTCCGGGAGGGAGTTCCAGAGTCGCAGTCTGGCCACTGAGAACACCCTCTCCATTGTAGCCCCCCGTTTTACCCGGGGGACCTCCAAGAAGGCGCCCCCAGTGGACTCAAGGGATCGCTCTGAGGCATGGAGGGTGAGGCTGTCACCGAGGTATGAGGGGCCCAGACCATACAGGGCTTTATAAATCAATACCAACACCTTGAATCTGGCTCGGTATGCTATGGGCAGCCAGTGCAGAGCACGGAGCACTGGTGTTATTTTCTCCCGTCGCCCAGTCCCCATAAGGAGACAGTCAGACGCATTCTGCACCAGCTGCAGCCTCCGAACCAGAAACAAGGGAAGCCCCATGTAGAGCGCATTGCAGTAGTCCAGCCTTGAGGTGATGAAGGCATGGATAAGGGTGGCCAGGTCGGGCCTAGAAATGTATGGACACAGACTCCGTACCAGATGCAACTGGTGGAAGGCGGTCTTAGCCACCGCCTCCACCTGCCGATCCAGATGGACACCTGAGTCCAACACCACCCCCAGACTCCGAACCTGCTGGGCGATAGGACGACGGACCCCCCCCCCACAAGGGGGGGCCAGAATATCCCCCGCCCTCCCCACCACCATCACCTCTGTCTTATCGGAATTTAGTTTGTCTGCTCTGCCTCATTCAATCCGCCACGGCCTCCAAACATTGGGAAAGCAATGAGACCGCAGGACCTGGGTCAGTTGAAAATGAGAGGTACAGCTGAGTATCATCAGCATATTGGTGACATCGCACCCCGAACCCTCTCACGATCTCCCCCAGGGGCTGCATATACACATTAAACAATAATGGAGACAAGAATATGGCCTGGGGCTTGATGTTTCAGTCCCCAGCACTACCCGCTGGCTTCTCCCTGAGAGTAATGAGCAGAACCACCCAAGGACAGTCCCGTCCAGACCCCACAGGTCTTACAACCATCTCAACAGCAGCCTATGGTCCACAGTGTCAAAAGTGGCCGAGAGATCTAGCAGGATCAGAAATGTCGAGCATCCTGCGTCCATCTTCCGACGGAGATCGTCCACCAAGGCCACCAACGCTGTCTCAGTACCATAGCCGGGCGGAACCCAGATTGAAAAGGGTCAAGGAAACTGATATTATCCAAATGCGCCTGGAGCTGCAGTGCCACTGCCCATTCGATAACCTTCCCTAAAAAGGGAAGATTAGAGACAGGTCGGTAGCTGGCGAGTGCGTCCACATCCAAAGATGGCTTCTTCAGCAGGGGACGCACCACAGCCTCCATGAGACTGGGTGACAACCTCCCCTGCTGAAGGGACGCGTTCACTACCCTCGCCAGCACCGTCCCCAAGGTCTTCCTGGAGCCTTTCACCAACCAGGACAGGCACGGATCTAATTCACAACTAGTGGCCCTAACAGACCCCAGGACATTCACCACATCGGTTGGCGTCACTTCCTGAAACTCATCCCAGAAAGATCGACCAGACGGTGCCTCCATAACCTCATACTCCTCGCCTACTGCTTCCAATCCGGTGTCAAAGTTACTCTGGATCTGAGCGATCTTGTCTGCAAAGTAGGTGGCAAACTCCTCACAGCAGGCCTGGGACAAGTCCCCATCCAGGCGGAGGGAGGCCGAACTGACCAGCCCCCGCACCACCTGGAACAACTCGGCTGGATGCGACTTCGCAGACACTATGAGGGCAGCAAATAATTCCTTCTTTGCTGTCCTCACTGCCTCAACATAGGACCGCAAATGGGTCCTATGGAGAAGTCGGTCAGATTCAGAGCGAGTCCGACGTCAGCATCGCTCTAGCCTCCTACCTACCTGTTTCATACACTGCAGCCCCTCAGTAAACCAAGGGGCCCTGCGGTGACGAGACAGAGGGAGAAGACGTCTCGGAGCCACTCTGTCAATTGCCCCCTCCAGCCAGATGTTCCACTGCCGGACAAGCTCATCGACAGAGTGGCCGTCCGGGTCTAAGGTTAATTCCCTCAGAGCCTCCTGGAACCACTGCAGTTCCATCAGCCTCTGAGGGCGGACCAGCCTAACTGGTACATTCCCCTTCTGGAGGAGGTGTGCTGAGAGACTGGCCTGCAGGAGATAATGATCTGTCCTTGACAAGGGTGTAACCCTCACATTCCCCACTAACGGATCACCCGCCTCAAGGCCAGAACAGGCCTTGCTGTACTGTGCATGCACCTAGACCTGGCTGTACTGCGCATGTACCTAGGTGAGATTTGCGCATGCGCTTGTGAGGGCTAAGTCAAGCGAGGAACCGAGGGTGAGTGAAGATGCCTTAAGTCCTCTTCCGAAGTTTGTTGTTGTTGGGCGGGGGCAGGGCAGGTTACTAGCAGCAAGGAATAGAGTCAGGGATGGGACAGATTAACTCAGTTTGCGCTATGAGCGGCTGGGTTAACCGTCCATGCTGCAGCGCATTGCTGCCAGTGCAGGAGTTGTTATTTAACTTTTAACAACTGGGGGCAGAGTTCTAGAAGAATTCTGTTGGAGCTGTTTCCAATGATGCCTGGGCGTCTGAAGCTAACGCCCTCAGGCAGAAGCCTGGTGAGTGGGGGTAATGGTGGAGCTAGCCAGACTAGGGCCTGGAAATCAGTGTGCAGGCTTTCTGGGCTGGATCATGTGATCCACCTGCCTGCTGTTCCTCAGGAAAGGAAGCTTAGGAGAGCTGGCCCTGAGGTAAGAGATTCACTTTGTATTGGTAGGAACAAAGTGGTTTTTTATGGTTGTGAGAATCTCTTCTTCATTCTGTCGTGATCAGTTATTTCAGTTCTAATAAAAAGATCTGAGGCAAGACCCATCCAAGGTAGTGATCTGTGCTTAGTATGGATAATTTGTGTTGTTACCAGAACTGAGCCAAGAGATTCCTTCTTTTGGGCAAAGACCTAAAGTTTATGCTCTGTCTCGAATATTGCTAAATGGGGGGCACATAAAGAGAAGTGTGTGTGTGTGAATTAGAATATATTACAAAGATCTGTGCTTTGATACTATTAGAAATATTTGGTGTGTAATTATTCTAGTTAATATTTTCAGGGACCTTTGTTATCTGCATTTTTCCTATTGCTGTTAACAGGGAAAACGCAGTGAACACTGGTCCCTGAATATTCTGAAAGCAAAGTTCACAATACTGGAATGAAGAAGTTACATTTTGTGGAAAGTCTTAGAATATTTTTTTTAAAAAAATAGAAGACACTTTCCATTTTAGTGCTTACCAACAGAGGTGGCAATGCAAAAACCACTTGCTCTAGAGTTATCCCATTGAAGTCCATAGGAATTCCTACGGACTTTGGAGTAAGTAGTTTGTGGATCACAGTCACTGCTTTGGTTCCTTTATGGATTTTTTTTTTTTGTAGTAATAATCAATCATAGGAAAAATTCCAGTTGACGTCAGTGCCTGCAGCATTTAGCCCATCATGCTGGCCACAAGTAAATCCTCCTTTGTTTTGGATGGCTATAAGATGAGATCCTACCTGGAGCAGTGCACATTGGTTCTGTCTTGAAGGCCACAGTGTAAAAGGAAACCAATGCAACTAGCATAATTCCTCTCCCCACTACAAAAAAAAAAAAAGAAGCCACACCTGCACACCTCATTGGCATGTGCTAAGGGATGTGTTTTAAGGTTTTAAGGTAGAATAATAAATCTTCCTGTGGTGTGGTATTTGCATGTTAGTCCAGTAGAAAGTTACTTGAAGAAATACTGTGACTTCAAGGGGAAGGTCATGTACTCTTGAATTCAGGCAGAATGACTGGAGGCTAAGTCCAGCTTTAATTCACTGGTTCAGTCTTCGGCTTGAACTGAGGCAGACTGTGCCTAGTTCCCTGCAACTACTAGCCTTCTCCAGGTTCCTGAAAGAGGCTAATGAATTGTCCACAGCACTCTGTGTGTTACTTCTTCTAAGGTCTGTAGCTCAGACTCCACTTCTTACACGTCTTTGCTTATGATTTGCCCCAGAGCTCCAGGTTGCAGGGAAATGTGTGCATGATCCATCTTGTAAGCTGAATGGAGTATTGTTGTTTGTTGTGTTGCTTTTTTCCCCTCCCAGGGACCAATTGCAGCACTTACGGTGGGCATGTTAGGATCACACCACAATCCTGTTTTCGTGGATTTTCTATGCATTTTGGTCACGGTATCTTTCTTGAATGCCACATGGTGGGTGCTTCCTGCCTGCCCTCTCCTGAACTGCATATCCTCTTGCCCTCTGCAAACTTGATGCAGCATTTATGGTGTGCCATTTAGGATTTTACATAATCCTGTTGGGTTTTGCAGCATTTTCTGTGTATTTTTGTTGTGTCGTATGTTGGCTTTGCAATTCAGGTATTGTAATGTTGTGTGTATGTTGTATCCTTGTGTGCATGTTCTATTCCATTGATCATGATCATGTAAGTGCAATTTTAGGCTTGGTCCCGCCTACCATTGACTTGGCCCTGGCTTCATGTCTGTTTTTACCCAAAGTTTGCAGAGAAAGACAAACTGAATTGTATTTGAAATAAATACTCCCACTTTCCTTACATCACTCATGATGCCAGTCTCCAGTTAGATGGATACCATCATGACTTGGATAGCCATTTTAATTGGCAGCTTCCAGTTTATGCCTATAGAAAATTGATTCCTATTATATAAATTTAGGTTTCACTGTGTTTCAAATTATAAATGAAAAAAGACATTAGAAGTTTTAAATGGCCATAAAATCTTCCAATAAAAAAGCATGGATGCTCTATATATCAGGTCTTTATAAGCAATAGAATTATTATTCCATGAAATTATCCTAAATTTTAGCCAGAAAGTGTATATTCAATGTCTCTCTTATTATGTGTTCTTGTGGACGTTTCTGAAGCAGACCCTCTAGTGTAATTAAGAGAATATCTTTATTTAAATACTTGAAAGTAAAACCACATAGTGATAGAATAATGTTTTCATTTATTGTTTTTGTTTTAGAACCACCTGTTCCCATTGCTCCACCCCAATTGTCTTCGGTTGGTGCAACTTACTTATGGATACAACTGAATGCCAACTCCATTAATGGGGATGGACCCATCATTCAGAGAGAGGTAGAATACCGTACGTCAAGCGGAAGCTGGTATGACATACAGCCGGTGGACTTCACAAGCTATAAAATTGGGCACCTGGATCCTGATACAGAATATGAAATTAGTGTGCTGCTCACACGACCTGGTGAAGGAGGTACTGGATCCCCTGGTCCAGCTCTTAAAACAAGGACAAAATGTGCTGGTAAGTAAAGCGGGCGAAAAAGAGGGCAAAGAAAAGAAAAGAAAAAAGGATGTCTCATCAGGCTATAAACAGGCTACTCTGCCAAAGGTTTTCAGAGAGTAGATTGAACTTGCATGGTGTGGGAATTAAGCCCAGTATGCTTTTAAATATAGACCATTAGTGACCTTGATACCAACCTACTATGTCATAGTACATTATTTCATATCTGTTCATCTTATACTGCGGTTAGCATTGAATGAATACAATACAATATTGCTTTGAATCCAATATTAAAGCAACAGACTTGTCAGTTGCACATTGCACTATTGCACTTCCTTAATTCCATGATAGTCTATTTATTACATTTGGTTAAACTACCCACATTTGACTGCTTTGTGCCTGTTAACATGGAATACTTAGCTAAAGGATGCTTTCTCTGATGACTTATAGTCCATTTGTAAAATGAAATATAGTGATTTGTACTGTGCTGACAATGTGGTTATCAGGTTGTAATTGGGGGTGCTATCATCTGCCTATAAATATATACAAATCAAGGCTATGGTAGGTCTACAATGGTATAATAATCCCAGGGAAAAGGAGAAGTGATATTAACATTTCTACACATTTGTTGTTTGGCTGTAGGAAAAAAAATAAACGTGCTGAGACACTAACAATTTGGGTGTCCACATTTCCAATAAAGCAGTGTATGGGGGAGGGTGTTAGAGGTGGGTATATGGTGTTTTGTTTTTTTGTCTAACTGGGTGGTTGGGTTCCCAAGCGTTTTGCCTGTCTGACCTCACTTTGAGACTTTATAAATATAATCTTGCAGCCCTAGGCCAACAGCAGAGACATGCAGTCTTTCAAATATGAACCGTGATAGTGACCCCAGATGGCGCAACCCCATTTGGGGCACAACCCTGAGTTTGGGAACTTCTAGTCTAATATTTCTTGATTGTGGATTAGACTATGAGGCTAAATTGTCAGGTGTAACCTCTAATTTTTTCCTTGGAAAAACGTATATAAAAATATTTAGATTGGATAGCTACGTATCTCACATGCACAATGAGATGTGTTTCATATGCAAACGAAGGCACCTGCTACATTTTCTGTTTAAAGTTTAGCAGTCGGGATGATTTCTGCTGATGCTTGATGTGAAGAGAAAAAAGATATGAAATAACAGGCAGGTTTAAACTTTTTAAGGCAGTATTTCTATCCAGAATATTGGGTGGAGGAGCTGGGGTTGGGGGAAGCAGTTACGATCTGCTCAGAGCCAGGGGCTCCCTCCTCAAACTATGTCTCCTTTGAAGCCTGGGAGCTGCTTCCTCATGCTGCCACTGAACAGCTGCTTGGCAGGAAGACTCTGCTCTTTCACTCCTCTGCTTCTACGGCTGCTGTGAAACAGTCTTCTCGCTGCTCCGGGGACCGTGCAAGCTCTTGCATGTCCCAGAACATCTCCAACTGCCCAGTTCTCTTTGGATGCTGGTGTATATTGAACTTATTTGGCTGTATGCTAATTTTACTTTGCATTGGATTGCTCAAAGAGAAGTTTTATGATTGATGTACTGTTTTAGTCTTGTGATTGCCCTTATGTTTTTTTTTTTTATATTATTGTATCACTATGTTTTATTACCTTTGGCCATAAAAGAAAGAAAGACTTGGAAAAATTAGGCCTCTTTAACCTAGGAAAGGAGACAACTGACGGAGGATATCATAGAGGTATATAAGCTTCTGAATAGTGTCGAGAACTGATTTATTTTAATTTTATTTTTGTAATCTTAGAATTAGGGGGCACTTGATGATGAAATGAAGGGGCAGCATGTTTAAAACAAAGAAAAGTACTTTTGAATAGAACACATGATTGACCTGTGGAATGCATTACCGTGGAATGTTATGAAAGCTGCTCTTATACCTGGCTTCAAGATTGGATGAGTTAAACTCATGGAAGTTAGGTCCATCAATAGCTAGTAGCCCAAGTCAGAAGGGTTTGCAGTCTTATGTTCAGGAAGTACTTAAATCTTAGCCAAAATTGGGAAGGGGCACTCCAGGATTGTTTTGTGACTTTTTGTGCACTTCCAGTGGAGCATCCAGTACTCACAGCTGTCAGAGACTAGATACTGAGCTAAATGGGCCTTGGTCTGGCTTACTGCAGTTCTTATTTGCTCTTGATTTCTGAAGTCATTTTGGTGTTTGGCATTAAGGAGTATTAAAATGAGCATCTTATGGTTATAAAGACGGAGGCCATCAACCGTACGGCTCCCAGGCGTCTGCTTCCAAATCGCCGACAACACAAGTCCCCGTGGTATATGGAGGATCTGTGGCAGATGAAGCGAGAAGGGCAGTAGTTAGAGCGACAGTGGTGTCGTTCTCGTACTGAAGCTGACCGATTGTGACACAGAGTCTGGTTACGTACCTATGCCGTGGCAGTGCAGGCAGCAAAGAAGGCTTTCTTTGCTGCCCTCATTGCATCTGTTACGTCCTGTCCAGCTGAGCTTTTCCGGGTGGTGAGGGGGCTGGTCAGTCCGGCCTCCCTCCACCTGGATCCAGAGTTATCTAATGCTTGCTGTGACTTATTTGTGGATTTTTTTGCGGATGAAATCACTCCAATCCACCACAGTTTTGATGCTGGAGGTTGTTTTAACAGTGGGTAAACCAGAGGCAGTTGAAGCTCCATCTTGTCTTGTTTTATGAGATCCATTTATTTATTTATTTATTTATTTATTTCATTATATTTATATGCCGCCCCCCATGCCTACGGCATCTCGGGGCGGCTTCCAACATAATATAAAACAATTTGTAAACATAAAAAATCTACAATATCATAATTAAATCAAATTTAACCCCCCACCCTCCCCTCTGAAGGCCTGGGCGAACAGCCAAGTCTTACAGATACGTCAAAAGGCCAACAGGCCTGGGGCCAGGCGAGCCTCCTCTAAGAGGGAGTTCCACAACCGCGCCCCGGTCACCGAGAACGCCCTCTCCATTGTGGCCCCCCGTCTTACACGGGGACCTCCAGAAAGGCGCCCCCAGTGGACCAAAGGGATTGCTCTGAGGCACGGAGGGTGAGGCGGTCCCCAAGATATGAGGGGCCCAGATCATACAGGGCTTCGTAAATCAGTACTAACACCTTGAATCTGGCTTGGTACGCTATAGGCAGCCAGTGCAGAGCGTGGAGCACCGGTGTTATGCGCTCACGCCGCCCCGTCCCCGTCAGGAGACGGGCTGCCACATTCTGCACTAGCTGCAGCCTCCGAACCAGAAACAAGGGAAGCCCCATGTAGAGCGCGTTGCATTAGTCTAGCCTCGAGGTGATGAAGGCATGGACGAGAGTGGCCAGATCGGGCCCGGAGAGGTAAGGTCGAAGCCCCGTACCAGATACCGCTGGCAAAAGGCGGCTTTAGCCACTGCCTCCACCTCCGATCCAGACGGAGGCCCGAATTCAAAACCACCCCCAGACTCTGAACCTGAAGAGCAATAGGCGGGCGAACCCCCCCCTATCAGGGGGGCCAGCACCTCCCCCACCCTTCCCACCACCATCACCTCCGTCTTATTGGGATTGAGCTTCAGTCTGCTCTGCCGCATCCAATCCATCATGGCCTACAAACATTGGGAGAGTAACGAGACAGCAGGACCTGGGTCAGTTGAAAACGAGAGGTACAGCTGAGTATCATCAGCATATTGGTGATTTCAGTGTGTGTCGCCCTTTGATGCAGAGGATGTTCTGGGGGTTGTTTGAGCCACTTATTGTGAACTGGACCCATGCCTGTCCTGGCTGGTCAAGGCTAGCCAGGAGACGTTGGGGCCATTGCTGGCTGGGATAGTCAGCGGCTCCCTTAGGGAGGGCAGAGTGCCTCGAAGAAGCCGGTGGCATGGCCTCTGCTCAAAAAACCATCATTGGACATTGGCATCCTGGCCAGCTATCGGACGGTCTCTAACCTTCCCTTTTTAGGTGGCTCGTCAGCTTCAGAAGCATCTGGATCGAATCAGTTTCCTAGATCCCTTGCAGTCAGACTTTTGTCTGAGTTATGGCACTGAGACTGCGCTTGTGGCCTTGGTGTATGACATCTCCCTGGAGCTGGACCAGAGTCTTTCGACCCTCTTGATCCTGTTAGTTCTCTCAGCTGAATTTGATACTGTTGATCATGAGTTGCTGGTGACTCAGTTGCAGGACCATGCCAGTGTGGGCTCCACTGTCTGTAAATGGTGCCGCTCCTACCTGACCAGAACTCAGCGTGTGGTGCTCGGTGATTGTTCATCTTTTCCCCAGGGCCTCACATGTGGAGTCCTGCAAAATTCCATCTTACCCCTCTCTTGTTCAACGTGTATATGTAGTCTTTAGGGGAGGTTGTCAGAAGGTTTGGTGTAAGGTGTCATCATGGCTTGGCCCCTCCTATCTGAGAGACTGCCTCACTCCTTGGGTCCTGGGGAGATCATTGCGGTCCGCTGGGGGCACCTTGAGGTCCCCTGGGTTAGCCGGGGGGCCACGATAGAGAGGGCGTTCTCAGTGGTTGCACAGCGGCTGTGGAACACCCTCCTGGAGGAAGTTCGACTGGCCCCGAGTCTGCTGGCCTTCTGCCGGGCCTGTAAGACCTGGCTGTTTGTCCAGGCCTTCGGGGAAGGGCGAGGGTAGGGGTGGGGGAGATGGGTAGTGGGCGGGAGGGTTTGGGTATGGGTTATTTTAATCTGGGGGTTTTAGGTTGTTTTAATTCTTTTTTAGTTATGTGTTTTAAAATGTTGTTAGCCGCGCGGGCCGAGAAGCTTGTAGCAGGAGGGGGGCAGCATATAAATTTTAATAATAAAGAATAAATATGCTGATGGCACCCAACTGTATCTCTCTCTTTCATCAGACTCAGGCCCAGCAGTCTCGGTGCTTATCCGGTATTTGTCAGCTGTGGGGGACTGGATGAGGGCGAGTCTTCTGATGCTGAATCCTGACAAGATGGAGGTGATGGTTGTGGGGGAAGCCGGGGGAGTGATGGCCCCCTTCATTGATGGGGTCCATCCTCCCCGGTATCCTAAGTCCGTAGTCTGGGGGTGCTCATAGACCCGCACTTTCACCTAGGTGCCCAGGTGGCAGCTATGACAAACGGCGTTTTTTGCCAATTACATCTGGCATGATGGCGTAAGCCATATGTCTCCGACTCAGACCTTGCCACAATCATCCATGCTTTTATTACCTCGAGATTGGACTACTGTAATGCACTCTATGTGGGGCTACCCGTGATGACAGTCCGGAGACTGCAGCTGGTTCAGAATGTGGCAGCCCATCTCCTTAGGGGGACGAGTCATCGCGAGCACATTACTCGAGTGCTCTGTTCTTTGCACTGGCTGCTGATAGTCTTCCAGGCCCAATTCAGGGTGTTGGTTTTGACCTTTAAAGCCCTGAATGGCCTGGGCCCCACTTATTTGCAGGACCGCCTCACCCTCCGGATCCTGGATCGGCCTCTGCAGTCAGCTGGGGGCATCCTCCTTGAGGTCCCCGGGTTTCCCCGGTGTCGACCATGAGGAGGGCATTTTCGGTGGCCACTCCGCTGCTGTGAAACTCCCTCCGGTTGGAGGTCCACCTGGTCTTAGACCTCCCCTCTTTCCGTAGACAGTGTAAGACCTGGCTCTTCCACCAGGGAGATGGGTGATGGGTGGGAGCTTTTACTTGTTTGGGTTATTTTAATGTTTTATATTTTTTGATATTATTTGTTTTTACGATGATGTTAGCTGCCCTGAGATGCGTAGCAGGAGGGGGCGGCATAAAAGCATGACAAAATAATATAAATAATAAGTAAAAATGTTATTCATGTGAAAGTGTTTTGAACTATTGCAGTATATCCTTGTTAGGGATGGGCTTTAGGGATTCAGATTAATCCATAACTGTCAGAAAACAGCAATTATGAATTAATCCAAAATTCACAGCACCATTATAGATTTCTATATTTATTTTGTTTCACATAATATGCTATCCTGCACCCTCCTGCTATTAGCAGCTCAGGGTGGCTCACAGTATATCATTAAAAATACAACTACAATATAAATAAAAAATACAAATATCGAACCAGCAACATAAAATAAACACAAAGATGGAGCTAAACCCCCCCGCCTTCACCCATCTCCCTCACCATTGATCCATATTTTCCCATTGATCTGACTTCAGTGGGAATGTTTCCCATTGATTTCAGTGGGGCTAATCCCACTCCCGCAGACTGGTGCACACAGCACATGGGGGCTGCAGTGTGTGTGCAGAGGCGCTGTGGCACCTCCAGGGTTTGGGATTGCAGCCAAAAGGAACGTTTCCCATTGACTTCAGTGGGAAACCAATCTGCCATTTAGTTCAGTGGCCCATTCTTTGAAGTCAATGGGAAAATTAATCTGTAAATATGAATCGGTAAATAAGGAAATCCATAAAATTTTAGATACAAATCCATAATTAATCTGACTCCATAAATCGATCTGAATTCCCATCCCTTATTATTTGTGATTTCATTACATTAATTGGTAATCTACTACGGCCCTCTCCTAAACTAACTGCGTAAAGTGATAGGTGATTGAAAAATTGAAATGAAACCTATCTTCACAAACTGAATTTTTATGGCTTTGAAGGTGTAGTAGTCATTGGTTAACTATTTACAAGTGACATGCTAATAACTGACTTGAGGGGTTAAAAAGAAATGCTTGAGTACTAATGGCAAAGCAATTAAGCTGGGTAGGAGTGAAATGATCCCATTCTCAAATGTGTACCATGGAATTAATAAAGCAGGAGTCTTTAAAGAGAATAGTCACTGCACCCTTTTAATTACTGTGATAATTGTATGCTATATGCCTGTTCCCTAGGGGAATAGTGAGCCACTTAGAGACTCAAAGCAGCATGCTAGATGCTCAGTAATCTTAATAGTTCTCCAAAGTGCTTGAAATATGGTTTTACTTTAGCAGAATGAGATTTAATTCTAATAGGAAAGTGCTGGCTCTGCAGTAAATAAATGCATCTATAATTAGAATGAAAAGAAAATAAAGAAACAACTCTCCAGAGGTAGCAGTACCGTTCACAGTGGAGCAATTTTATACATTTGTTATGTGCTTTGTGTTCTTGGTAATGAACACCAGTAAAAACTAGAGCTTTGCACACTTTGTGTCGTATTAGGCCAAATGAGCAAACCTCTTCCATCCAACTCCTGAAGTCCCTTCCCCATTCATATGTTGTCCACTACTGCTACTAATCACTTCTATGGAGTTACAAGGGAGACTCAGTAGGTATAGCGTACCTGGATTTCCAGAAAGCATTTGATAAGGTTCCTCATGAGAGACTCTTAAGAAAATTAAAAAGTTATGGGATAGGAGGTACTAGCTTAGTATGGATCGGTAACTGGTTAAAGGATAGGAAGCAAAGTGTAGGACTGAATGGTCAGTTTTTACAATGGAGAGATGTAAAAAGTGATGTGTCCCAGGGATCTGTATTGGGACCGGTTCTGTTTAATGTATTCATTAATGATGGAAAAGGGCGTTAAGAGTGAGGGGATCAAATTTACAGATGATACCAAGTTGTTGATGGTTTTAAATTGTTTTTATGTATGCTGTTTTTATTGTTGGAAGCCGCCCTGGGCTGCTTGCAGGAGGGGCGGGGTATACATTTATAAAATAAATAAAATAAATAAATAAAAGTTATTCAAGGTAGATAAAACACGAACAGACTGTGCAGAACTGCAATAGGATCTTCCGAGACTGGGTGCCTGTGCAGCTACATGGGAGATGTGATTTAATGTGGACACGTGCAAAGTGATGCACATAGGGAAGAATTATCCAAACTATGAGTACACAATGCTGGGTACTAAGCTAGGAGTTACCACTCAGGAAAAGGATCTGGGAGTGATTGTGGACAATACACGGAAATTCTCAGCCCAGCGTGCAGCAGCTGTCAAAAAAGCAAACAGAATGTTAGGAGTTATTCGCAAAGGGATAGAGAATAAAACTGAGGATGTCATAATACCTCTATACAAATCAATGGTGCGACTGCACCTACAATATTGTGTGCAGTTCTGGTCATCCCATCTCAAAAAAAGAAATAGCTGAACTAGAAAAGGTACAGAGAAGGGCAACGAGAATGATAAAGGGTATGGAACGACTTCCGTACAAAGAGAAGCTTGACAAGCTGGGTCTCTTCAGCTTAGAGAAGTGAAGATTGAGAGGGGTCATGATAGAGGTTTATAAAATCTTGAGTGGTGTGGAACAAGTAGATAGAGAATGGTTATTTACCCTCTCAAATAGTACTAGAACTAGGGGACATTCCATGAAACTAGCTGCCGGCAGATTTAAAACAAATAAAAGGAAGTACTTTTTCACTCAACGCATGATTAACTTATGGAATTCGTTGCCAGAGGACGTTGTCAAGGCCAGTAGTATAGCTGGGTTTAAAAAAGGACTGGATAAGTTGGAGAGTAGGTCCATTAATTGCTAGTAACCAAGTAGCTTACGGGATGAACTTCTTACTGTTGGGAGCTGTGAGTGAACAATGGGGAATGGATTGCCTATTGTGACTGTTGGTTCTTCTTCCATGCGATCGAGATTGGCCACTGTCGGAGGACAGGATGTTGGGCTTGATGAACCATTGGTCTGACACTTCTTATGTTCCTACTAGGTATACCAGCACTTTACACTCACAGATTTTGGAGACAGTTCCCTCCCCAGTGAGCTTACGATATAAGATGGACAAAAGTGAAGGGAATACAGGGAGAGAGAAACACACACACACATGTTCCCATTTTAGAAATGGGGAACTGTGATTTCCCCAAGTCACCCAGTCAGTTCATGGCTAGGTCAGGATTTGAACCCTGTTTTCCCAGGACCAAGTCCAGCAACATATCCACTACACCACACTAGCTCGCTAGGCTGAGATGTTGTGACGTGCCCAAGGCCACCCAGTGAGTTCATAGCTAGGGTGGGATTTGAGCCCTGGCTTCCCAGGTTGAACCTTATTTAATATTTACCATATCACACTGGCTCATGTCCACCACCCCCTAAGCAGTCTTGAGGCCTTCATGTGTATTTCCTCTGTTCAGCTCTGCCCACATAGACCTCTCCCATCTAGACAATTTTGAGCTCCATAATCCCCCCACCCCTAACAAGATTTCAAACATAGCCTTAATCCCTTTAACTAGTGCTTTCCAGATCCACTGCTGCTCCTCTTCCTAAAGCAGGCCCTCATCTCCCTTCTGGGTCCTTCTGGGTCCGCGGGACAGGCCTCAGGCCCTGGATTGCATTGCGGCCCCTGCAGTCGGCCGAGGGCGCTCGACTCAAAGCGCCCCCCAGGTTTTCCGGGTGCTGACGATGGGGAGGGTGTTCTCGGTAACTGTTCCCAGACTGTGGAACTCTCTCCTGACGGAGGCCTGCCTGGCCCCGGACCTCCCCTCTTTTCGAAGACAGTGTAAGACCTGGCTGTTCCCCATGTCCTTTGGAGAAAGGGATGGGAGGGGTGGGGGGGAGTTCTGCCCTTTTATTTTTATTATTTAATGTTTTAATGACATTTTATATGAATGTTTTTTTCTTATGTTTTATTTGTGCATGTTGTAAGCCACCCTGAGCTGCTCTATGAGCAGGAGGCAGCGAAGAAGAATAGTAAATAAATAAATAAATAAATAAATAATACAGCCTATCCTCATGGGTCCTAGTCACATCACTGAACATCCAATTCATATGCAACACATACAAGATCCGTTCCAGTCCTTTCTTGTAGTTGCCCCCAGGACCCATTCCCTTAAGCCTACTTGCCCAAACTATGCGTTTTATACCCTCAGCTAGGACTGAAATGAAACCAAGTGTTCCCATTCTACAGGAAAGTACAAAACCTTCGGGAGCGCTAACAAGTGTTCATCGGTACTTTGTGAATCTCTGGTGATTCTGCGCTTCCACCATTGTTGATATCAGCGAATGTGTTTTGTTTGTTTCCTGTCAATTTATTTACTTTCCAAAACTTTTTCATCATTTTTGTCACTTTCTAGCGCCTTTCCATTATTTTTGTCGTTTTCATCGCTTTTTGCCACTTTCTGGGACTTTTCAGACTTTTATTAACCCCTCTAACTAGTGCATCCCAGCTCCACTGCTGCTCCTCTTCCTGAAGCAGGCCCTCATCTCCCTTCTGGGTCCTTACCCATGGGGCCGCCTCAGGACCCGGATTGCATTGCGGCCCCTGCGGTTGGCCGAGGGCGCTCGACTCAAAGCCACCCAGGTTTTCTGGGTGCCGACGATGGGGAGGGTGTTCTCGGGTGACATTTTTACAGCACTTTTATGGCACTTGGTAAAGCAATTTGCAGCACTTCCCCTCCCCCCCCCCCCCCCCCTTCCCCCGCACTTAACCATCATGCTTGCATCTCCACAGCCAACAGGGGGCATGCCAGGCAAACATGGGGCTTGTGATTGCCCTGTAGTAGCTCTGTTTTCTGTTTATGAGCTCAACTCATAAAAAAAATAACAACAAATTGTGAAAACAGCGGAAATGTTGGTAAGCTTTTGTGTTGTGCAACTGAAGGTGAATAACCTCTTTCTGATATAAACAGCATTCATGATGATTTGTCATTTCAGGCCTACCCTCAGCCCCCATAGGTCTATTCGCTCTCTCCCGTTTTCTACTGGTCTCACTCTTTGTTGTTGGCTTAGACATTCTCTTCCCCCACCAAGTATTGCTATCCAGTAACTCGGCTCATTACCAGTAACAGTCAATTCTGTCAGATTCTATTCCTATTTTATGCTATGAAAAGATGGGAGGATGCAGTCTTGTAGGTGTTATGCAGGGTTTTTGTTATACAGGGATTATTTATTTATTTATTTATTTATTTTATTGCATTTATATGCCGCCCCTTCATGCCTACGGCATCTCAGGGTGGCTTCCAACACAAAATAAAACAATGAACAACAATATAAAACCACATTACACATCTACAATATTATTATTAAAACAAATTTAAAACACCCCTTCCACAAAACTTGAACCCATCCTCCCCTTCCAGCCTCCGAAAGCCTGGGAGAACAGCCATGTCTTACAGGCCCAACGGAAGGCCAACAGACTCGGGGCCAGCCGTGCTTCCCCTGGGAGGGAGTTCCACATTAGCGGCAAAGCAGTGAGGGGCTGCAAGAGGAGGGGATGATTGCAGAGGGTATGCAGGGTTTATTGGCAGAGCTGTAAAAGGCTGCAAGAGGAGGAGGTTGCAGAGGGTATACAAAGATTAGAGGAAGAGCAGTAAAAAGCTGCAAGAGGAGGGGATTGCAGAGTATGTAGGGGCCAGAAGCAGAGCAGTTAAGGACTTCAAGGGGGAAGAATTGCAGAGTGTTGAAGCTAGATTCAAGGAGAGCTAGCACAGGGAGGCTAGGACCACACCTATAAGAGGTAGGTAACCACCCAGACTATTCTGGGCTGACAATTTTTATAGCCCCAGGAAGAAGAGGAGTTAGGCAGATATAATTGAGTGCAGCTCCTGGAAGGTGACATAGCCTGGAGGAAAAAAGTGTGACTCAGTAAGCCCAAACAGGGCCCAGCCTCCAGCAACAAAGAAGCCAGCGTCTCTGTCTCTACAATCCAGAGCACCTGCTGGCCTAACCTATGGGAACTCCTGACACCCTGGCTAGAACTCCTGCAACCTCTCCTGCTGCCCCAAAATCATTGCCTTTGTGCTGGAGCCTCAGGGAGGGGTGTGGCTGTTGTCCATCAGCCCTTCTTCACTGGCCATAATCCCGATCCCTGATAAGGTGAGCATAAGAGTGGGGAGCCAGGGGAGGGTGCAGCTTTACGCAGTTCCTGCAAGAGGAAGTGACCCTGACAAATGTCAAAATCAGCTGTAGAAAATAAACCTCTTATTATTTCGATCACAACTTCTATCCAAGTCGTGAATGTGTAGGATCAAGTTTGATTTTGCAATTTTAATTTGAAATCATCCAAACACAATTTGGTGGTGATGTGAGAGTTTGTGGGGTGGAGCAGCAGGATGAGAATGAGACGGAGTAACAGTGGCTGTTGCTTTAAAAAGTATCAATATCTCTTACAATATCTCTATTTTAGTTTTAATTAAAAGAATTCGCTTTGAATTCAACCTGTGACGCTTAACTCAAGACAGGACAGATTAGAACCTAGGGCCCTAACATAACCGCTATAAAGCTTGTTACCTGGCCACGCTGTTTCTGCTCTTGTAGCTCCATCATAAAAAACTATCTCATTGAGCAATATGCTGAGTCCTTCTCTAGTGACTAAATTAAAAGCAACAACTAGCATTTTCCTCCAACAACTCTGACAGTAGAACTGTGATAAGGTGATATCACACCTCAAGGGTTTGAGTCTGGATCATGCAGAGGGCTAATGGTGTGATTTCTTTCATATTTAAGTTTTCTTTAAAAAATAAATAAATAAATCTGTCTAACATCTGTGTTACGCAAAGGGCTATTAAACAGTGGCTTATGAGAAAATCCATAGAAAAGCTTTACTGTCACAGGGAGGGCTCTGTGTATGGTGAACTCCCTTGCTGTGGGGATGTATGTACAGGCTAGGGGTGAAACAGAAATTTCTTCCCAGTTCCAATTCCATCAGAACCAGGCGGCTTTGTTGATCTGAGTTCTGATGGGATTAAATGAAAAGACATATCCCCTCTCAGTCATCTCTTTTCCAAGCTGAAGAACCCTAACCTATCAAGCCCCTCTCGGTACAGGACCCGTTCCATACCCGCTATCATTTTTGTTGCCCTTCGTTGTATCTTTTCTAGTTCTACTTAGGGCTGAAATGGCAAGCCACTGCGGAAGCTTTTTCCAATGTAAAAAGCTCTTCCGCAGTGATCAGCACCGTGTGATAGAGACGTTCATTCTGCTACTTTCATTCCACTACTTCTGCCATTCCGCTACTTTCATTCAGCTACTTCCACTGGCTGTGAAAATAGCGGAACAATGTTTGTTCTGACAGTTTCAACCTTCCACAATTTCCACCGGCACTGCAAAGTAGCGGAGCAATGTTTGTTCCGACAGTTTCCGAGATTGTTCCTATGGTTTCTGAATTAGCGGAATGCCGGCGGAATTAGCGGAATGCTGGCAGAAAAGCTGCAGAAGGTCACAGGCAATTCCGAAATGACGGAATGAAATAGCGGAGCGGAAAAAGGAGTTGCTGCTTCAGTCCTACCTACTATAACTTTTTAGAGATGGGGTGACCAGAACTGAACACAATATTCACGGTTTGGCCACACCCTAGATTTATATAGAAGCTTTATGATGTTTTCAGTTTTATTTTCTATCCCTTTCCGAATAATTTCTAATATCCTGTTTCATTTTTGGCCACTGCCGCACACTGAGCTGAGGAGTTCAATGTATTGTCCACAATGACTCTAAAATCCTTTCCCCTAGTTTAGAATCCAGCATTGTGTACATATAGTTTGGATTATTTTTCCTTATGTGCATCACTTTGCACTTGCCAACATTAAATTTCATATGCCATTTATATGCCTAGTCACCCCGTCTTGCAATTCCTCCTGCAATTTCTCACAGTCTGCTGGAGTTTTAACTCTCTTGAATAACTTTGTGTCCTCTGCAGATTTGATCACCTCACTTTTTACTCCCTTTTCCAGATCATTAATAAATATATTGAACAACATCAGTCCCAGTAAAGTTCATTGTGGCACTCCATTATTTCCTTATTTACTTCATTGCAAAAACTGACCATTTAGTCCTACTCGTTTCTTCCTATCCTTTAACCACTCAGAATTACAGTCGGAAACACAATAATAATGTGTGATTTCAACTACTGGGTAAATGTCTCCTAAAGGCGTGATGCGGAGGTAAAATTTCTAGATGCTATAAATGTCTGCTTCTTGGAGCAATTCGTCATGGAACCAATGAGAGGAGGAGCTACTTTGGATCTAGTCCTAAGTGGAGTGCAGGATCTGGTGCAAGGGATAACCATGGTGGAGCTGCTTGGCAATAGTGATCATAATATAATCAGATTCGTCATACTTACAGGAGGAAGAATCTCAAAACTACCTTTTGTAACATTTAACTTTAAAAAGGGAAACTATGCAAAAATGAGGAAACTAATTGGAGGGAAAATAAAAGGAACAGTTGTGAGCATTCAATGATGGCAAGAAGCATGGAATCTACTTAAAAACACCATCTTCGAAGCCCAGATTAAATGTATTCCACAGATTTAAAAAAGGTAGCAAGGGGACACCAAATGTCTTCCTGCGTGGCTAAATGGCGAGGTGAAGAAGGCTGTTTGAGCCAAAAAGGTGTCCTTTAAAAAATGGAAAGTTAGTCCTAATGAAGAAAATGGGAAAGATCATAAGCATTGCTAAATTAGATGTAAAACGTTAATAAGGCAGGACAATAGGAAATTTGAAGAGCGACTTGCCAAAGGTGCAAAAACTAATACATTTTTTTTCAAGTACATCAAAAGCAAGAAGTCTGCTAGAGAGTCAGTTGGGCCGTTAGATGATATGGGGATGAATAAGGACATTGCATAGAAGCTGAATGAATTCTTTGCTTTAGTCTTCACTGCAGAGGATGTTGGGGAGATATCCATGCCAGAACTATTTTTTGTAAGTGATGAATTGGAAGAACTGTCACAAATCAACATGACGATGGAAGAGGTTTTAGAGCAAATTGACAACGTAAATAGTAACATATCACCAGTACCAGATGTATTCACCCCAGAGTTCTGAAGGAACTCAAGTATGAAATTGCAGGCCTCCTTTTGGTAATTTCTAACCTATCGCTAAAATCTGCCACTGTACATGAGGACTGGAGGGTACCAAATGTAACACCAATATTTAAAAGCATTCCAGAGGTGATCCTGGAAACTATAGACCAGTGAGCGTGATGTCTCACAAGAGACTCTTGAGGAAAGTAAATAGTAATGGGGTAGGAGGCAGTGTTCTGTTGTGGATCGGTAATGGTGTTGCTGGAAGTGGAGCAGCAAGCAGCACGGATATTTAATTCGTATTTTTAAAAGAACGTGCAACCGGCTTTAACACGTGAAATGTCATGTCTAAACCCTTCCTGCAGGATTTTTACATGCGGCGTGATTTTACACTGGGCATGTCTAAAAGCAGCCTTTGTGCCTGCTCCATCTGCAAATCTGGTGGGGCGCCTTTAGATGGGTGGGCCACCTGGGGGTGAAGCTGGCTGGTGCAGCCAGCACCAGAGCAGCCCGTCTGTCTAAAAGCACCGAATGTGGCCACCTATTATGCACCGCTCTTTTCTGTGGATTGCTCAGCAGGGAAGTACAGAGGCAGTAGTCGGTGCCTTGTTGTGTTAAAATGCTGCTTGGCATTTATGTAGTACACACAAGGTGAGGGAAAGAAACCAGGTCCTCATCGCACATACATAAGGGCCAAGCACAATATATTCTATTGAGCTTAGGCTTATTAGAGTGATTATAGGTAGATAGAAAGGTTTTAATACTAAGGTTATAGGTTTTAATATTAAGAAGAGAAGCAATCAGATGTCCGTATATAGAATGAAATTAAGACTATAAGAACAGGAAACTGCCATGTAGATCATAAATATGAACTACTGTGTTAAGGAGAAAATATGATAGACCAATAGAAATAAGCCTGTCAATAAAGTTATGATTTAAAGCTGCTAGACTCCAGAGCCAATGTTCTCTCATCCGTGAGACGATCCTTTTAGAATGAGTAATACGACCATTTATCTAACATATTTGTAACAGTTATAGCTTCAGATTTATAGCTCAAGCCACTGGTGTCTGAGTTAGGCCACATTTTAATATTTATTTATAGAAATGTGTTCTAGCATCCTATGTTGATGTGAGAACAAAGGATATTAAGTGTCTGAGTATCTTCACATTTTGTCCATGTTTTTATCCTTGTGACCCATTTGCTAGATCAGATTTATTGTAAGGAAGTGTTTCTTAGTTTTAACTATTGTTGATCACAAGGATAAACATGGGTAAAAATTACAAATTACACTTTAATATTTTAAAATTATTACAGTAAGGTGTGTGTGTGTGTGTGTGTGTCTAGAACTATAGAACTACTAGTAGTAAATGTGTACATTGTAGTGTGTTAGCACCTGTATATTTGGAAAAATACATCTGAAACAACTGTGGTATTTACTCTAATAACTTTTGCATGGCATTTCAGATAATAAAATTAATACGTTTTGAAAATAAAAATCAAATTACCTGTCAGTTGCTATTTGTTTTGACAGTTTCTAGAGCTGTGCTGTTTGCAATCAGCTTTAGAAAAAAGTCTGTTCAATAATTCATTTAATTATTGTACAGTGTTCAGTTTAAGCGGATGACCTGATGTGTAACTGGCATGTTTGGCCAAGTAAATGACAAAAAATGACTTTATGACCTGAGTATAATTGTGGATAGTGTTAGAATGACAACTGGCTAAAATTGTGCTATAATTAAATTTCCATTATAAAAGTTTCATCTTTTTATCTGACATGTAAAGCTAGGTTGTGATGAGCATTCATTTTATAAAAGGGAGAATTAGAGAGCTATAATTTATAATTCAAGATTATCAATAAAAGCTTCTTCTTTTAAAAGAACCTTTCACTGCCAAATAGCATTCTGCATAGTTATCTATTTAAAATGGAAGCTGCCAATTTTGGGGGCATTTATTTAATTGATTATAAAAGCAGATGAAGGGTAATTTCAGATGTTACGAGATCACAGTCAACCACACTGAATCACATCTGTTTAAGCCCCGCCAGATGTTCACCATGGTGAATTCTTGGCGGGGTTCAAAGCTAACCACAGTTCTGAAGGTGAGGCCGGTCTCACCTCCAGAATTGTGGTTAGCTGAACCACGATCAGGAACGGGGCGGAGGTGATGCCCGTTACTTCGCCCCGTTCCGGGGTTCAAAGCTAACCACAGTTCTGAAGGTGAGGCCGGTCTCACCTCCAGAATTGTGGTTAGCTGAACCACGATCAGGAACGGGGCGAAGGTGATGCCCGTTACTTCGCCCCATTCCGGACCGTGGTTCCGACCGTGGTACGGGATTGGGTGCAGCGGCCTGATTGGCTGCTGCGCCCGCCTGTCTCCCCGAGGGCGGGCGGCCGGAGGAGCGCGGGGCTGAGTGGACGCACGGCATGTCACGCCGTGCAACCCCGCCCCCTCCCCGATCAGGCCGACATGTCTAAAGGACGGCCGGTCTGATCACGGACCAGGATCCATCCAGGGTTCAGCGTGGTGGGCCAAAAGGCCCGTCACGTCTGAAATTACCCGAAGGGTGCTTCTTGTTTAATAATGGCATGTAAAAACTTTGACACCATACAGTTCTTTTTTTTAATCCGAACTTAGTCTCTCTCTCAAATGAATGTCTTTCACTTTGAAGTAGTATCTATATTAGGGAAACAAAAGTGAAGGCTCCCTACAAATGGAAGTCTAGGAACTGTGCTGTGAGGGAAGGAATAGGACATGTGAGCAGGGAAGCTGACTAACCTATGACAATGAAGAATTACGATCCAAGGGTAAAGGACTAGAGATAGTCTCATGGAATATTGCCAGCTTGAGAGACAGGGAACTGGATAGGGACAGGATTGCCTTTTTGAGGGATTTCCAGATCCTTTTGTTCCAAGAAACCTGGACTCCTAAAACCCTTTATAAATGACTTTCAGTTCTTTATTGTTCCAGCTTGGAGGGATAGCAAGCAGGGGAGATGTAAGGGAGGTTTAGCAACTTTTGTTGCAACATGCACTGGGACCTCCCTGACAGAAGCAAACAGAACCACTCAAGAGAGGCTCCATTAACACCCACCAGGTCCTGCAGTCACCTAACAGCTCATGATCAACTGTGTTGAAGGCTGTTGAAAGGTCTATCAGGGTCAACAGGGTATAATTTCCACTGTTGATTTCCAGATGAAGATTGTTGACCAGGCCACAAGCACAGTCTCAGTACCATACCCAGGACAAAAACTGGACTCGCATGGGTCCAGGAATCTGATAGCATCAAGATGTTTCTGAATCTGATGGGCAACTATCCATTCAGTGACTTTCCCTAAAAATGGGGCGTTAGAGACAGGGTGATAACTGGCCAGGGAGTCTACATCAAGGGAATGAGCTGGAGAGAGGAAGTAGAACCTGGTGGGGTGGGGTGGGGAATGGAAAAGGTTTGGGAAGATCCTGCTGGAAGGTCTGTTGGCAGACACCTCACCGTACAGTATGCATGTGGTGGTGGACCTATAAAAAAAAAATCAGGTGGGATGGGACACTGGTGCTCCAAGGTCTGCACTGGCTTCCAGTAGTATTCTGGGAAGAATTTAAGGTGCTGGTTTTTTATCTATAAAGCACTAAACAGCTTGGGCCCTATATATCTACTTCTTCCCTTAGGAACAACTGTTGAAGGTTACCAGTATCTTGGGAAAACACAATCTGCATCAGGGCCAGGTACTTTCTGGGAATCTTCTAGACTACAGAGGGCTTGGGAAGATGAGTCCTGAGGAGAAAGTACTCTTCTGCACTGTACATAATAAACAAGGGGTTTACTTGAAGTACCTTTGTGGAGGAGAAACTGATGCACCAACATGGGTATGCTGTGGACATGCAGTTCACTGCCTACCCATTCGGTGGGTAGGCAGTGCCACTTCCACCCATCGCACAACCATCTCCACCCACGGAGTCCTCCGGACACTGGAGGAGGTTCCGTGGGTGGAGGTGGGTGGGTGTCCGTGTAAACTGACACACACCCACCTCCACCCACCGTGGCCAAACACCCATCCCCCACCCACCTCCATCCATGTAAAAATGGCCATACATTCACGCAGTATTTAGTATATGTACCAATTCATCACAGCACATGCTTAATAGAAGTCTGATCACTTCCTTTGCTTGCACTAAAAAATGTATGGTTCTAAAATAAAAGAGCAAAAAAGCAGTTGAAACATCAATGAAAATCTCTTTCTGCTCAGTAGTTGATATTAAAACACTTCAAGTGCTCGTAGAGATTCCTCTGTAATAGCCAAGTGACCCCTTAACCCCCAGCCAGAATTGGCATGCCCTGAATGTAATCTAATTTTAAAATCTCTGCTTTGCAATCCAGTTTTCCTCACAAAAGTACTACCTTTGGTATTTATCCCTTCAAATAGAACTGTAATGCCTGCAATATTGAAGCCCTCCTATAATAAGAATGTTCATATGAGATGGAAGAAAACATTTTTGCAAAGGTAATAAGTTTACATTTCAATCTCCATGAACAACCAATCTTACTTTTTCAAAAAGAAAAAGAAAAAAAAATTGATGGGCAGAGGAAAGGAATACCTGGACAATGTTTCAGAGTTTTCAAGTTGATTGATAGGCTTGGCAGACACCAACACCACAAATCATAGTAGGAACAGTTTTGCCACAATGAGCCAAGATGGACAGCAGCCCTGGGGGTGTTCACAGATGCTCCCATCACCCCCAGGTTTACCAGTCAGTTTGAAGGGTGCCTGCCAGATGTGCAACGTGGAGTGGGCTGAGGCAGCTCCGGGGCAGCGCAGCATGGTGTGCTCCGTAAGATCCTGGACCATGTTAAGCAGACCAAGCTGTCCAAACTCGGGGCAGAGGCCAAACATGGCGCTGCTGTCCATCTGTTGAGGGGACCCACAGAGCACCTCTGTGCTTGTCCATCTGTTGCCACGTTCAGCACCATGGAGTTGCGGGCACCAGCTTAGAGCATTGGGTGAGCACCTGCAACTCTCTGTTGCAAGAGGTGGTCATTGTGCGGGTGGCCTGCAGCCTCAGAACACCACTGGTCCGTCCGTCCCTGGGCAGAACTGGTAACTGGTGTCTGCAGGGGTAGACTCCTGGAGTAGCTCTGGGCTCGAGCGGGCTCTCTGTCCATTTGAAAACAACCATTGTCTTGTTTCGCCACAATATGATGACATTGCATGATGTAGGAAGGGATGTGCAGCAGTTGTCACCCGCCGCCGCTCCCGCCGGCCCTCAACAGCCCGGCGGGCGCGCTTGCCGGCTGGGAACCCCGCCCCCCGCAGCACAAAACATACCCCAGCCCCCGAGACGGGCGCGCCTCCGCTCCTAAGAGCCCCGACAGACAAACACCTGGGGCCTGCTAATCCGGGCGCAACAGAGACTCCCTGCAGCGACGTGGAGCCACGCCCCCCGCTGAGACGTTCAGCGCGCCTCCAGGCACGCGCAGGAGGCGGGGCCTCCTCTTTATGAACCAGCAGCTCAGAGGGAATACTGCTGGTGAACAGAGCTGCGTGCCTGGAAGGACTGGCCCCCGTGTGCAAGCTAAGTGACTCCTTGAGTGTTGGTTTTGTGACGTGGCTCCTTCTTGTTAAGTTCCCCATTGTTCCTCTCCCCCTGTTCCCCATTGTGTTCAGTTATCCTATTGAGATTGTTGTTGAGTGAAGACTTCCCTACTGTTGACCCTAAGGAAGCTTGTGTGGGTTGGGTGAACCTGCGGGCAGTGTGTATCTCCCTGCCCCTCCTGGGTCCTCCGCTCCCCCTTCCCCCTTGGTGTGTGGAAGCCTCTTTTCCCTATCCCCCTCCCGTGGGTTCCCCCCTCCTATCGTCCTCTGCACCATCCTCCACTGGTTTTCCAGCCCTGCTCCCTCCAGTGTACGCTTGTAGGTGTGTGTGGCTCCTCCTCCTCCCCTTGTGCTCTGAGCCCTATGATGATAGGGGCCTAACTTCCTGGTGCTTCTGCACGTGGAAGGGCCCACACACTATCCTGACGGGCATTTTCCCCACCATTTCGATATTCAGAGCCTCCCCGTGTGCTTCTGGTCCCTGCAGTGATTCTCCTTTTGCGCTTTCCTTCCCCTTTCTCCTCCTCCCACTGACAGCAGTCCTAGGAGACAAATTTTGGATGCTCTCACTCAGAGAAGAACACTGGCAGAAATAATGCCTTCTAAAATTATTTTGAAATTATTTCTGTCTTATTCATTCACATATAAATAAGCTCCAAAAATGAGAATCACTTTAAGAGTTAAAAATGCAAATAGTCTGCAGTAAAAAAAAAAAAAAGAGTGAATTGGTTCTCTACAGGGGATGGTTGCTGTTAATAGAGATTGGAGACATTGAGAATATTAATTCCTACAGGCTTCTGTCTTGCTTGAGGCTCATTGACCAAGCATAATTTGAATGTAATTTAGTGGAATCTCTAAGCCTATATTCATACGGGTTATAGAAAACTGTCTCTGGACACAGGAAAGATGCATGTGTTAAAAGCATTATGTAATTTCTGGAATTTTTGGGTAGTATTTTCACGTCTCTCTTTTGTAAGTTACTCATGTTGCCTCTAGTTTGGCCATCCTTCCCTATTTAAGTAGTAATAGACAATCACACATGTTGTTATTGTCCAGAGAAGCAGCATGCTGTTACCCACCTGAGACATATGGTTACTTAAGCAATAATTTTAATAGAATTACACTTTGTGACCGGAAAATGTCTTGCTGCAAAAATAATAAAAACATAAAATACTGGATCTTATCTAAGACATTAATCAAAAAGCAGTGTTTAAGTGAGGAAGAAACATTTATATTCAAGCCAGTAGAAAGTAATCAGTGTATAGTTTGATTAGCATCAGTGTTACTGATAGTAATAAATAAATAAATACAGAAAGAAAATGAAACACAGAGATCAGGCTCATTTAGTTTCGCACTAGTAACCCAAATGGGCACCTTTTCTTGGCTATTTATCTGTGTTTGTACGAATTTTGGGTCATATTATGCCCTCAAAACCTTTGCAGGTTCACTGACTTCTAGAGTGTGAGAACAGAATATGGCTCCATAAATAATTTGATTGTTGTGAGGAGCAAGGGCATGATTGGTATTCCTGGGTGTGGTGGCTTATTCTTGGTTGTGAAGTCATATTGCAGGCCTTGCTTGTACTAAGCCTATGCCACAGCCCTCTGCTTCCTGATTGACTACACCATAGTATTTAGATCTGCCCAGTGGAACTTAGGTTTAGAATAACCAAGGTCTTCAAGTTCTGACTTCACAGACAGGGGCATGCCCAGGTAGTGGAGCTAGTCTCTGCCCAGGAACTCAAGAGGCACAATTTCAAGACTTCTATTCCCCACAATAGTTGTGCAGCACCATATAAGAACATAGTGTATGTGTATTTGTCAGAATTCGGTTCACTTGCCAATTACTCTTTTCCAACTCAAAGCAGAAGTTGGAATTACTGAAGAAGCACTGAGCTCAAAGTCTGAAGATATTGGCAGGTAGCAGGGGGGAGTACTTTTGTTGATCAAGGATAACCCATTGTTTGTAATTTAAAGAACAGCATTTTGCAATGCATACTGAGTGTTTTTACTACTACACAGCTACTGTGGAGTAGTCAGTAGCGACTCCACAGCTACCCATGAGCTTTTGTTGGGTGAGGGTGGGGCTTCCCAATCCTGTGGACCAGTAGACAGTTGTGGCAGGAGCTACAGGTTTCAGGAAGCCACTGATTCTCATGCCATTTTTGTTTCTTGGAGCTCGCCTCCAGGTCCTGGGGAACAGCAAGCTGTGGTGGTGGTAGAAGAGCAGAGATTAATTCTGCAACAAGATTGTTTCGTTGCAGAACGAACCTGTTGCCTGCTGCCCTTGCCCTTGGGAAGCAGCGAGAAGGGAGTGGCAGTTTCTGGGGAACTGTTGCTGCTCCTGTCACCACTGCTCCCTGCAACCCAGGGGACAAGTGGAGAAAGCACAGTAGTAGTAACAGGTTTCTGCTGCCCTCATGCTCTTCATACTTGTTTCAACCTCAAATAGCTTACATGCTGGTGCTTGTCCCCTCACAGTGAGCCTGCACTCCATACAGGCTTGGCTGTGCATGGCAAATGGGTGGCCACCACATATCTGACAAATTCAATTTAAAAAGATGCTGGGCAGGAGGACGAGGGGGGGTTCGAGCACAAAACACTCACCCAGCATAACATGTAAGAACACAAATGTATGAAGCTAGTCTGCTTCTCTAGTAGGTGGAGTAGCGGAAGGCGTAGCAGGAAATATTTGTAGGTGTTATGGTGTACATATGTATAAGGAAAATTATACATAAGCTGTTAATGCTAAAGCTCAGGCACTCTGCTGTCTGAATTAAGCTGCAGGTCAAGGCAATTGCCTCATTTGAAGTCCTTATATTCCCTGCCCAAACCATTGGAAAAGACAAAGGGAACACAAACAAGCATCAGCATTGGAATAAAAAGGAATGTAATCTGCTCCAAGCAGAGTTCATTGGCATTTTGTGTGGAAAGCCTATTGAGCATTGACTCCTTATGATGTACTTCTACTTTTCCCCTAGCTTGCAGATTACACATCCCCCATTACTTTATGCACCATCTAAATTCCGTGATTGAAAGTGCTTGCCCAGTTGACACCTACATGCCAAGTAGATTCATAGATATTTTGGCAAGTCCTCTGTCATTCAGTGCAGCAGACATTTGAGATTATAAGTACTCCTTCTCACGTGAATTCTCAAGTACATCCATTTGGTTTATGCATAGTTTGCTGGAAGTATTGGTTTAGTGGGGAATTTTTGTTCTCTTTTAACAAAGCATCCCAGAGGGCAAACAAAACAGAGTGGAATAAAAAACCTGAAACACAAGTAAAGGAATCCAGAGATGCAACACTGTAAGGTGCTTAGTTTCTTTTCTGTTTCCAGAGTTAGTACACAAAATTTATTAGGCTTTGGACATGATTTATAATTAACCTGGAGTATAAACACCGGAGACAGCAGATCCACTTCTGATGGAGCCTACTACATCAGGGAAAAGACGACCTTGTGCTGATGACGTTCTTCCCTGACAATAATTTTCCATAAGAGAACACCTACCATGTGTTTGTCCCAGACCCACCAGATCAATAGCCAACAGAGACGGCCTTCCCTGCTCTATGTAACCAAATTGTTAAGATCTTGTCCACCATGATTTATCCTTGTGCAGTGTCCAAGGACAATACGAAGAGGTTTGGTATGGACAGTACTTCCTACCAACCACTAAATATTGAGGCAATAGAGAAGGCTCCACTATAGCCTCACTTTTTATTGGAGAGAAAGGAAAGCTAACGTGGTAGCTCTAAGAGACTGAAAATAAAGTTTTCACAATATTCCAATCTCAATAATATTTTAACTACCAGACTCTTTACCATAACTTGTCTTGATGTGTACTATAGTTCTGTAAAAGTTCCTCCTGTTTATTCATTAAAAGTATTGCTGTTGAAGAACAGATCATCAACTTCAGCTTTTTAGTGTGTTTCCCCTGATGGTTAGTCTGTGGTTTGTAGACCTAGAAATGTTTCTCCCTTCATAAAAGAAACAATTCCTTAACTTTAATGATACCTATAGTTAAACATGGTTCCAAAACACATAGCACTAATGATGTAAAACTGGCAGGTTCCTTCCTTTATCCTCAGTAATATAGGACCAACGTATGTTTTAGTTGTAGATTTCATTCTTGGCATTGGTTTTTTTAATCACATTTTGTATTGCTCTCACCTGGATTTTTTTTTTTTTAAAATAGAGGTCTCTGAAGTTTATATGTTCTGCTGCTCTTCTCTAACCTAATAAAGAATTAAAGGTGTCTAAAGCGCCCAATTAGAGGGAGCAAAGGTGCAAAAAAATAGGGTTTTAATTTTTTCACAACAGATTCTCACCAGCTCAAGTCCACTGACTTCAACAGACTCGTGTCTAGTTGGTGTTAGTGGGAGAAGAGTCAGGTCCCAGTCTCTAATGACCATTAAGACAATTCACCTGTTATGCCTCAGATCCAGATCCTGGTAATGAACATCTTTTGTGACCACTTTCTCTGGCAGTAAGTTTCACAAGTTAATTGTTCGCTGTGTGAAAAAAATGCTTTCTCTTACTTGTTTTAAATCTGCTACCAGTTAATTTCATGGAGTGTCCCCTTATTCTAGTACACTTAGAGAGGAAGTAACCATTCCCTATTTACATGTTCCACACAACTCATGATTTTATAAACTTCTATCATATCCTCTTGCAGTTGTCTCTTCTCCAAGCTGAAGAGCCCTAACCTATCAAGCCTCTCCCCAATATGGGAGTCATTCCATACCCCTGATCATTTTTGTTGCCCTTCTCTGTACCTTTTCTAGTTCTACTATATATTTTTTTGAGATGGGGTGACCAGAACTGCACACAATACTCCAGGTGCAGTCGTACCATAGATCTCTATAGAGGCAAAATATGTAGAGACATTCCAATATTTTTAGTTTTATTCTCTATCCCTTTCTGAATTACTAGTATTGCATAGTACCATAAATGTTCATGCCACTTTACAGAAATAATCATAATAATAATGTAGCCCAGGACTTTGGAGCAGCCCACTGAAAAGGGAAACTCCCTGGGCATGTTCCCTTGGGTGTGTGTGAAAGCCCCATTGTAAGGAAAAGCAATCTGCTCCATGGGTGTGCCCTCCCTGAGTGTGTGCCATTTGCATGCTTGCCTGATTTGCATGCACGTTCCAGGTGTATGATGGGAGACCACAGAGGACAACTTGGGGGGCCCCTTGGACAATATGGAATTAGTTCCCCACCACCAGAGCAACAATGGTCTTAGACCACAATAATCTGGTCAAAGCCTTGAGGCTGGGTTGGGTTTGGGTCACCATAACCTGCCGAGCTATCAGAAATTGTTCCCCTCAAGGTGCTGGGCCTGCAGTCTCGGTGCTTTCCCAGTGCTTGCTAGCAGTGAGTGACTGGATGAGACTGAGCAGACTGAAGCTGAATCCTGATAAGATGAAGGTGGTGATGGTGGGTAGGACAGCAGAGGTGATGACTCCCCTTGTGGAGGGGATTCCCTGACCCCACAGGTGCGGAGCTTGGGGGTTCTGTTGGACCCTGGCCTCCACCTGGATCATCAGGTGGAGGCGGTGCCAAAGGGAGCCTTTCGCCAATTACATCTTGTGTGAACGATCCAGCCATATGTTTCAAGCTCTTGCCACCCTCATCCAGTAGTAGTAGTAGACTTGATTGAGTGACCAGAAAGTCATTTCAATCAATTACAACCCAAAATTAAAACAGCAATAATAATAATAATAATGTCAATAATAATACCCAAAAAATTAAAATAGTAATAATATTATCAGTATAAGTAACAATTAAATAGTAAAATATGTATATATAATTACAAGTGACAAAAATGTTTATCAATTAAAGAAAAACCTCATACAATTATAGCGGATTTTGGAAAGTTGATAGCAATTGTCTCCATTTGATATCGAGAACCCCTGCACAGAAAGAGGCCATAGTCCTTGCAAGGCAAGTGTCCTTGGCAGAAAGTAACTGAACTAGTGCCACATCATGAGTTGAAGAAGAGTAGTTACAAAGAAACTGGTCCAGAAATTTCCCCCGCAAATCAACATAAGCCAAAAAAGTAAATACCACATGCTCCAAGGTTTCCATCTGCCCAAGGGAGCAATTTGCACAAAACCTAAGTTCCCTAGGGAGACCAGCATATCTGCCGCTGAGTACAACGGAAGGAAATGAGCTGAAGTGGAATAGCAAAAATGCATGCTTCTTACTCCAATCTGCCCATAACATGAGATAGGGAGGCTCGCTCGGGTAGGAGCTTATTTTATTGTATAGGGGGGCAACTCTCTGGTTGGATAGGGCTGATAGTTCATCTTGCTTTACCTGGTCTCCAGTTCTTAGCTTGACCAGCTGCAGGGCACTCTTAAGATTATATGCAAGAAAAAAAGTTGAAAAACCTAACTTCATAACTTCTTTCTCGATTACTGAACACCAGAGATCATTCCCGTCCCCAGGGATCATTCCCGTTCAGCCACCCTCATCCATGCAGTTATCACCTCAAGGCTGGATTGCTGCAGTGTGCTCTATGTGGGGCTGCCCTTGGTGATGACTCAGAAGCTGCAGCAGGTGTAGAATGCGGCAGCCTGTCTCTTGACGGGGACGGGCCGTAGGGAGCACATTACACCAGTGCTCCTGGTTCTGCACTGACTGCCTATAGCGTTCCTGGCCTGACTCAAGGTGCTGGTTTTGACCTTTAAAGCCCTACACAGTCTGGGCCCCTCCTATCTGAGAGACCGCCTCACTCCACAGGGCATGGAGCAACCTCTGTGGTCTACCGGGGGCGCCTTCTTGGAGGTTCCCCCGGTGAACCATGGGGCCACGATGGAGAGGGCGTTCTTGGTGGCCATATCGTGGCTGTGGAACTCCCTCTCAGAGGAAGTTCACCTGACTCCCAGCCTCTTGGCCTTTTTTCGGGCCTGTAAGACCTGGCTGTTCATCCGTGCCTTTGGGGGAGGGAGGGGAATAAGGGTGGGGGTTTTTACCAGTGGTTTTACCTCTTTGTTGTTGTTCTTATTGTTTTAGTAATCCCTTCTATGTGTTGTTTCTATATATTGTTTTAAATATTTTGTGAGCTGCCCCAAGCTGCCGTATGGCTGGAGGGAGCAGGATACAAATAATTGAATTAAATAAATAAATATAAATGCAAGCAAGCCACTGGAGTTGGTCTGTGTACTCCTGTAATGTTGCTAGAGTCTCCCTTAGAGCACCAGACCAGTTAGTGCCCAAGCAGTCCCTCTGATCCAGCCCCTAGCTGAAATCAGTTGCTGGATCAGAGACTGGCTCCCAGGGTCTCCAGAGGACAGCACCAGAGAGAGAGCAGCCAGTGTTCGATTACTGGACCTGGTAAGCCCATCTGACCCAGCCCTTAGCTGAAATCACTTGCTGGTTCAAAAAGTGAGCTCCCAAGGTCCCCAGAGGACAGTGCCAGAGAAAGCAGCCAGGGTGGGACGGCCAGAAAGAGCAGCCTGCTTTGGGATGACTGGACCTGGAAAGCCCCTCTGACCCAGTCCTTAAGCTGAAATCACTTGCTGGATCAGGAAGTGGGCTCCCCTGGTCTCCAGAGGTCAGTGCCAGAGAGAGCAGCCAGCATTGAATGGACAGAGAGAGAAGTCTGCGTGGGACGACTGGATCTGGTAAGCCTCTCTGATCCAACCCCTTGCTGGATCAGGAGGCAAGCTCACAGGGTCTTCTGAAGGCTCCACCAGTGAGCTGCTGCAGCCTGTGAGGAACAGCCTCCCTAGGCCAGGTTGAGGCGAAGACTGTTGAGGCGTGCCTGAGAATGCTGATTGCGGAGAGCAGCGGCAGCCTGTGTGGGGCAACCAGAGTTCTGTGAACTGAACATTCCCCAAAGAACCGTGAGTGGGGTGAAGGGGTTTGGGAACACAGAACTGTGACTCTTTGCTGTGACACCGGACCCTTGATCTGAGGGGGGGATTTATGTGCGGGAAGAATCGTCAGTACCAGATGCTCTTTTGTTTTAATACTTTGTTAATTCTTGCCTTTTAATAAAGCTCCTTTGTTCACAACCTAGCTTGCAAGTGGGGGAGAGTAACAGTTTGCCAGGCTGCCCAGTCAAATTTAGTGTCCCAGATTACTGGGTGGGGGTTCAAACCCCTGTGTTTAGTTGTGTCCGCTCTCTTCAAAAGGTAACCTGGCCCTTCTTGCCACAGAAGCCGTTGGCAGAAGGGTTACAACAATAACAAAAAATTCACTGATCAGAGTAGTTTTCAATGTGCAAGTCACTGTGACCACAAGGAGTACTATTGGCTTTAGTGAGACTTGGGATATTTTCAGACATGACGGGGCCTGTGTTGGCCCTGTCACTGAATCACCCTTTGATCCCCCACCGGGATCAAACCGGCACGTCCAACAGACGTGCTGACTGATCCCGGCGATGAATCGGGGAGGGGGCGGGGCCACAGCACCCGCCCGAATTGACCATGGCCCGGAATCCCGCCGCGGATTCTGGGCCGTGGTAGCCATCCAGACGAGACGGGCCCCTTCATCATGGTGGGGAATCGCATTCACTACGCGATCGGGGCCGGCCCCGCCGGTTCTGCCGATCACGTGGTGAATGTGATTCCCCGCCGTGATTGACGGGGGTGAACATCTGGGGGGGAACTTCTGTTCCCCCCATCAGACGTTACGGTCCCTTGCTCACCATGTGTGTATTCAGTGTGGTTGAGCGTGGAATCGTAACGTCTGAAAATACCCTCTATGTAGGGATAGGGGTCCACCTGCACAGATTAGTCCACCTGCATACAGCCAATAATAATTGGCAACCTAGAGTTAAAAGATTTGCAATTGGGCTAAAGGTGACTCAGTGACCAGGAATCAACTCCTAATCTAAGAGGTCAAGATATGATCACAGTTCAGTAAGCAGTCTAAGGAAAAAAACAGGGAAGCAAAGTCAAAAACCCAAATTGCAGATCTAAAGCCAGAAGCTGGGATGCAGTCTCAAGTCAAAGCTGGATGTTCAAGCATAGCAGGATAGGGAAGGACAGGCATTGGGAGTGGGACTGGAGTAAAGGGAGAAGTGAGGCTGGAAGTAAGACCTGAGTGGAAGTAAGACTTGACCTTGGATCAGGACCAAGCCAGGAGGCTGGAAGTACTGTGTATAGCATGTTCTGAATCTGTTTAGCATATCAGGGACCATCACATTCCTGAGACACATGCTGCTTTTTCTTGTGGTGGCCTTATGTGGGCTGAGGCAACCGAAGGGCATGTGAGCTGAAAATGGCCAATCAGTAGCAGGGATATAGCAAACCACTGGATACACGTTCTGGGTTTCTGCTTGTCTACACCACATAGCAAGCTGGGGAATCTGCTCAGTACCTTGCAAATCTGACTCCCTCAATGAGTTTTGACATATAAGCTTAGTTTGATGTTGCGTACAAGAAAGAGGCATATGTGCAATTTAGATGATGCCTATTGATATGGTAGTATCATCATTTTTTAGAAGAAGTTAGTTTATTTACAGCGCTGGCTCTCGCCGTGGCCCAACCCAAAAAAACCCCATACATACAAAGGGTAAAATAGATATACAAAAGTAATATACAATAAAAAGAATATTGCTCACTATGTATATAAATATATATAGTATGTCTCATATATAAAATTTCCAACAGACTTTCACCCTAACCTAGGTTATATCTTAAGAATCACCTGGTCAGCAGAAAACAATAAGAAAGAAGAATGGAGACTTAAGGCAAAAGGCTATGTATCTCATACTTGACCCCCAACTCCATTGCTGAGTTCAAGTGAGAGCATATGATGAAAACGCTGCCTTGCTCTTCTGCGGGGGTTACCTCGGCAAAGCTTGTCCCCTGAAATAAAACTAAACTCCACCTTATACTAGTAATCCCTGAGCACCATCATTTTTTTAAGTGTCACAGACCCACCATACAAAATACCCTTTAAGGGTAGGGACCTGTCCATAACTATTGATTGTACAGTGCCAGGTGCACCGCTGGTGCTGCTATAATAATAATAATAATTAATAATAAAAAAATCAGGAGTATAGAAATTCAAATCACCATTTTGATTCACTACTTAGAAAGACGACAAAGTTCCCAGGGCTGTTTAAAAACTAGCTTTCCTTTGAAAGATTCTTATTCAAGCACTGCCTTTGCTTAAAAATACCATTATTGTTTTAAAAAATGAAGCTTTAAAAATAGCCCTGGGAATCTCTCTTGTAATTTGAGCAGCAAACTCAAAATGGCAACTGGGAAGTGTGTATTAGGATTCCACAGCTCTTGCTGTTCAGGTATACTCAGGAATTTCTGGCCTGCCAAACCCATTGGCACTGAAGAGAGACAGGAATACACCACACACACAGTGTTTAGTTTTATCAGCGACTCTTTTCAAAAGCACAAGATTTAATCATATTCAATACTCGAGTCATGCATTTTTAAATTAAGAAGGCAAAATACAACATCAAAATAAGACTGCATTTCCTAATTCATTATGTCTTGCTTAAACAAGTACAGCAGTTAATTTGAAGGGCATGGTCATATGATTCTCAGAAGTCTCTTAACTTTTAGAGCCTCTTAACTGATAGTACCATGCTGTGACTCAAGGGACATATGAGCAAATAAAAAAACATTGCTTTGAAGGGGCTCTAAAATACTAATGCAAGTATAATGCCAACTGTGTAGGAAGATAAAGCATTCTAGGTTTTAGTACTGTTGAAAAACATCTTTGTAACATTTTGGTACTGTTCTGGAATAACACAGCTTGTTCCCAAGCTGTGTTATGTGGATTGCAAGGTTTTTAGAAGAAATACGCCATGCAAAAACTCCTTAAAGTATCAACAATTTTAATTTTTCAATGGAAGTGAATTACAGAATACTCACACATGCAGTCTGCTATAATCTGGATATCTAGTAAGTGACAATGTGTAAGAAGTTTGTGCCTGCTTAATAAGATGCTGATATTGCTGCCCTGTTAACAGCTAATATCAGATCATCCTCCTACATATCATGGAAATTGCAGAGTATAAGATTTGTACAGTAGGAGGCCGACAGTTCATTCCTGTGCAGCACAAGCTAGATGTCTAAGAAATCAATAAACAGCTGCTGACACGCTATTCGAAAATTATGGGGTGACAGAGAAAGGTGGTGAAATGTCAAATTGTTAAGCTTAAAATAATATTTTTCAAAAACCTCTTTTTTGGCATGTATTGTTTTTAGAACAGAAAATTAAAAGGAGGAAGAAAACTTGAACTTTTAAACAATCTAGATCTTTTTTTCTTCTTTTACAGATTTCAGGATTTAGTATTTAAGGTTGGTGATGGACCAACATGGACCGTTGGGAAAATGAGACTTGAAAAAATGTATTGTGTTGGGTTCTGAAACAGATATACCAATATGTGTTCACAAAGATAATTTGCATAGTTGTTCCAATGAATACATATCCAAACAAGGCTGCTTTTACATGCCTCTCCCCCCCACTTGGTGTTCGGGTGGGTGTTGGGGGGGGGGTGTCCGTGTAAACGGGTGGCGGTAGGTGGGGGGATGGGTGTCCGCTCGGTGTTCGCCTGTGTGAGCACCGAGCAGGATGGGTGGGGGTGCGTGCGCGCTCCTGCACAACACTCACCTCCACCCATCGCACACCCACCACAGCCAAGCACCCATCCCCCCACCCACCTCCATCCATGTAAAAACGGCCCATGTCTTCATGAGGAGCGTGATACTGGCATGTATGTTAATTCGGTAATTTTGTTTTAGTAACTTTATTTGCTTTGCTTTGCTTTGTTATTTTGTTTCCTTTGTTTATTCAGTAGAATTATATAGAATGTCCGATATGGAAGGTACCTACCTCAGGGGTCATCTAGTACAATCTTCTTTTTGGTTACAGGATAACTACCACTACAACATCCCCAGCAGATGCCTGTCCAGCCTTTTTAAAAAAAACCTCCAGAAATTGAGAGCCTAAAATCTCCATATGTAACTTGTTCCATTGCCAAACAGCTCTTACTCTTTCAACGTTTTTCTTGATATCTAACAGAAATCTACCTTCCTCTGATTTGAGCCCATTATTTCCAGTCCTGATATTGACAGTTCCTTACCAGCTTTTTAATGGCAGCCCTGGAGATATTTGAAGACTGCTACCATTTCTCCTCCGAATGGTCTCTGAGCTAGACTAAACATGCCCAATTCCTTCATCCTCTTCTCATAAGACTTGCTTTCCAGACTCTCTGTCATCTTTGTTGCCCTCCTCTGAACCCACTATGCCCTCCTTAAAATGAAATACCCAAACTGGACATGTTATTTTGATTTAAGTATTTCCTTCACTTTGTTTCATACTATTTTGCACTATTGCACGCTATATGATTGCACGTTAGTGCTAGAAACCCAACACAGCAAACCTAACACCAATATCTGAAACCAGAAACAAAGTGGAAAGTGAATAGTGCTTCATACCCGCTCTTGCTTGAGCAGATTACAAGTGACAGAATTTATTGAATCAGGGTCAGTGTATGAATCAGGTAATGCTTCATACATTAATTTCAGCCATAATTGTCTTATTTTGCATGGATTATTATGAGCTCAGCTGATGATGTTTCATATGATTTTCATCTACTTCTGTACTAGAAAATGATGTGAAGAAATCTGTCACAAACAAGAGAAGTCTGTTATGCTGGTCCCATTCCATGCTAGTCCCAACTACATGTTAAACTAAAGCTTGGAAAGGGTTTTGGTGGTGACTGCCTCCACTGAAAGGAATAGTTTGGTTAGTTTCTTTAATGGTGTGAATATCTTGTTTAAATTGGTGTCTTGATTTTTCTTCTTGTAGTGCCCACAATAATGCAAGCTAGCCATACAGGAAGGTGCCATGCTATTATAGAGATGCAGTGTACAAATTTGGTCCTCGAAAATAACTTTGCTTATGTAGACTGATTGAGGGCATGGGGACGGCCACCACTTCCTCAAGTGTCTTTTTTTTCTGGTTGGGGGCAAGGACAGCAGCAGGAAGAAAGAGCCATTCTCTTGCAACATCAGTCTGCTTACTTGGGGTGGGGAGGAAGCAGCCAGAAGAACACATTTCCAGGTATCGTATAATGCTGATACAAACAGCAGGTTTTGTGCATGCAAATATTATTGGCATTTTCAGAGAGCACTCTGAATATCTGAACTAATATTTGCACTGAAAAGAATATTTGCATATTTGTTAAAACCCCTCTTTTGCATGCATTTGGGGAGGGGTTGCCAGTCATTTTTGTTTGGTGGTTTGATTATTTTATTGGATTTTTGGTTAAATAACTGGATATCCAAACAAAAATGAAAAAAAAAAAAACTTAAACAAACTGAAAAACCTGAAGCTAATACCCAAATTGGGCACACACACTGTTTTGTATCCACTTTATTAGAACCAAATCAAATTGGATTTATAAAGTGCATACAGTATTTGCAGTGAGTATTTGTTTTGGTACAAGGATTTGCTTTACAACAAATTGCCCGATGCTGGAAGATTGTAAGTTTGTTTGTTCATCCATTACATTAGCAACAAAATGTGGGATCCTCTATTTGCTTTTATTTGTTTGAGATAGACCAAGGAGAGCCACATCTGAAGTCTAAAAGTAATTGCAATGCTGGTGGTACTTTTTATGCATGAATATATGTGCTAATCCCCATTTGTACCTATAATATTGAAAGTTTCTACAATACTATATTTTGAAGACATATATTTTTAATGATATTTGGTTAGGATGGATGTCATTGCTTACTGATTTCATAATGAAGCAATGATGATGATAAAATATTGAAACACAAAATTTATCGAGGAAGACTGAGGGATCTTGAAATGTTTAGCCTAAAGAAAAGAAGACTGAGGGGACAAGAGAAGACATGATTACAGTTTTCAAATGTATAAAAGGATAATAAGGAAAGCACTACTCGGTTCTTCTCTGTGGCCACTGAGGATAGGACCAGAGAAGAACAACAAATGTTTTAGACCAAACATTAATGAACAAAAACAAAACTGTAACCATAAACATTTGGCTGTTTTCACACACAATGGGCTATTATAATAACTTGAGATAATACCGGGTATTATAATTCTGCAATTTTTGTAATGTGTGAATGCACTATCCCCTTTTTATGCTGTGAGATCTTGGGTCATTGTAAAAGTCACATTTAGTGGCTCTTACAATCACCCATGATCTCGCAGCATGAAAAGGGAATAGTGTATTCACACATTACAAAAATTGTGGAATTATAATACATGGAATTATTTCAAGTTATTATAATAGCCCACTTTATAATGTGTGAAAGCAGCTACAGATGGTCAGTGGAACACATTACCAGGGAGACTGCTGAATCACCATCTCTAGAAGTCTTTAAAATAGGTTGAACACCTTTTAGAGATAGTCTAGGTACAGTTGGTCTTGTTTGATTGCAGGGATATGAACTAAATGACATTTCAGGTTATCTTCTAGCCTTTATACTTCTGTGACTTACAGGGTAAGGGAGCTGAGTGGGAAACAGATGTAATGGATTAATTGTTGGTATGGAAGTGAGATTGCTGGAGCTTAGTTATAAGGGAGTGGAGGGTGGGTCTGAAGACTGTTGATCCTCTTGAAGATGTGTCTGACTCATGGCTGGTTCCTAATTCTTTTCTCACTAAACTCCCCCTGAGCTGTAGCTTTACTTTCCCCCCATATCCCTTAGGGGATGTTACACCGTGGAAGAATTTGTCCCAGTAAGCCTCCTATTACTCAAGTAATAATGCATTATTTGTTGGTGAGGGAAAGTCTTTGGCATAATTGTGCAAATTGTATTTTTAATATTTTCCTTCTCCATAATTTGTAAACTAGTCAAAATAGAAGACTGTGTTTTTAAAAGATATGGGTCCTAAGAAAGGCCATTTTCACACGAGCGCCCCCCCGCCCCCCGCATACATGCACAGGTGGGGGGGCACCCATAGTGAATTCTGCAGTGGGTGCGGGGGAGGATGGGTGGGTGCCCATTGGAACACCGTGGGTGGGGGTGCATGCGTGGGTGGGGGTGCATGCGTGCTCCCGCCCATCTCCACTCATGCACGGAGCAACGGGCACCAATGCCGGTTGTTCTGTGTGTGGAGCTGGGTGTGCGCCTGTGGGAATGGCTGCATACCCACTTCCACCCGGCACACATCCATCCCCCCCAGCACGGCCCGTGTGAAAAGGACCAAAATCAACAGATTAATAATTAGGTTATTTCTCTTCTAGCTGAGTTTTTCAGTTATTTTTGCATTTACCTGTTTTGAATATTAAATATGCTGCCTGCATAGCCCTGGCAGTAGATTGGACATTATTGGGAAATGTACCTTTATAATAAATAAAGCTTTTTCAAGACAACTGTCATGTTTGTATCTGTTTCTACTTATAAAATGATCCCTAACTTCTTCACTGAAGTATTCAATTTAGCTATTGGCAGGATTAAGCTCTGTTATTTTGGCTGAGTTATATGCTAATCCTATTTGATGGCTTCAAATTTTACTTGTTGTCTGGGTGACATTTTGATAGATTAGTGGGGTGTAGAATAGTCTCTTTTTCATCTTTGTAGTGTTTTTTTCCCCCCGAAGAAAGCAACTGTTTGGATGCTGTCTTTCTTAAGAAGAGGAATGCAAGTGTGTTACAAGATAATGAGGATTGTTAGGATAATTGCTTCTTACGGGTATATTATGCCTCAGTTGTTTACTGCCAAATAGAATCTAAAAAATGTATATTAAAATGGGAAATAATGTAAGAGAAGGAATTAAATACAGGCAAATTTGTTTTCTTTGCTACTTGAAGAACAAGACTAGATTAAGAATTATTTTACTTTTTTAAAATAGGAAATATGTGGATATAACTGATGTAGGTCTGTAATACTGTCAGAACATCATCTACTGTGGAATAAAAAACACCACTCTCTGTGACTGTTCACCCTTTACATGGCATCCAGTAATGTAATGCCATGAATCCAGAGAAAATTTGTCAATTACAGATATACACTCCCATGCTCTGGTAGCCAACCAGTGCCTTAGAGAAAAGGGCTTTGCTCATCTCATCTCTGTCCTTCACATTTCATTTCTAAGAGTGTTGTGTAGTTTCATCTACAGAACTCATCCTGATAGGCTCACTGAACTGCAGAAATTGTCTCCTTTCAATAAACCCACCCTTACACATGTTGTTTAGAGCATACGCCACTGACTAAAATCACAGTATGAAAGGGCATAAAATTTGTACATGACAACAAACACAATGTATACCATTCCTTCTACAGTGACCCCAATCACCGCCTTAACAGAATGGCCTACCCTAGACAGATAGCACATTCTAGATATAACGAAAAAATGTTCGCAGACTGTTTATTTTTCTCCCATTTCATTTTATCCCCAGAGGGGAAAAGAGATTAAAATTGTTTCTCAAACCTTTGGGTGGTATAAATGAAGTTCTTCTTTTGTTCAAGTTATTCTCAGAGTGGTGCTTAGCTGAAAGTGTAAACATCAGTGTAGTACAAAAGCATGCAAAAATGCAACTAGTAGAAACAATACAGACTTGTATTGCTATCTTTTGGAGTTGATGCTATTCCAGATTAACCCTGCTTGGCAGCTGAGGTTATTGAAAGTTATTTCTGTTACCTCTAATCTATTTCATTAATCATTCATTGGAAATATTTTGCAAATTATGATGCTGCTTAACACGAGTAAGGGTTGCATAATTATTCAGTCATAGTCCGGCAGATAAATGTGATTTTAGGACTATACCTAGTTTTGTTGTCTATAGTTTACATTTTTACTGAGTAAGGTAAAACAGGGTATATATTTCCTAAAATAGCTGGGTGACACCCTGTCACTACTGAGCAATTTGAGAATTGAGCCTTTTTTCACCACCAGTAAATTGCTGAAATGTCTCAATATATTGAAATTATTAGTCATTCAACAACCGACATCAGTACTGATACACACAATGTATAAATAAATGCTGTCTTTAATAGCAATGCAAGTTATGCTATTAACAGTAATGTTAAGGTAATACAAGTGTTTCATTCTGAAGTAATAAATAGTATCCAAAACGTGTTCCTAACTTCCATATTATAACAATCACCCCACTTTCTATGCTTGGTTCTGCATTTATGTAACTGTGTCAGTGGGGGTAGGGAAGAGGAAAAGGAATTCTTTCGCCCACACGCTCCTAGGTCACTCGCACTGCTCTGTCGGGGAAGACCTGGCTCCCAGTTGCCCATCAGGATAGTGTGTGGGCCACTCGGCGTGCTTTCGCACCAAGAGTTTAGGCCCCTATCATCATAGGGCACAGAGCTAATCAAGAGTAGGAATCCCACACACGCGTCACACTCGATTGCCACCGGGGGTGTGTGTTGGTGAGGGATGGTGTAGGATAGCAGGGTCACAGGCCCAAGGGTCAGGAGGGTAGGAGCCAGGGGCTTGCACGCAGAGGGGCAAGGGAGGAGGAGTCCAGCCCAGGAGGGGAGGGGAATGCACCCTGGCCCGCAGGCCCTCACACTCAGCTCACTCACACCCAGGGAAAAGGGGAGGGGCTTCTTCCACACTCTAATCTCACACTAATTACACGCTCTAATATCCAGGGAAGGCAGGTACACAAGGGGTTGGTGGGGGACACGTAATAGGGAACAGTAGGGAAACAGTAATACAGCACACTCGAGGAAGCAAGACACTTATCTCTCAGGCAGGGGGACCAGTCTCCACAGTCGCACAAGCTCTGTTCACCGGCACAGAGCTCTGTAACCCGGCAGTAGATAAAGGGCTAGCTCCGCCCCTAGTGCGCGCCCTCAGGCGTCCACAGGAGGCCCCGAGCATCCACAGGAGGCCCCGCCTGTTGCGTTCCTGGCGGCCCTGGAGGAGCCTCAAGCGGCGGTGGCGGCGTTTCAGGTAGCCGCCCTGCGTCTGGGCTCGAGGGGGCGTGGCCTTCTGCCGGTGATCGGCATCGGGGGGCGGGCTGGCGAGCCCGTGGTGTGACAAACTAACATTTGTTTGTGATGCATATACAGTTATGCTTTATTATACAAGTCACTCAGAAAATATATGTCTAATCACAATGCTGCTTCGTGTCCATATTTTTGTTTTCATTCTTACTTTATTTCCTGACCTTGGAACACACATTTTAGGCTGTATCATTTTCATTTTGTGTCTGATTTTAATACAATTTGAACATATTGTACCCCTTACCCATGGACATATGCCTGCCGAATTTCAGAAGGATTGGATGAAGGGGCCCGATTTTATAAGTATTATGGTTTGTAATGCATTTCTGGTTGTAACCTCTTTCCTGCACATCCAATTTGGATGGGATATGGAAAGATTGAACCCCTCACACAAAGTATCATCTGCGGGCTCCTATTTTATAAGCAATTCATGTTTTGTGGTTTGTGCACACATTTTCAGCCATAACATCTTTGTTGTACATCCATTATAAATGAAATTTGGACTCGGTGTACCCCTCATGCAAGGGATCATCCCTGCCAAATTTCAGCCACATTTTCCTGATCCTCAGACAGCCATTTAGGAGGGGGAAAACTAGTTTACAGTCCGAAGAAGGGAGGGGATAGCAGACAGCACAGAGCCAGGAGATATGATTGATGTCTACACTGACAAACGAACATCGCAAGCACGTCCCAGACATTCACATGGTACCCTGTGATTGCCTAGGGCTTCCAGCCTCCCAGCAGCAATCACAGGGGCTGTAGTTAGGGCACTGCAAAGATTTAAATTGTCACAACCAGGCTTTTCCCTCTTGTTCTGAGTTATCTTCATGCCTGCCTGCCTGCCCTGCTGCTCCTGCTAGTGCATCTCCCTCTCTCTCGTATGTACAAGTCCTGTTTCCTTGAGGTCCTATCTGCAAGTTGAGAAACCTGTCCTCTCTTGGGGTACCAATGTCCATGCTTACCTGCCCTGCTCCTCCACCGCCACCTGGTGCCCACTGCTCCTGCCAGTGCATCGCTCTCTCTCTCTCTCTCTCTCCCCTCATACAAGTCCTTCCCCCCTGGGGTGCTGTCTGCAAGTTGAGAAACTCTGTCACATCTTGGGTAGCAGTGCCAATGCCTGCCTGCCTGGGTTTGTGAAACCAATTGGCTAGCAGAAATGTCAATCTTGTATCCACTTTGTATGTGAAAAGTGATGCACATAGGGAATAATAATCCAAACTATATGTACACAATGCTGGGTTCTAGATTAGGAGGAAGCACTCAGGAAAAGAACCTTGGGGTCATTGTGGACAATACATTGAAATCCTCAGCTCAATGTGCGGCGGCAGTTAAAAAAGCAACAGAATGTTAGAAATTATTTGGAAAGTGATAAAGAATACAACTGAAAATGCGCCTATATAAATTGATGGTGTGATCGCACCTTGAGTACTGTGTGCAATTCTGGTCACTCCATCTCAAAAAAGATACAGTAGAACTTGAAACGGTACAGAGAAGGGCAACAAAAATGATCAAGGGTTTGGAACGGTTTTCTACGAAGAAAAGCTTGATAGGTTAGGACTCTTTAGCCTAGAGAAGAGAAAACTGAGAGGAGATACGCTGTAGGTTTATAAAATCTTTTGTGGCGTGGAACAAGTTATTTACCCTCTCAAGTAGTACTAGAACTAGGAGACACTACATGAAACGAACTGATGGCAGATTTAAAACAAATAAAAGGAAGTATTTTTTCACTTAACGCACAGTTAAACTGGAATTTGTTGCCAGGGAATTTGTCAGGACCAGTAGTATAGCTGGGTTTAAAAAAGGACTGGATAAATTATTGGAGAATAGGTCTATTAACAACTGTTAGCCAAGTAGATTACAAGAGGAAAACTTCTTACTGTCGGGAGTAGGAAGTGATCAGCAGGGAATAATAATGCCCATTGTGACTGCTGATACTTCTCCCATGCAACTGAAATTTGCCACTGTCATCAGAGACAGGATGCTGGACTTGATGGACCATTGGTTCGTTATGACACTAATTATATTCTTATGTTCTTATTCTCATCCTGTTCTGCTACCACCCAGCCTCCCCCACCCCCACTTTTTACTTGAAAGTTGGAAGCATCTGCTTAGGAAAGAGCCACTATGGTATTCTCTTATGTCCTCTGTGGCAGTGATGCAGCATGTGTTTGGGAGGCCAATTGGCCACCCTGGATGTGTCAATTATATCTCTGGATTGCTAGACTACTTCCCTCTCCACTGCTCTCTGAAGTCTGAGTTATTTCCTGGAATTTTATTTTTTGTCCCAATATTCCTAATATGTGTACAACCTTTGTTGAAAACCTGTATTTCTTGAGTGAAGGGAACAAACTCTCCAAAGTACATCCAAAATGGATGGAAAACAAAGTTGATACACCTGGAAATGTGTGCACAAACCATGAAATGATTAAATTGCTTATAAAATTAGGACCCTTTATCCAATCTTCTTAAAAGCTGGCAGGGATGATCCCTTTCAGCATGGGTACAAGGAGTATAAATGTCACCCAAATTGCATGGAAAACAAAGATGTTATAGCTGCAAATGTGTGTGTAAACCACAAAACTTCAGTTGCTTTCAGAATTGGAACCCTTTATCCAATCTTTATGAAATTTGGCAGGAATGACCCCTTTGGTCAGGGGTACTGTATCTTTCCAGGGCCACATGGGGGCGCTGGGGTGTCTCTGGGGAATTAGCTCACCCTGCTGCCACGCCTATTCGTCGTGAGCCTCAGCTGAATTCCCCTCTGAGGAAGGGGGTACCCTCCTGTAGGACCCCACACAGGCAGTCCTGAGGATATCAACTCCACAGTCCTTTATTTGTACAGTCCAGTGTACACAATCCCTGGGCTGCCGGGCACAGGAGCACCACAACAATCCCCCTTGTCTATCTAGCCAGGCCTCAAAGCCCCCGACTCTGGCCAAGCCTTCCGCAGGCACGAGGTTGCCTCCTCGGCACAGCCTCTTCCACTACCTGGTTCCACCCTAGTTCTCCAGCCTTCAGCACCCTGGAGAGCATAGAGTGGCTAGGCTTCTTCCAGGGAGATGTTGCTCCCTAGGAGAGACTGCCTTCCTCTCTGCCTTGCCTCCTCTTATATCCAGCAGAGTGGGTGTGGCCAGGTTTCTTTTTCTTCAGCCTTAAAGGGCCAGTGTCCTGCCCACTCTGACTCAGGGTCTCCCAGCCTGTTCCCTCCACAGACTGGTCCCAAGCTATGATGCTGACTCTGCTACGCCCCTATGCGTGCTCAGACCTCTGGTTGGCCATGTAGCCCCTTTCTTAAAGGGACAGAAGCCTTGCAGGACTGCTCCCTGCTACAGGTGCAATCAACCCAAATTTAGAACAAATAAGATAAAAATTAAGATGTTACAGCCAGAAAACTATTTCCCATAGAAATCATTGAGGAAAAATAACCAAATTTAATAACAAATGTGTATATATAATGAAAATACAAAATATAAAGAGCATTAATAAAAAAGTATAATGGAATTACAAAATATGAATTAGGTCCCTGGTGCACAGCCTTAGTCCATGTCACATAACATGCCCTCATCATTATTAGTATATGATAATGAAATCCATCGTTTACCCTTTCCACAGCGCCATAATATGCGTGTGTTGCAAATTTTTATATTTTATGGTGGTTATATATGAAACGGTATGTGTAAATATATATTAATTTAAAGTGGGCCTAATGCATTAGGGTCCTTACTTATGACTGATTCCAATGAATAATTAAAACATTTTTCATAGTATTCTAAACCAGTACGGAGTAGGGGGTACATTAGGCAATAGTTAAAATTACTCAAGGGTGACATGATAGCCCTTTTTACACGGACACTCTTAACACCGATAAAATGGATGTTACATTTTATTATACATGGCAACACTGCAGCCCTGCAGCATGGGCCCTTTTCGCACGAGACGCCTCCACCCAGTTTCGATGGGTGGAGGCGTCTGTGTAAACACGTGCGGTGGGTGTAGGTGTGTGCATGCTCCCACGCAACACCCATCTCCACCCACCACCCAGCCACGGAGCAATCGGCAGTGGAATCCGTAGCTCTGTGGGTGGTGGGTGGAGATAGGTGTTGCGCGGGAGCATGCATGCACCGACACCCACCGCAAGTGGTGTTTACACAGATGTCTCCACCCAGAGACATGCACCCCACCCATCGCAAGTGGTGTTTACACAGACGCCTCCACCCAGAGAAACTGTGTGGAGGCATCTCGTATGAAAAGGGCCCACGTTGCAGGGCTGCAGTGTTGCCCTGTACCATTTATAATCAAATGTAACACCCATTTTATCGGTGTCAGAATGTCTGTGTAAAAAGGGCCGATGTCACCCACCATTTTCTCATAATGTATGTCTCAGACATTGCAAATAGCACAAATTTAGAACTATAGACAATAACTCTGACTTGTACCTGCATTCTGACAGACTATAATAGCTTGTACAGCATTTGTCCTATTGGTATAGATGACGGTTTTACTGTTGATATAATGCACACACATCACATCAGATCTGCTGCATCAGTGGAAGAGTACCTTGATTTCTAATTGAAAACATTATATATCTTGATGCTATGGATGATTCCATGATCCAAGGCACGAACGGTGCTAATTTCCCACCATGTCTGTATCAAAAATAGCAAGACTTCTGAAAGAGTGAGAAAGTACGGCTTGGCTAAAGTGGCTTTTGTTTATCTCCCTGCACTTTTATCCTAATCTTCTCTCCCAAATCAGGACAAAACAAGAGTAGGACATGTGGCTGCTGCATTCTGATACCACAGAGGCAGAGACCCTAAGCAGACTTTCAAGTAAAGCCACACAGCAATCTGGTCACAAAAGAAAATTTTTAATTTTAGAAATCAAGCATATCAAGTGGATATTTCCTAGCGAGGATAATTTTCACCCACATAATCAGACTAATAATAGGTAGCAAGTAAAATTTGTTTTGCACAATTCATTTGTCAAGCAGTAACTACAGGAAACTCCCAAGTAAAGCCATCTCTGCTGTTTACATGATTCCAATTTAGTGCCTAAATATTTACCCTTCAACATACCACTCATAAGAAAAATACTTGACATCTCCTACTGGAATTAGGAAGATGGGAGATGGAGAGTGAAGAAGAGAAATATTTTTTTATGGTACTTAGCAAATCAGCACTTTCTCGAGTGCACTTTTATATGTTTGGATGGAAAGGAATGAACCAAGTTAGCAAAAGTCAGCTAGGCTGAGAACCTTCAATCAAAAACAAACTCTAGGTACACAACTTGGGAATAACTATGTGAACTGAAAATGTGGTTAATATAAACTTCTCTCTGTGAAGATCTACAGTATCTGTTCAGTTGGCAGGAAGAGATTTCAAAAGAGATCTACTACTGATCTATCCATAGATCTTTGTGGTAGGAAGATTTTGTCCTTCTTCTAGAAAGCATAAAATATAAATCGTCTGCACTAAGTATGAAACAAAGATCTCAGGAGTTTAAACATAGTGTGTTTAGGGATTTTTCTGTGGCAGCATAGAGATTTTGTGTATAGCCTATGTGAATTCTTAAGACATAAGTAAGAAAATATAACCCACTGAATATTTAAATGACAAAGTATGTCTATTATTAGTATTAGTGATTTATCTAAACAGCATCCTACACTGTGAGAAGGCTGCTATCAAAAGCTATGCTGTGTAGTATGTAAAGTGACTTTCCTTTTAGAATCTTTAGCAGGAGATATTTTCTCTGAAAGGTTTCTGTCATTTGAGTTACTTTGTTGCCTTTTATTTCTGTTTATACACTAGTCCATTATCCTCTGGGAAACCAATGTTGCATTTTAAACCAGTCAAGTGAGTCGACTGGATTTGGCAGCGTACGTGTGTGGAGGGCTTGAAGAGAATGACACAGTTGATTCCTTGTATTTATCTCTATTATCCCCCTTCACTTTTGATAGATAGCCTTTCAAAAGATGACTAGTGGGTCAGGACTTCAGTGAAAGAAGGTGCTAGCTGTTAAGAATATTAAAGGTTGCTATGATTAGTTTTTATTTCCCAGCCATGAATGAGAAATTATAACTGTCCTTCTAATGCCATGTAACTGGAGGTGCGAAATATTATTATTATTATTGTTATTATTATTATTATTATTTTTTATAAGCATTTGTATAGCGCCAGCTGTGTACCTGGCACTTTACAGAACAATAAGATAGACGTGGTCCCTGCCTACGGCTTACAATCTAATAGACACAGAGGGGGAAGACAAGGATCGGGGGCATAGGGAGAGACAAGGGATAAATTACATTCAAGTGGATGCGAAGTCTCAGGCGCACGTGCTTGGCTTGGTTGCAGTAAGACAGGAGTCTGCGGGGAGGGCAGACAGCAAATATTGAAAGAAAAGTTCTAACAGGCGTCGGGAAAGGTGGTGAGGAAGAGGTGGATTTCGAGGAGGGATTTGAAGGTGCAGAGGGAGGGGGCAAGGCGGATGCGGGCAGGGAGGGAGTTCCAGGCACAGGGGGCGCAAGGAAGAATGGACGAAGGTGGTTAGGGGAGCAGGGTTGACGAGGGAGAGTGAGGAGGGGACAGAGGAGGAGCGGAAAGTGCGTGCAGGAGTGTGTAAGGAGACTAGGGCTGAGAGGTAAGGGGGAGCCAGGTTGTGAAGGGATTTATAAGTGAACACCAGGAGTTTGTGAAGGATGCGTTCGGGAAGGGAGAGGCAGTAAAGAGAGGAGAGGCTGCACGTAGTCGAAGCAACAGGCTGAGTGGATGACCCTAGCAGCCGAGTTTTGGATGGAGATAAGGGGGGACAGATGAGAGCGAGGGGAGGCCAGCAAGGAGGAGGTTGCAGTAGTCAAGGCGAGAGATGACCATGGCGTGAACAAGGGTTTTGGCTGAGGAGACATGAGAGAAAGGGGTGAATTCGAACAATGTTGTGGAGGGCAAAGAGACAGTACTTGACAACAGAGTCGATGTAGGGTTTAAAGGAAAGGTGAGTGTCGAAGATGAAGTCCAAGCTACGGGCTTGGTGAACGGGGCAGATGGTGACCCCATCAACAAGTATGGACAGGGAAGAAGGAGAGGAAGGGAAGGGAGGAAAGATAAGGAGTTCAGTCTTAGCCATGTTGACCTTGAGCTGACATTGGGACATCAGAGAGACAGTTGATGAGGCGAGCTTGGACAGAGGGGGAGAGAGAGGGGGTGGAGAGAGAGTTGAATGTCGTCAGCATAGAGGTGATATTGGAAGCCGTGGGAGGCAATGAGTTTGTCAAGGGACAGGGTGTAGATAGAGAAGAGGAAAGGGCCCAAGACAGAGCCTTGGGGAACCCCAACCGAGAGGGGGAGGAAGGAGCAGTTGGAATTGGGAAGAGACACATTAAAGGAGCGGTCAGAGAGGTAGGAGGAAAACCAGTCAAGGACAGAGCCACAGAAGCCTAGGAAACAAAGAGAGTCCAGTAGGAGTGAGTAGTCGACAGTGTCAAAGGCAGCAGAGAGGTCAAGGAGGACAAGAATGGAGTAAAGGTGCTTAGATTGGTGATCTTGGCAAGGGCAGTTTCAGTGGAATGTAGGGGGCGGAAGTCAGATTGGAGAGGGTCCAGGTAAGAGTTGTCAGAGAGGAGGTCCAGGCAGCGGGAGTAGACAACACATTCCAGAAGCTTAGAGGCGAAGGGTAGGAGGGAGACTGGCCGGTAACTAGAGGGGTGAAGGGTGGACTTTTTGAGGATGGGAGAGACAGTGGCATGCTTGAAGGCGGAGGGGAAGGAGCCAGTGGAGAGGGAGAGATTAATGACATGTAAATGGGGGGGCGACAGTGGGAGCAATGGAGGTCAGGAGGCGGGAGGGGATTGGGTCGAGAGGGCAGGTGGAGGGTTTGGAGGAAGAGAGCAAAGAGGAGATTTTCTCAAGGGAGGCAGGAGGGAAGGATGAGAGGAGAGAGGGGGAGGGTGTGGTGAGGGAGGGGGGAGAGGAGACGGGTGGGAAGCAATGTCCTGGCGGATCTTGTCAATCTTTGAGGTGAAGAATGATGCGAGATCCTGAGCAGAAAGGGAAGAGGGGGGCAGGGGGGCTTGAGAAGGGAATCAAAGGTGGAGAAGAGGTAGCGGGGGTCACGAGAGTAGGATTCAACCCGGGAGGCATAGTAATGTTGCCTCGCCAGGGAGATAGCGGAGGAGAGGGAGAATTTATAGTGAAAGAAGTCAGGGTGGGAGCAGGATTTGCGCCAGAGGCATTCAGCAGCCCATGCGCAGGAGCGGCGGTAGCGGATAGTATGGGTGAGCCAAGGACGGGGGAGGAGGGTTGGGGTCGAACAGGATGGGAGTAGAGGGGGGCAAGAGAGTCGAGGGTTATGGCGAGAGAGTCGTTGAAAGAAGAGATGGCAGTGTTGGGAAGAGGGAGGAGAAGACAGGAAGGAGGATGTGGGAGAGGGAGGAAGCAAAGTCTAAAGGGTTGATAGCTTGCAAATCACAGAAGGGGCGTGCAGCAGGGGAAGAAGATGGGGGTCAGTGGGAGAGGTTGAAGGAAGTGAGGTGATGGTCAGACAGGGGACAAAGGTCAAAGGAGAGGTCAGCAACAGGACAGTTTCTGGAGAAGATGAGGTTGAGTGAGTGTGTGGGTGGGTGGGTGAGTCAATCCAGAGGCGGAGATCAAAGGAGGCGGCTAGGGAGAGAAAGCGGGAGATAGAGGGCTGGGAAGGTGCGTCAACATGGATGTTGAAGTCACCAAGAATGAGAGCGGGGGTGTCATCGGAGAGGAAGAAGGTAAGCCAGGATTCAAAGTCTGGGAGAAAAGAGGAAAAGGGGGCAAAGGGGGCAGTAGATGACAGCAACACGAAGGTGAAGGGGGGAGTAGAGACACACAGAGTGAGCCTTGAAGGAGGGGGAGGAGAGGAAAGGGGCTGGAATCAACAGGGGTTGGCAAGGAGAAGGCCCACGCCACCACCCCGGCCTTCGGAGCGGGACTGATCAGAGAATGAAAGGCCCCCAGAGGAGAGGGTGGCAGGGTTGACAGTGTCAGAGGGAGAGATCCAGGTTTCAGTAAGTGTAAAGAGTTGAAAGCGGTGAGAAAGGAAGAGGTCGTGAATGAAGGGAGCTTTGTTAACAGAAGAGCAGCAGTTCCAGAGGGAGCAAGAGAAGGGGAGTTGATCTGATCAGGGGGAAGGAGGGAATGGGGATGAGGCTGGGGGATGTGGAGTGACGGGGCTTGCAGGGAATAGTTAAGGGGGTGAGGGGGAGGAATGGGCAAGGGGGAAAATAAGGGGTGGGGAGGTTGAAGAAAGAGTGTTGGAGAGGGAGAAGCAGGGGAGACAGCAGCAGTGGGAGAAGGAGAGGAGAGATGGAGGGTGAGGGATTGGAGGATAAGGGGCAACATTCTAGAGGTTGATATTCATGGCAGCAGAGGGGATAACCAGGCCTGTGGATGGTACGGGAGAGTCCGAGTGAAGGCCAGTGGCGATGTGAGTGACGGCTGGAAGAGGCTATGTAGCACGGCTGTCCTCACTGGCGTTGTGTCCTCGCGGACCTCACTCCAGTCTCACAACAGCTACAAAACAGCCAGCACCCTTTTGTCGTTGCCCTTTGGGCGCCGCCTGAGGCCTTCCGTTCTGGAGGGATGGGGGGGGCGGCAGCTGCTAAAAATGGTGGCTAGGAGAGGAGCTTCCCAGGTGCCCAATTACCTGGAGTGGAAGAAGCAGGAAGCTGGGTGGTCACATGGCAAACTGGGGATGGGGCTTGCAAGGGGTCTCTGGGCAGGGGTCCCTCCCTCCTTTCCTGGGGGGGGGGGAGCTGCTAGAAATGGTGGCTAGGAGAGGCGCTTCCCAGGTGCCCAATAACCTGGAGGGGAAGAAGCAGGAAGCTGGGTGGTCACACGGCAAGCTGGGGGTGGAGCTTGCAAGGGGTCTCTGGGCAGGGATCCCTCCATCCCTTCCCAGGGGTGGGCGCAGCTGCTAGAAATAGTGGCTAGGAGAGGCGCTTCCCAGGTGCCCAATAACCTGGAGGGGAAGAAGCAGGAAGCTGGGTGGTCACACGGCAAGCTGGGGGTGGAGCTTGCAAGGGGTCTCTGGGCAGGGATCCCTCCATCCCTTCCCAGGGGTGGGCGCAGCTGCTAGAAATAGTGGCTAGGAGAGGCGCTTCCCAGGTGCCCAATAACCTGGAGGGGAAGAAGCAGGAAGCTGGGTGGTCACACGGCAAGCTGGGGGTGGAGCTTGCAAGGGGTCTCTGGGCAGGGATCCCTCCATCCCTTCCCAGGGGTGGGCGCAGCTGCTAGAAATAGTGGCTAGGAGAGGAGCTTCCCAGGTGCCCAATTACCTGGAGGGGAAGAAGCAGGAAGCTGGGTGGTCACACGGCAAGCTGGGGGTGGGGCATCAGAAAAGGGTGACACATCAGAAATGTTGAGCAGGTAACAATGGGTAATTTCAGACGTTATGCGCTCCTGGGTCACTACAATGGATCCCCAAACGTGGCGAGCCAGCTAACCCCCTCCTGTGGTCCAGTACAGCCCCGAACAGATGTGATGGGAGCGGGACCACGCCAAGGAAACGGACGGACGGACCACGGTCCGGGGCAGCACAACAGACAATATGGCGATTCCGGACCGGACCGGACCGTGGTCAGAATGCCCAGAAGACGGGGCGGGAGGCAGACATGACCAAAAGCGCCAAAAGGCAACACCCACACAGTCACAGAGGGAGGTGCTGTCCAGGCCCCCAAGTCCCACACAGTCACAGAGGCGCCCAGGGGGCGGGGGGGGAGGGGCACGTCACGGACACAGGTGAGCGGGCAGCTGGCCAAAGAATGACAACACCACTAGGAGGACCCGTAGCGGGGTCAGACCGCAGGAATGAGCCAAAGGAGGGGCCGGGCATGGAGGGGAACACAACAGGCAGCGAAGGCCAGGGTTGTCCATAGAGGGGGCACAGCAACACATCTGAGCAGAACAGAGGTAAGCGAATCAACCAGAGCAGCCGCGAGGCCGGAACAGCAAGGAGCGAGCGGTCAGTGTACTGAGCCAGCAGGGGCGTGCAGAGAGCACACAGTGGGGTTGTCAGCCATCGCACTGAAGACACAGGGGGCCTCACAGCCAGCTGCAGGGGGTCAGGAAGGGGCGCGGGACGGGCAGGCCCACCAGATGCACGTAGCGGGGCCACTGAAGCATGCCCCGGCAGTAGCCCAGCCCCGCCACGTGGTGGGCAACGAGGTAGTAGGCCTCGAATGAATCCGCCTTGGCGAGCCCCACCTGAACATCAGCTCGGGACCACACAGCAGGCAGCGCTGCCAGCTCTGGTCAGGTGGGCTCCGGCAAGGCATAGTCAGCAGCAGGAGGCCATGGCATGTGCCCAAGCTCCAACAGGCAGTGATAAGCTGCCGCACGAGACCGCTGGTAGCCCCATGTCCCGTGGATGTAGCCAAAGAAGGACACAGCCAGGGCAGGGCCCCCCTTCGCCAGACAGGTCGCGAACCTGGCCAGGCTACACGCTGAGAGGGCAGACAGTCTCCACTGGGGACCACGCCACATGCGAGCACCTCATCTCTGGATCTCGCCCATCGGGAAAGGGACGGAGGCCAAGCGCCTCCGCATGTAGCCCGCACTCGTGAGCGCTCACTTCATAGCCAAACTAGCGAAGCCTGGAGCTCAGACTCGCATAGGCACCAGAGAGAGTGTCAGGGCAGCACAGGAGCAGTTGCATGGCTGGGGAATGCCACAGGTCACAGAGGGCCATAGTCTCATGGAAGGTCCAGCTATGGGGGGTGGGGTGCCAGGCAATCCAGGACGTAGGGGGGCTCGCGATAAGGCTGCAGCCTGCAACATGGGACGGCTAGTGACCAATGCGTGGGGAGCGGACCCAGCATACCTGCATGAACCGAGCACACAGGCCGTACAGCAAGCACTGATAGCAGGGAGGTGATGACAACAGGCAAGCAGATGCGGAATGACTGGATGTGCGCATGTGGGCCTGGGGCATGACCCCCCATGGTGGGGGTGCATGTTGGATGCACTTGGCCCTATGTGCGGAGTGGTACTGGGCGCACACCGACCTCATGGGCCTCTCCACTGACCTGCTCCGCCTGGGCGCCCGCATCCAGGGGTGCCTGGCTAGGAGCGCTGTAGCCGTCTGGCGCACCCACCATGGGCGCTGGCGCTCCCTGGCCCAGCTCAGGGCCCTGAGGGCGGCAGGGGCGTACCAACAGGCCCTGTGCCTCGCCCGAGGGCAGGCAGCTGCCCTCAGGTAGGCAGCTGGCCGACACCACTGGTGCCGGGCGGCCTTGGGACGCGCTGTCATGCTCGCCATGCCCACGCAACAGCGGCTCTGGGTCACAGAGTGGGCACAGGGATGGTGGACCGGGACCCTGGCTCGGTGGGATACTGCAGCATGGAGGGCACAGTTCCGCATGGACAGGCGGTGCCTTCTGCGCCTTGCAGAGCTGTTGGCGCCCTGGCTGGAGTGGATATGCACTCCCATGCGCTCCCCCATACCCATGGTCCAGCGCGTGGCCATCACTGTCTGGGCACTGGCAACAGCTGATTCTTGCCAGTCCGTGGTGCAGCACTTCTGTGTTACACTGAGCACCATCACGGGCATCCTCCGAGACTTCTGCGAGGCAGTGGAGGGGGTGCTCCTGGACCAGGCTATCCAGCTCATGGACTAGGAGGCCGTGCTGGCCGGCTTCGAGGCTGGCAGCTTCCCCAATTGTCTGGGCGCTGTGGATGGTACCCACATTGCGATCTTCCGTCCCTCCAACAGGGAGGCTGCGGAATACATCGACCGGCACGGGTACCATTCCCTGCAGCTCCAGGTGGTTGTGGACCACCGAAGCCGGTTCATAGCTATCTTCACCGGCTACTCCGGCCGCAGCCACAATGTCCAGATTCTGACTATCTCACCCCTCTTTGCCCGGATGTACAAAGGGGACTTTGCTGACATGATGTCCAGGATCGAGGGGATGCTGATAGCCCCCTGCATCCTGGGGGACCTGGCCTATTCCCTCCTCCGCTGGCTCATGAAGACGTACCCGGTCCCCACTGGGTAGTGGAGGCGCTGTTCAACTTCTGGCTATTCGCCTTGAGGACCATGGTTGAGAGGGCCTTCGGTGCCCTCAAGCAGCACTGGAGGTGCCTTGCAGGTCGGCTGGACTTCACTGTGGAGACCATGGCTCTTGTGATCGGTGCCTGCTGTGTCCTGCATAACATCTGTGAGACCAATAGGGCAGCCTTGGCGTTCCCCATGCCCCAGCGGCCACCAGGACCCGTGCTGCTGTATATGACTGCCGGGAACCCGAGGGAGTACCGCTATGCCAAGCGGATCCATGCTGCCCTGGCAAGGCGTATCACCAGTGATGCCGGGGCCTGAGCCTGCTGGGCATACTCTTGGCTGGCCCCACCTGTTATTGCGCATCGCCCTAGGCACTGCCCCCAGCCCCTTCCCAGAACAGATTGTCAGGCAATAAAGGTTAAGATTGGGTACACCCGTGCATTTATTGTTCATCATGTGCCCCTGCCAGCCCCCTGCCCCTCCGCCGCCCCCGTCCCATCCTACCCCCCGTCCCCTTTCCCCTCTACCCTGCTGCTTCCTGGGACATCCCCTCGGCCGCCCTGAGGGCACCATGGAGCTCTGGAAGCTCCCCTCACCCCCACTGTCAGTCTCCCTGATCATGTCCTGGGAGGTCTCCATGTCTGGACTGACCTGTGCGGTGTGGATGGGAGGCGGGGGCGGTGCTGGATGGGCCCCCCTGGGCAGCTGCTGCCTCTGGAGGTCAGGTGGGACTGGGAGGCAGATGTGCGGGCCCTGCGGGCGTCTGGCAGTTGGGGCGGTGGTGGTGGTGCCGCGGGGGCTGACTGAGGCGGTGGGCCCAGTAAGGTGCCAAGGGGAGCGGCCGCCATTATGTTAAGCGTTCGTGGTCTGTGCGTGCTGCAGCAGTGAGGTGCAGGGACCCGTCCATCCAGGGACCTGTTCATCTTCCTGGTGTGCTCTGCTCCCAGCCGATCGATGGCTTGCTGTAGCAGCCCCAACGCCTCCATATGCCTGGTGTGCTCTTGGCGCTCCCGCCTCCTTTCCAGGCACATTTCTGCTTCCAGGTGCCGGTCCCTGGCCTCCACGTGCTGCAGGACTCTCTCGGTGGCCGTCTCCATGCGGTTGATGGAACCCACATGCTCTCCCCCTGCTCTGTGCTGGTCCGGACTATGTCCTCCGCCAGGTTCTTCCTCTGGTGCGGTACCCATGCCCTGTACTCCTGCATTCACTGTGCCGGGGGCACGGGGTTGGCTGGTGGGAGCTCTGCTGGGTGCCCTGTTCGGGAGCAGATTGGAGAGCGTTAGTCAGGCTCGGTCGCATGCTACCTGTCCCTGAGCGGTGCTGGGGGTGGTAGGTGGGCCCCCCGGTGGATAACCGGCCTTGGACCTCCCCCCTCAGTGCACCCCCGTTGTCCCACCCCTGCCATGGTACCTCACCTTGCTCCTCTGGCTGCTGCTGTGGCTGCTCCCCCCTGTCCCCCTCGCCTGGTGGTTCCGTGTGCTGGGGCGCGTGTGCACTTGTTGGGGAACGGAGGTGGGGGGTTGCGTTACCCTTGCATGGACCCAGTCCCCATCCCACCATCACCCCCTTCCCTCTGGCATCGGGGGCCGGCCTGCTGCACCTGTCCCCCCCTGTTCTGTGTCTGGGCAGACATCCTTGCACCCTGGCCCCTTCCCACGTTCCCTGATTCCTGTGCCCCCCCCCATGGTCCATTTTCCATCCCAGCCACTTGTTTACCCTCTATGTCCATCTCGGATCCCTTGGAGGCTGGCCCCTCATTGTGGTTGTGCTCTCCCTGCGTCCACTGGCAGAGGGTGACCAGTGTGCCGGCCTCGGATCCGCCCGAGTTGGACTGCGGGTGCGGGCTCCTGGTGCTGTTTTGCGAGGGGAGCCTGCTGCTCCCTGAGGTCCCAGGGTGTTCCTCTCGGTGGGCTAGGTCCCCAGAGTCCGTGCCTGCATGCGGGGCTACCATGGGTGGGGGCATGTCCACCCGTTCCCTGCCCTGGACCACTGCGCTCCCCATGAGCCGTGGGCCGACTATAGAGCCCTTCAGGTGCAGGATGCGGTCTAGGACATCATAGTAGCGGGCGATCCGTGCTCCGTGTCCAGACCGCTGGTTATTGTCTTTTATGGCCTTGTACCCCCTCTTTAGCTCCTTGACCTTGGAGCGGTACTGGGCCACGGTCCTGTGGTGCCACGCTGCCTTCATGTCCCGCACAATGTCTGTGAACACGTGCTCGTTGCGATTGTTCATGGCTAGCTCCACCTGGTGCTCCAGGGACCCCCAGATCCGTGTGAAGTCCGGGGTCTCCTTGTGCCCCCATTGCCCCCCTCGCTGGTGCCTGCATCTCCCGCAAGTGCCTTCCTCCTTCTGCTCCTCCTCTGTTTTCCCTCCGCTGGTCTCCTCCAGGGGCTCCGGCCCCTGGGCCCGTTTCCGGGTCTGTGGATCGTAAGGGGAGGGGGTCGGGTGCCTTGTTACTTCGGACCTGCAGCCCGCCTCCCTGCCCCCCTCCCGCCGAGCATCCCCCCTTTGTGCCACTGTGTGGGGCCCCCCTCGCTCTCCTTACCCGTTTCCGGGGTGCCTCCATCCCCATGCCGGTTGTCCCCTCTGGGGCGGCCTGCCTCGGCAGCTGCTGCTGCTGCTCTGCCACCTCCTCTTCCTCCTCCTCCTCCCTTACTCGCTCGCCCTCCACTTTCCTCTCCCTTCCGCCTTGCTCCATCCCGCCACTTTCCCCTGCTGCTGTGTGCCCTTTAAATCTCCCTCCCCGGTCTGTGTTGTTGCTTATTGCCAGGCAGCAACGCTGCGTGCTTTCGCCACAGCTGGGGTTCATTTTGTTTGATCCCGCCCGGTGGTTGGCGTTCAGTCATTACTTTTTGCTGTTTCCCGGTGGGAATCTCTTTGACCACTATTCCGGGGATGGTCCCATCCCAACCTCCAGAACCGTAGTTGGCTTTGACCCCTACGGGTGATTGACTGTGGTGAACATCTGGATGCTGCCGAACAGACGTTCAGGGCTCTTTGGCCCCGCCGCGGGATTGAGTGTGGGTTCACTGTGGTTGACTGTGATCTCGTAACGTCTGAAATTACCCAATGAGGAAATGTTACTTTTATGGGGCTTTTTTTCTCTCTTCTTTGTCACAGAAAAACACTAAACCGCTCTTCCTCCAAATAAATAGGCATCTGTTACTTTGGCCTACTTATGAAGAAGAAATGAAACTTTTATTGACATGACATTATTTTTATAACTCCTTCAGAATACAGGGAAAATATAATTAAGCTATATTTTAGGAGTTCACTGGCACAAGCCCCACTGAAGGGAGTGGGGCTTGTGCTAGCAGAGCACTTTGTAGATCAGGTTGTAACTTTCTAGCTGGTAAACTCCTCCTCTTAGGCCCTTTTCACATGAGACACCCCCATGGAGGAGCGCGCACCCTCCACCCATCCCCAGCAGCATTCACATGAGACACCCCCATGGGAATGCCGTGGAGGATGGGTGTGTGTGTGCATGCGTTCCTGCGCTACACCCATCTCGACCCATCACCCACTCACAGAGAAATTGTCTCCAATGCCGATTGCTCCATAGGTAGAGATGGGTGTGCGCCCATGGGAATGGGCGCACACCCAGCTCCATCCACCGCAGGTGCACACTCATGCCCCCCACCCACCACGGCCCATTTGAAAAGGGACTTAATTGAGGTGAGTGTTTAGTTACTGTTGGGGTTTGGTTTTTCCCCCCCTTTTCTGGCCAAACTCATGGAATTATGAGTTTGGCCTTTTCTGGCCAAACTCATGTCAGGTATTGAAAATCATGAGCCAGGCTCCCAATAATGAGGAGATTTGAATAAAACTGAGGAGATTTTAAATCTAATAAAGCTTCATTCTTTATATGTGCCTTCTGGTTTCTGAACCTTCAGGATACATCACAGCTACTTTTGTAAGCTTTCCCATACCACCTGGAGAGCTAGATGTTTTTTTTCTAAATGAAAGCTGAGAATCTCATGATTTTATCATAAGTCTTGCAATTTGTGGCTTTAAGAAAACCAAAGTTATTGGACACACTACTATGGATCCTATGGAGCTTATTGGGGGCATATATCTTCAAGACTTTTTTTATTCCATGACAAGTTGGTTGTTTCTGCAGCAAGTTCCCAGACACTGAGACACTTAAATGTCACAGACTGGCAGTTCTATAGTAACTTCAGTTATGTGGTAAAATTCAATGTGAAACTGAATATTGAAATCATTTTGTCCTTATGTTGATCATTTTATGTTCTCACGTTTCCAGTTGCCAATAGTTTTTTATTTACATGCTTTACTGCATTATTATAAAACTTGGGAGTAATTAGGCTGGATTTTGGGGTAGTCATTCAGCAGTGGGAAGTTGAGTAAATCACCAGGAAAAACATGGTATATAGTTTGCTATTTTGGGATCAGCACATTAGCTGGATGTTTCATCTATTATATTTAACAGTGAGATAGCAACAGGCTTTTCAAACTGACAAATAACTGATGTGAATGGGTCTTTCCAAGTTCTTCTGAGCTCTTATATTTATGCTATTGACAGGCTTAGAAATTCAGCACATGATCATGATTGACATGCTTTTCACATTTTCCTAGTTATTTTTATAACCATGAAGACTATGCAGTGTTTGACAGTAATGGAGGTCTGTGTTCTGTGGCACAGTTCTGTGTGTAGAGATGTTTCCTGGCCATAGATTCATAAATACGTTCCTGCATTAATCTACCTATTACTGTGTGTGGTTCTTGATTCTCCCAGTGTCATTTATCATCACCTTAAAGGAGTCAATAACTGTCCCTGATGCCTCTCCATGATTATACAAAGGCATGTTTCCAAATTAAATTATTGTTTCAAGAAGGTAATCTTTTTCTTAAGCATTAAGTTGATTTTTTTTTTTAATGGCCAAAAGATAAATTATGATGTAGCCTCAGCTTCCACAAAGAAGCTGTTTTAAAAATTATTTTCTGAAAGAGATTAGTGTGAGTATACTTGATTTCTTGAAGGAAACTACACCCCATAGGTCATTATCTCTTTTGCCATTGATTGATTGCTTGTTTGTCCCTTTGGTAATTTGAACATGACCCCTAACGATGAACAAGAGATGTAGAATTTTTAGTTAGAAAAATATAATTTAATATAACTACCTTGGGCAGCAAAGCAACATTACATCAAAAGCAGACTCACACAGTGCCGGTGACCTTGTTACCACAGCCTCAAATCCTCTGCTTATAGTACTGTGCTGTGCATAGTAAGTGCATACTATGGGACTGGTGCTGCTGGGAGTGATCAGTGCCTCCCTTCGGGAGGGCAGGGTGTCAGACTGCTTCGAGGAGGCGGTGGTGAGGCCCCTGCTCCAAAAACCATCATTGGACGTTGATTCCCTTGCCATCTACCGACCCGTCTCTAACCTTCCCTTTTTAGGGAACATTATTGAACGGGTGGTGGTCCAGCAGCTATAGGGCCATCTGGATAGGATCGGGTTTTTGGACCCTTTTCAATCAGGTTTTCATCCAGGATATGGCACTGAGACTGCATTGGTGGCCTTGGTAGACAACCTCTGCCGAGAGATGGATTTAGGACATTCAGCACTTCTGGTCCTATTAGATCTCTCTGCAGCATTTGGTACGGTGGACCATGGGTTGCTTTTGAGATGGTTTCAGGCCTTGGGAAGGGTGGACGGGACTGTCTTAAGATGGCTCCGCTCGTTCCTCTCAGGGAGAAGCCAGTAGGTGGTGCTGGGGGAAGAAACATCTGGCCCCCGGGATCTCGGCTGTGGCGTACTGCAAGGTTCGATTCTGTCTCCACTTTTATTTAACATCTATATGCAACCCCTGAATGAGGTTTTGAGACGGCTTGGTGTGCGTTGTCACCAGTACGCTGATGATACCCAGCTTTACCTCTCTTTTTCAACAAACCCAGGTCCCAGGGGCGGATTGGGAAATCAAAGTGGCCCGGGAAAATATAGTGTTAGTGGCCCTGTGCCGGCAAGGGGGCGTGGCTTGGGGGCGTGGCTTGGGGTGGGCAGAGTGCACCAGATTTGGGACCTATCGGAGCTGAGTCCCCAGACTCAGATCCTCAGCAGCCTGACAAGGGTGAGAGGTTATGGGGGGATGGCAGGGGGGAGACTGCCACTGGGTGGGTACTGGCCCTCATTTCAGTGCTCTGGCTCCCCAAATCACTCCGTTTCAGTGCTCAGGGGCCCCCAACCAAAAAAATCACTCTGTCCCTTGCTATGCATCCTACAGTAAGGCTTCTTCATTCCTACATCAGCTGCACTAGTATTACACATGCCCTGTGTTTAGCTTAGCAAAGAGAAGACTAAGGGGAGAATTGATACCAGACTTCAATATCTACATTATTGTATATTAAGGCATCATTCCTTG
>QEPC01012741.1:1853163-1897241 GCA_003113815.1 Sphenodon punctatus
CCCACAAGCCAGGCCCCACAGGCCGGCCCAGGCCCTCCAAGCCAGCCCAGGCCCCCCACAAGCCAAGCCCTCTCAGGCTGGCCCATGTCCCACAAGCCAGGCCCCACAGGCCGGCCCAGGCCCTCCAAGCCAGCCCAGGCCCCCCACAAGCCAAGCCCTCTCAGGCTGGCCCATGTCCCACAAGCCAGGCCCCACAGGCCGGCCCAGGCCCCCATGCCAGGCCCCACAGGTCAGCTCAGGCTCTCCAAGCCAGCCCAGGTCCCCCACAAGCCAGGCCCCCCACAATTCCCCCCAGGTCGTCCCCCCCAGCCCCTGGCCCCATCAGCCCAGGCCGCCACACCCCCCGCCCAAAAGAGGCCCCAAAGAGACCCCAGCTGGCCCCTCCCAAGCAGGCCCCAGGCCCCACCTGCTGCCCCGCAAGTTGCCTGCACCGGTGTCTGTCGCTGCTCTGCTGCGCTCTCCACGACAGTCCAGTGGAGTGAGTCACTGGCTCCTGCACGCACAACCCAGTTGTGAGAATGTTGGGAGCCATCTCGAAGAACCTTCTTACAAGGTAGCAACCTTCTGATCAGCACATGGGCAGGAGCTGTTTGTAAACAAACAGCCTTATCTCCCAGCCCGATCGTGTCCCCGCTGCTACTGCAGCGCTACTAGGAGGGAGAGTCAGGTAAGCCCCTCCCCCCCCCAACCCGACAGGGGTCAGGACTAACAAAAAAAAATTTGTGTGTGTTAAGAATAATTTTTAAATAGACAATGTGACCGGGCCACCGGGAATCCTCCCGGTGCATTCAATAGCCAATTCGCCCCTGCCAGGTCCTGCCGTCTCGGTGCTTTCCCAGTGCTTCCTAGCAGTGAGTGACTGGATGAGGCTGAGCTGACTGAAGCTGAATCTTGATAAGACGGAGGTGGTGATGGTGGGTAGGGCAGCGGAGGTGATGACTCTCCTTGTGGAGGGGATGCGCCCTCGGCTGGCCTCGCAGGTGCGGAGTTTGGGGGCTCTGTTAGACCCTGGCCTCCGTGGCCTCTGCCTGGATTGTCAGGAGGCTGCTGTGGCAAAGGGAGCCTTTTGCCAATTACATCTTGTGTGGAGGATCCAGCCATATGTTTCAAGCTCTGATCTGGCCACCCTCATCCATGCGTTCATCACCTCCAGGCTGGATTACTGCAACGTGCTCTATGTGGGGCTGCCCTTGGTGACGGCTTTGAAGCTGCAGCTGGTACAGAATGCAGTGATCTGTCTCTTGATGGGGACGGGTCATAGGGAGCACATTACACCAGCGCTCCGGGCTCTGCACTGGCTGCCTATAGCATTCCGGGCCCGATTCAAGGTGGTGGTTTTGACCTTTAAAGCCCTGCGCGGTCTGGGACCCACCTATGTGAGAGACCGCCTCACTCCCTGGGCCGTGGAGCGACCTCTGTAGTCTACCGGGGGCGCCTTCTTGGAGGTTCTCCAGGTGAACCAGGGGCCACGATGGAGAGGGCGTTCTTGGTGGCTGCACCATGGCTGTGGAACTCCCTCCCAGAGGAAGCTCGCCTTGCCTCCAACCTGTTGGCCTTTCGTCGGGCCTGTAAGACCTGACTGTTCATCTGGGCCTTTGGGGGGAGGGGGGGAATAAGGGTGTGAGGGTTTTTTACTAATGGTTTTACCTCCTTATTGTTTTTATTGGTTTAGTAATCCTTTTATATATTGTTTTATACATTGTTTTAACTATTTTGTGAGCCACCCCGAGCTGCCATAGGGCTGGAGGGAGCGGGATACAAATGATTAAATAAATAATTAAATAAATAAATTAAATTAAATGTACCCAGAAAATCTTCCAAAGTGAATAGACCCTTAAAGAATTTATATTAATTCAACTTCGTTATAATGCAGCATTATCATGTCTTTTTGTTATCGAAAGCAAAAACAGCGTTTTCCAACCAAAACACATTTTCCAAAGTGTCTTCCATCAGTTCATATTTTCTGATGAACAAAACTGAGCTTCCAGAAACAACCCTAACAAATACTTAACTGTTATAACTATAAGCACCAGTGGCGGTGCGCCGCCTAGGGAAAGTGGGGCAATGCCCCTCCTGGCCCCTGGCCCCAGGTCTCCCCTGATCTCACGCTGCAAAATTTGAATCCTACCTGAGGCTGACAGGCAATCTGTTTTTTTGCTACCTTCTAAAGAAGGTTCATTGCGTTAGCTCTGAACATTCTCACAACCGGGTTGTGCGAGCACGCAGTGCAACCAACCCAGTTGTGAGAATGAGAGGAGCCTCTCAAAGAAGAACCACTGCTGGTTCTTCTTTGAGAGGCCCCTTTCATGAACCACCAGAGGAAGCCTGTCCCGAGGAGCTGGTGGAGGCGGAGTTCTTCGAGTCCCGGGGGGCACCCAGTGTGGAGAGTCAGAAGGCTCAAAAATGTGAAGAACGCACGTTGGGCGGCTTGGAGGACAGTCCAGCGCGCATCTTTGCAAACAGCAATGCCATTGCCAGGATTGTTTGGGGCACTATTTCATTGAGGTCTGTGGAGAGGGAATTGGCACCATTTATAATGTAAGCTGGGCGGTAGCCCTCGGCATCCTGTCGGGGAGGAGCAGGGTAAGCAATGGATGTGTGTGTATGCTACTGGCTANGGGGAGGGCTTTGTGAGTTTTTTGTTTGTTTTTTTCTTTTTAAACCAGCACCGAAGCAGTGAGTCTGACTCATCGGCGTGGGCTTTGTCTCTCACTTGGTGAGGGGGAGGAGGGGGGGCAGTGCATAAAAGGTGACTCGTAGGTGCCATTTTATCTTCCTTTGAGAAGTTGAGAGAGATTGCGGGGGGTGGGGAGGGTGTCCATCATCAAGCCCAGGATCCTGTTCTCCTCCAACAGTGGGGAGGTGATGCCTGCTGAGGGTGAGTACATTGGGGACCCATCTGGGGTTTGGCCTTGGCTTTTTTAGGGGGCCCTGGGGAACGTTTCTTGGGGGGGGGGAAGGAGGACCCAGGAGGGGGGAGGTTATAATAAATATAATTATTATTATGGGATGATATCACATATGGATACATACATTGGTTCTGCCCATTTAGCATATTTTAAGTAAGGAACCAATCTCTATGTTTTTAGTATTTTTAGGATATTTATATTAAATTTTAAATTGTGACCGAGTATGGTTTAATTATGAATTGCGGATTGTGCGTGTTGTGCCGCCCTGAGCTGCTCTGTGAACAGGAAGGGTGCAGGATAAAAGTGAAATAAATAAATAAATACATTTGATTGTGCTGCCAGCTGCCTCAAGACATTAATTCTAATTTTTTACTTGAGCAAAGTTGAACTTGCTGCTTTGTGGTGTACTCTTAACTTGATGGAATAGACCTAAACATTTTCAAATGCATTATGTTCATAGTAGCAGCTCAGATACCTTTTACATTGCAACAGAACTGTGTGTAGCATGTTTTGGGGGACAAGCGGAACTCCATGCTGATGTTTTTGTGATGTGCAGTGCTAAGGACTTCACATAATACTGTTGGGTCAATTACTTAAGATTATAAGATCTGGTTTCTGGTTTGTTTTCCTTGCTCTGTGATTGCAACCCCACTGTTTGGTGGCAATGCAGCCCTGAAACTGGCCAAACTTTTAAAAAGGCCAGTTTGTTTGGATGGGCAATTGGTTGCTGAGGATACGGTGTAGCTACTAGGGATGCTGGTCTGAATGGCCTTTTGTGTTTGAAACTGGCCAAACTTTTCTTAAAAGGCCTGTTTGCTTGGACAGGCATTTGGCTGCTGGGGATATGGCGTAGCTACTAGGGATGCTGGTCTGGATGGACCTGGTTTGCTTGCAGTGCAGCCCTGCAACTGGCCACATTTTTAAAAAAGGCATGTGTGCTTGGACAGGCGTTTGGCTGCAAGGGATAGGGTGTAGCTACTAGGGATGCTGGTCTCGGTGGGCCTGGTTCACTTGCAATGCAGCCCTGAAACTGGCCAATCTTTTTTAAAAAGGCTTCTTTGCTTGCACAGGCATTTGGCTGTCGGGGATAGGGTGTACCTACTAGGGATGCTGGTCTGGGTGTGTATGGCTTGGTGGCAATGCAGCCCTGAAACTGGTCAATTTTTTTAAAAAGGCCTGTTTGCTTGCATAGGCATTTGGCTGCTGGGGATAGGATGTAGCTACTAGGGATGCTGGTCTAGATGTGTCTGGTTTGGTGGCAATGCAGCTCTGAAACTGGCCAAATTTTTAAACAAGATCCTGTATGCTTGGACAGGTGTTTGGTGGTGTAGTTACTAGGGATGCTGGTCTGGAGGGGCCTGGTTTGGTGGCAATGCAGCCCTGAAATGGGCCAAATGTTTTTTTGTTTTTTTTTAAAGGGCCTGTGTGCCTGGACAGGCGTTTTGGTGGTGTAGCTACTAGGGATGCTGGTCTGGAGGGGGCTGGTTTGCTTGCAATTCAGGCCTGCAACTGCTCTCCTTGTGAACAGAGGAGAAAGTACGTAGGAGCACGGCAGAAGAGAAGGCTGCAGACAATAAGGAGACCCCTTTCCCCTGTCCCCCACTGAACCCATCTCTTCCCCCTTCCTCTTCTCGTGCTCCAAAACCAAACCCTTTTCCTCCTACTTCTCCTCTGTCCTGTCCTTCTCTTCCCTTTCATTCTCTTCTAATTCGGCTTGTCGCAGAACAGGGAGCTAACTCAGTCCTCCCAAGTTTTCCAAGCCAGAAGGAAGGCTTGTTCCAAAGCCTACACCTTCAGAAGGGTTCAGGATAAAGGTAGGCAATGGCAACGTGATCTATTTTTTTTAACCTACTATGGTTAATTTGGACCCGGTGGGAAAGAGATTGTACAGGACCCCAGTAAGAGGGTTCCCTATTCCCTGGTGCAGTGCTTCACACAGCAGCGTTCCCAGCATTAAGTAATGTATTGTCCATCCAATGTTAACCCTGGGAACTCCTTGCTGCTGGATTATGCCCTGGCTCCACCTACCGTTGCCCTAGCTCCACCTGCCATTGCCCTGACTCTGCCTACCATTGCCCTGGCTCTGCCTACCGTTGCCTTGGCTCTGCCCCTCGGTCAGGCTCCGTCCTTAGGTGGCGGCAGGTTGAACCCACCTACTGCCCCACCAGCCTCCAAACCAACCAGCCGCCCCTGAAAAGCACATAGCAAGATGAAAACTTAAATGAGTATTATATACCCATGTGAATTTCTGAGGTTATTTAAAAATAAATTAAAAAAAAAAATACTAGCGTGCCCTCCATGGACATACATTTCTACAACCAAGCTAGCTAGCTGAATTAGTCCAGAGAATTTGAGAACCTGCTTAATATACACAAACCACAGTTCATTTATAATTTTATTTTATTTTGTTCTTATAAAATTCGAAGGTAGTGAATTGATTCTGTTATTTAAAAACATTAGTCTTTTCCTCAGTTAAGTTGAGCACAGAGTATGTAGCAGCAGCAAATTATACAAGCTGTGTTGTAAGATGTACAAATAAATATAGTGATAACTTACCATCGGGCTTTTAGTTATAGGAGTCGATAACATCAAAACAATGCACATTAATATACTAAAGCCCTTGTCAAAGTTAACAGTGTCAGTGAGCTCGATTCCAAATGCCTGTGTGCGTGGCTTATGCACATGCACGCAGGCCATAATCCTGCCTGTATGGGTGTGCATACAGTCCACGCGGGGGTTGCATGCGAGATGTGTGCTTGATCCCAGTGACACCAACAGAGGCAGATCATTTTGTTTGTTTGTTTCTTCAGGTTTTCTGTCTTTACATCTGTCCTGTGTTAAAAACCTGTGTACCTTCCTCTGTTTTGTACATTCCCATCTCCCATGGAAATTTTTTATTAACCTCAGTGGGCTTTGGACCCCACCCTTTGTCTAATGACGTTGGGTGTTTTCAGATGGTTGGGCTGCCCCGCTTCACCCCTGGTAGCTCATCCGTCTCAAGGCGCCCCACCAGATGTTGAAGCAGAAGAGGCTGTGCCTGTTCCAGGATAGTCCCTTCAGCGACACTCCAGAACATCTGAGAAGTAACATCCAAAGAAAGTAGTCTGAAGGCCAGGGTTCCCCACTTCTTTCCTAATGTAAACAGGCTATATGGGAAATGTTTTTTGATGTTTCATTTTTTGCTCTGCTTCTATCGGAATTTCTCAAAACAGGGGAAAGGGTGAGAAGTTATGTTTACAAGGAGAGAGGGAGTGATAATTAATTCTCTTGTTACTAAAGAATGATACATTTAGGCCCTAAGCAAATAGTGGTGAGTCTCCCCGAGCTGCTCTGTGAGCAGAGGGTGCGGGGTACAAGACCAAAGAATAAATAAATATAAATAAATGGAAGTCCTTGAAATTTTGGCACATGTGTGTTATTAGGTCTTGACATTCTTCTGGGATATATTCTATATTGAAGTAACCTTCACACGTCATTCAAAATTCCCATTTATGCTGCTTCATAATTCTAGCTAACTTAATTCACACAGGAAAAAAAATGTACAGCACACTCTTGCAGGTAAAATCCTCCCGTTAGTTTCATTCAGTAAGGGGCATGCAGAGAGATGTTCTTGGTGGCTACTCCACTATTGTAGAACTCCCTTCCCCTAAAGGTTCATCAAAGCCAAATCTGAGAGTTTTCCAGAAGCAATGCAAGATTTTTCTGCTTGACCAGGAATTTAGCATTTGGGGAAGAGAGGTTGCAGGTACAGGTTTGTTGGGATTTTTAAAAATATCTTTTTATGTGATGGTGTTACTGTTTTGTTTTATTATGTTGCAACTTATCTAAGGCCTTCAGGGAAGAGTGGGATATAAATTAGCATTTATATTTAGGTAATTATATATTAGTAGCATAATTCTCAAAGGTTCTGGGGATCTGCAACTACCATTGAAATAATCTGTCCATAAGAACATCAATGCTGTCCTCATTGGGGCTGATTCCAGGTGTGATGCGCACCCATGGGCGTTGGGAGCAGTGCCCTCCAGCTGCTGGCTCCCTGTTCCTGTTCCGTGGCTGCCGCTTGCGGCTTGCTTTGATGATGCTGAAGCCTCTTGAGAGTGAGTCCATCCGACTCCCGACTCGTTCTGGCTGCTCTGTGCTGTGGTGTGGTGCTGGCCCTAGCTGCGCCAAACTTCTGGGTCTGGGGAGGTGGTGTACATGTGCACGTGCCATCAGTCTTCGACCTGCATGCTGCAGGATGCTGGAGGGAGAGATCTGCACATGCATGGGGCATGCGGCTGGACTGGGCAGGGCCAGGACTGGAAGAGCCAATCCCCTTGGGCTGGGTAAGGATAAGGAAAGAAAGCCTTTAATGGACAAAAGGCCTAGATTTGCGATATGGGAGGCTAGGCACACCCTCCATACTGCTGACATTAGAAAAGACATATTTAACCACTGGGGGCACTGTTGTGAAGAGACCTATGGTGTGGAGAGCGGAACTATTTTGATTCATGCCTGGGTGGCAGAAGTAAACACCTCCAGGACAGGGATTGGCTTTTAGTCTTGTTTAATTGGTCACGTGTGAGTGAAGGAACTGCAACCACTGGGGGAGTTGGGGTTGGGCGTTGGGGAAATCGTGGAAGGAGGTGGAGCCAGCTGCCTGTAACAAGGCACTGGACAGGCAGTAACAGCAGGAACTTTGTTGCAGGGGCTTTTTTTCTCTCACGTGGCCACAGGCCTTGGTGAGTGAGTGTCTGTGGAGGAGTGTGTGTGTACCTCTCTGCTTTAATGGCAGAGGATTGCGACCTCGGGCTGAGAGTTGATTTGTTTTTCTTCCTCGATGTCATTCCAGCTGGATTTAATTGCTCCTTTAGCCCATATAAATTTGCCCTTTATAACTTTTCCAGATCAGCATGTTTCATACAAACACAGGCTTAGTGATTCACTTAGGAATATAGTTCATCAGATGTGTTGTAAATGCCATACGTACATATTGAAAATACAGAAATATTGCTTTTTACAGAGTATATGGCATTGCACCGGCTTTCATAAACCTGTCAGATTTTATTTGTAACATCTAAGTCATGCCAACTGGGTCAGCCCTGCTCCCAGACCCATCATGCAAAATTGGGAGTAGCTCAAAGTGGACACCTCCAGAGTTTGGGGCACAGGGGTAGTCTTCTACCTTATTTCGCCTCCTTCATGATCCTCATGTAAACTAGGATGTAAAAAAAACAACTATTAGTGGTATAGGAAGATCTGATCTACAGAAAAAGGGCTGAAGGGAGAGAAGCAAGAGGAAAGTAAACACTGGGAAAATATCCTTGCCTGGGGCTTCTTTGCTTTGGTTTTGTGTGGGCTGGGCTGGGCCAAACTAAATGATTGCATGCCATGTGCATGGCTTGGGGTTGGATTTGCACTAGCTCGGGGCTCAGGCTGGGAGGCTCCCCTTATCCTGCTCGCTGTACACTGCAATGCTGACTGGATGTATATATAGTGCATCATTGCCTTTAGCTTACAGCTTTGGTTTCGTTAGACTGTTGGATCAAGAAATGCTTGGTTTGAATTGGGTTTTCCAGTCCCCAGGCATGGCTGTTTCTCTGGCCACTGCAGCTGCTCCCTGATGGAAATTAATTTGATTGCTATTTCTTGCCTCTGTGCTTGTGGTTGTAGTGTGTTGCCTTGCCCTAGCTTTTGTGTGGGACAAAGAAATATATGGTTTTGCAGCATTTATATATTCAGTGTGTTCTTTATTGGTGTCATAAGCAGCTTCCTTATTAAGATGTGTAGTTCTTCGTTATGGTGCTTCTTGCTCACCTGCTTAGCTGAGTGAAACTTCCAAGCTCCAAGAGTAATGCAAATATTCAGACTTAGGTAGTGTGTTGCATTTTTTACAGATGGGGAACTAATGCTGTAAGATTCCATATTAATTTCAAAATTCAGCTTGGCTCTGCCCACCGTTGACTCCACCCACCATTGGCCTGACCCCGCACACTTCTTGTCCCACCCTCCAGCCACTAGCCTTAGAACCCACCAGCTGCCACTGGCTGATCCCAAGCCCCACAGATCCCCCACGCAGTACTATGTGCCCGTAATGGTGATGTGCACGCATGCAGCTACGTGTGGGATCTGTGGGGATTGGGATTGGCCCCACCTGCCATTGTGGATGGTGAGTGACTCAGAGCAACACACTCTGCACTCTCTTGAGGTCTGGTGTAGCAACTTCATTCATCCCAGTATCAAGAAGGCTTTAGTTTTCCATAGAACTCAATGTTTCTTGAACTGTCATTCTCATCGTAACCAAGTCAAGTACGTGCACTTGAGACCTCGCATCTTCATTAATGTTAGACCCCTTGTCTCTCCCTCTGTTCCCCTTCCTATGTCTCTCCTCCAGTTCCTGTCTCTCAGATTGTAAGCCCTAGGGGCAGGAACCATGTCTATTTTATTACTCTGTAAAGTGCCCGGTACACTGCTGGCGCTATATAAATGTTTGTTCATCATCATCATCATCATCATCACTGTAATTGCACAAAGAGGCACAGTATAAAAGGAGCACCATTGTTATTTCCCTGGTTTATCAATCTGTACTCAGTTGAGAACTGGGTTCTAGTCCTGTTCTTTGTTATGCAGTGAAATACATACAAGAATTTTCAAATTTGTGTGTCACCTTAAATCAACATCTAGGCACTTAGTAGTTTTCTACTGGAATCCAGCTGCTGTGCTATTCACTTCCCCCCTCAGCAGCTAGCCAGACTGGGAAGGAATATACATTAGACTTCATAGGGTGAAAACAGACGCAACTTTGGCCTACTGTGGCCTGGGGCCTGCTGGCACGTGTAAACACATGCTGCCAGATGTTGCCCTGAGATTGCCCCAGAAGTGTTGGTGGCTAACCTGGGCTGTGACCTTGGCAAATCTCCAAGGTCACAGCCTGGGCTAAGGGCTGCCTGTGTGGGCCAAAGCAAGCCATGGCAGGCTAGCATGTATTTTGCGGTACGGCATACCTGCCTCGGGCCAGGGGCCATCATGGCCAGCCACCATAACTGTGCCTCGTTGGCCACTATAGTTGTCTGTCATGGTGGGGGGAGTGAGATGCTGGGACCAGGGTGTGGGCGGGGCTGGCTGTATGCATTTTGGTGTGCTTCCAGGCCATGTGGGCTGTGGGACAGCTCCCCGGTTGCGGGCACATCAGTTCTGTGCCTGGACCCAGGCCGTGTCGCCTGCCATTTTCTGACCTGGGGCAGCCCAGGGAACATTCCTTCTGACTTCACATCTGTTTCAAACCCATAGTCCTTTGGTCAGATCCTCAAAAGACCTGGAGGAAGTGCACTTGGATGAAATATTAGCACATTGAGTCATTTGACTATAGGTGTGAAGCTGAGACTGAGGAACAGCCATGAAGAAAGCAGGGAAGGGAGAGCTTTGGGACAAGCGTAGGCAGTGAAGGGGGGAATGAAGTCATGAGAATGGATACTGATGAGGAATGAATGTGGATGCTATGATGACGAAGCACACATTGATGTGGAGAATAATGGGAAACTCAGAAAGTTTTGAAAGGAAACTTTCATGCGTCTGGAGAGGCAAGACAGTGAGGCCACTTTGGTACTTGTGACCAGTTAGAACACAGAGGGTACAAACATGGAGGTCAGAGAGGAGGACACATTTTGAGCATAGCTTTCTACCAGTGTGTATGGTGAGCAAGGAAAGAGTGAGTTCTTTATATAGAATTAGGAACAGCTGGCCTTAGATCAATGCATCACATGGGAAGTACAGAGAGGACTGGGCTGATATATCCTCTGCAGTTCTTCTCAGCTGTTCTGCAACTCAGCAGGAAGGAGTTCTCCTGCTGCTTCTTCCCTGTATGCAGTGTCTGGTCCAGCTCATAAAGCTTTGAATTTGGCCTCTTAAAAATACCAAGAAGTCACACTTACAATATTTATTTATTTATTTATTGAATTAAAGACTTCAACCCTGCTCCCTCCAGCCTTATGGCAGCTAAGACAGCTTACAAAACATTTAAAAACAATTTAAAATACAGGAAGGGGTTACTAAAACAATAAAAACAGTAAAAAGAGGTAAAACCACTGGCAAAAAACAAAAACAATCCACCCCCACCCTCATTCTCCCCCTCCCCCAAAGGCCTGGATGAACAGCCAGGTCTTACAGACCCAATGAATGACCAGCAGGCTGGGAGTGAGGTGAGCTTCCTCTTGGAGGGAGTTCTACAGCCACGGTGCGACCACCGAGAACGCCCTCTCCATCATGGCCCCCCGGGGATCATGGGGACCTTCAGCAGACGCCCCTGGCAGACGACAGAGGTCGCTCCATGGCCCGGGGAGTGAGGCGGTCTCTCACATAGGAGGGTCCCAGACCGTGTAGGGCTTTAAAGGTCAAAACCAGCACCTTAAATCGGGCCCGGAACGCTATAGGCAGCCAGTGCACAGCCTGGAGCACAGGTGTACTGTGCACTCTATGACCCGTCCCCATCAGGAGACGGGCCGCCGCGTTCTGCACTAGCTGCAGCCTCCGAGTCGTCATCAAGGGCAGCCCCATGTAGAGGGTGTTGCAGTAATCCAGCCTTGAGGTGATGAATGCATGGATGAGGGTGGCCAGGTCGGAGCTTGAAACATATGACTGGATCCTCTACACAAAATGTAATTGGCGGCAGGCTCCCTTTGCCTCCACCTCCACCTGTCGATTCAGGCGGAGGCCAGGGTCCAAGAAAACCCCCAAACTCCATACCTGCAGAGCCAGTGGGGGGCGAATCCCCTCCACAACGGGAGCCATCACTTCCACTGCCCTACCCACCAACATCACCTGTATGTCAATATATGAAGGTTTTCTTGGGTATCCGTATGCATGTTGTTTCTTTGAAGTTCCGGTCATGTAATTATAATTGTTTTGCTCTCTTTTTGATTTGATTTTAACTTTAATATGTGCACAAGAAGTTGGAGCATTTTACTCAATACATGTTTACATCTTCATCAGCTTGAAGATAACGGATGTAAGCTACTGGAAATTAAGGCTGTAAATTTTCAGGTAGGGATTTCAGTGTTGGTGTAATCAATATCTTGCTGATAGTGCTAACCGTTTATCCCTATGAAATATGTTGGCTGAAAGGTGGAAAATCAATGTCTGGGAATGAAAAACAGGTGTCAAGTTGGACAGGAAAATCAGGTGTCTGATGTTTGGAGGCCAGAGGGTTCTCTCTGCAAACAGAGTAGTAATTCTGTCAAATACAGTATATGAAGACCGAATGAACAAGTCAGAAACAAAGTATTCTCTATAGATAGTGAGCCTGAGAGCTTAAATAATGTTACTTTTTTTAGTCTACTCTACATTTCTTATCCCTCACTTACTTTTAAACTGCAATTCATAATAAGCAAATGTATAGCCTCTCCAACCTCCTCTGTAAAAGTGTGAGGCAAGCAAATATAGTCTGCCTGAGTGTTCCTAAAAAAGGTTCCTCCTCAAAAGAGAGCTGGAGCTGTGTTATCATGCAAACTCTGAGCAGACATCATAGGACAAACTTTTAAATAGCTGAAGTAGGCTTTTCTTTGCATGCCTGTAACAGAACAATAGCCAAGCCCCAAATGGAAAATTAGATCATTTGTAAAACCTCTGCTCTGAGACACTATCTTCAGGATAAAGCTTCTCCCCCTTCCCCCTCTCTTGGAGCAATAGGAAGTAACTGGAAAGCAAAAATGCTTCTTCCAAAAACATGATTAAAAATTGAATATTAAAAAAGAGACAGATTGAATTAAGTGATATGGAAATTATTAATATTTAGTGGATCAAAATGATCCCATTCTGTACTCCCATTTTCTTTGCCTTGTTAAACCTTCAACCAGTGACAATAGGAAGAAATACTATATGGCAACAATGATCTCTACTGTGGTATTAGATGGATTCTCCATATTTAAAGTGGGGAATATCGTAGCTATCGTGTTACACTTAATGCTGGTAGTATTGTCTGGTTTATGGTGATGCACATTGTGCTTTTGCACTTTCACTATGGGAATGCCACATCACTTAAAGAGATACGGACTCCACAACTGCTAAAGCAAGGAGGGATGCTCCCCAGCAGCTTGTGACTCAGAGCAACTGTCCTATTCTTCCCCTCAGACAGTCACGCTGGCACCTGCTAGTGTGGTGGAGGAGCCTGTCAAATCAGCTTATCCCTCTTACCACCCAATAGGGAACCAACTCAGTCACACCAGGCAGTCATTCCCTTCAAGGAGTTCAGCAGTGGACCTCATTTGCTAGAGTCTGAGCCACTGTGCCCAGCACCTCACTCTTACGTAGATTCCCCAGAATCTACTTGGTCTGTAGAACAGTCATTTACTTTCCTTCCAGTGTCTGACTTCATTCCTGGAGCGTGAGTCCTATTACTTGGCACTCCACAGCTCACGACACCCTGAGGTCCAACGGAGTCTCCACACTCTCCAGGACAAAGCACAGGACCCAGGTCCATAATGTGACCAACTGGTCTGTGCATCATTCTCTCTGCAACCCCCTTGCTCTTTTTCTGATCTAGCCTCTTCATTAGGCTTGTCACAAATCACAACATTCCCATCAGCAGCAGTATCGGTCTGTTGCTTGAAGCAAGAAGCCAGGGTACCCATAACCGTTTCCTTTACTTCTTCCTCTGAAATCCAGTGTCTCACATCTGGACCCACATGTCCACTACCCGAGCTGCACTCCCACCCATAATTCCCAGCTACACGCTGTTCTGCCTCTTGCCCATCAGGACCAGTACAATCATTCCTGAGCCCTGCGCTTTGCCATCAGACTCCCTCAGGATCCGCAAGCCCAGGCCCAGAGAGCCCTGATCCTGCTCACAAGTACCAGCAACAGGATCAGCAGACCCAATTTTAGGGCTCTGATCCAATTCATAATTATCAGCATTTGGATCAACACACTCATTCACAGAGCTCTGATCCTGCTCACAATCATCAGCATCATCCATCACCTCATCACAGGCTGCAGTGTCTCCCTGCACCAGCCTTTCACTGCTCTGAACTGGCACCTCAGTGCCAGTGACATGAATAATCTCAGTGACATGAATAATCTCATCTCAGAGTCCTCTCAAGACTCCATATCATTTCCAACCAAAAATCTGTTGCCAGTGTAGGCAGGACACCCACATCTAGGGTTTCTTTTCCTCCCTTTCCACTCCATTTGAAGTCTAGTCATAGGAGCTTCAGTATCAATATCATTCACCAATATAAGTTTAACTACCTATCCAGGTAGCATATCCTTGGAACAGAATATATCTTTCTTGATTAGAGTCGGATCAGAGCCTGTATCTCTCCAACCAGATCTCACTATGCCATCAGTCAAAACGCTCACAACATGCTTATTACTGAGCTGTGTTGAATCGGAATATATAAAATGAGCGTGGGCACTGCTCTGTGTAGTGTGTGTGTGTGTGTTCACATTCACACTAGTAACTTGGGGACATCCTTGTTTGCACTGCGTAAGCAGATTAGGGGAACTGAAGAATCGCAATTCTAACCAACTCTGGTCTTAGTGTGTCTGGGTGGGAATCTGCTTCCAGACTAGGAAGCTTAGGCTATGTGAATTCCTCCCCACTCCCTTCTCTGAGGGACCCTTTGTTCACCTCTAGTCAAAGGCTGCCAACCCTCCCTTTGGCTCCTCTGTTCAGCTCTGGGGCTGGGCAGTTCAGGAGAAAGAGTTTGTGGTGTGTCATCTTTCCCCTTTTTGTCTTGGTTACCATAAATAAGGTGCCTGTTGGCCACACATTTGTCTGCCCTGGTAGCAGCATCAGCAGCTTTGGTGATCTTGTTATCTAAAGTGTACACCTTTAACGCTGGGTTGCATGCAGTAAGGAGCTGTTCTATTACCACTGGCCACTTTAACACCGATTTTAAATGAGATGCTGAAAAGCGCCTCTTGAGCCCCGCATTGAGGAAAAAACCACACGGGGAGTGTTTACACGCTCCCCGCGCTGCCAGAAGTGACGTGTTCCCCGTTACCAGCAGCGGTTGGAGATGTGGTGCTTTGAAGAGGCGTGTTCTGAAAGCCTGAAAAGTGAGGCTTTCAAGAACGCGCCTCTTCAAAGCACCGCATCTCCAGTCGCACACCGCTGTGTGAGGAGCTGCAGCAAGATCTTACAAGACTGGGTGCCTGGGCATGTAAATGGCAGATGAGATGTAATGCGGACAAGTGCAAAGTGATACACTTAGGGAAAAATAATCCAAATTATGATTACACAATGCTGGGTACTAAGCTAGGAGTTACCACTCAGGAAAAGGATCTGGGGGTGGTTGTGGACAATACAATGAAATCCACAGAGCAGTGCACAGCAGCTGTCAAAAAAGCAAATAGAATGTTAGGAATTATTTGGAAAGGTATAGAGAATGAAACTGAGGATGTCATGATGCCTCTATACAAATCAATGGTGCGACCGCACCTTGAATATTGTGTGCAGTTCTGGTTGCCCAATCTCAAAAAAGACATAGCGGAACTAGAAAAGGTACAGAGAAGGGCAACAAAAATGATCCAGGGTATGGAACAGCACCCATATGAAGAGAGGCTTGATAGGTTGGGGCTCTTCAGCTTGGAACATAGACGGCTGAGAGGAGATATGATAGAGGTCTATGAAATCATGAGTGGTGTGGACCTTGTAAACAGGGAACGGTTATTTACCCTCTCAACTAGTACTAAAACTAGGGGACACTCCGTGAAACTCACAGGTGGCAGAGTAAAAACAAACAAAAGAAAGTATTTTTTCACTCAGTGTACAATTAGGTTGTGGAATTTACTGCCAGAGGAGGTGGTCAAGGCCAGCAGTATAGCTGAGTTTAAAAGAGGTTTGGACAAGTTTCTGGAAGATAGGTCCATTAGCAGCTATTAGCCAGATAGGATTGGGGAACAAAACCCTTTACTTTCGGGAGCCTGGGGATGACCCACAGGGAATGGATAGCATGGTGACCTGTTGGGTGCTTCTCCCAGGCCCCCATGATTGGCCACTGTCCGGGACAGGATGCTGGGCTCAATGGACCATTGGTCTGACCCAGTATAGCACTTCTTATGTTCTTATCCCATGTAAAAACACCCAATATGTTACCAGATTTTTTAAACTCATTACATTTTTGTCTATATGTTCCTTGGGTTTTGCCCACTGTGTCCAAGCTTCTGCTTTGACATTCCTCTATTTAGTTATGTACATAAATGACAATCCTGTACGCAGTCCCATCATGGCAAATTGACCCTACGCGCGCGCACACAAAAAAGAAAATGACACAAACAGTACTCCTGCTCAGTCTTTGCCACCTTGTCCCAAGACACTCTTGTGAGAGAAGGTCGTGCGTGTTTGAGGGATCAGGGATATGGATTGGGTAGGAAGGGAGTGCTTTGGCCCTCTTGTAAGAGGGGTGTACGAGTATGGGGGTGGGGAGGGGGTACCCTGCCTGCTGCTTATGCCACTCTGATTCTGGGGATACTGGGCTTAGGCGACCGTCACTGGCCACCTGTCTCCCTAGGCCCTTTTATTTATTTATTTAACCATTTTTCTACCCCGCCCTGCTCAAAGAGCAGCTCGGGGCAGGTTACAAGGTACATAAATAATACATAACGTAATAAAAATAACACACACAAAATATCATTAAAAACATTAAAATGCTAAAAATAAACTAAAAGGGCAGAATTTTCTTTTGGGGTGAGGGGGATTGAGAATCAGGTGCTGAAAGGGGGACTCTGTTTGAAGGGTTTGGGAGAGGGTCAGCTATTGGGGTCGTGTTGGGTATGGGGAGGAATGGTAGGGTTTTGTCCTCCAGGGATTGTCCCCCAACAGGATTATAGGGAAAGACACTGTGTCCTGCTCCCCCCCCACCCCCATCTTGGGATATTTGGGGGCTAAGGCTAGTAGAGCTCCTGATCTGACCCTGATGATGCTTAATGCAAGGATGGTGGCGAATAAAACTTGTATCATCCATGATTCAATTTGGGATCAGACCGCCAACCTCATATGCATTATGGACACTTGGCTGGATGAAGCATTGTCCTAGGTGTGTCCCAGTATTGTCCCAGGTGGTCCCAGCTAGTACTCTGTGCAGCATCAGTCTCGGCTTGAGGGCTGGTGGGTGGATGGAGAGTGGCTGTGATCTGTAAAGACAGCTTGGTCCTTTGGAGGTATCTGGCGCCTGACTTCTCTGATATAGAGTGTGTTTCACCTTGTGTTCAATTTGGCTGGGGACAGACTGGGAATCCTCTTGGTGTACCCACCACCCTGCTGCACAGCTGATTCCCTAACTACTCTAGTCAAATGGATCTCGGAAGTGGTGTTCGGATCACCCAGACTTATTGGGGCTGATCCCAAGCTCCCCGGATCCTGCATGCATGCACGCAGTTTCCACAAGGCACAGTGTGCCCGCAATGGAGGTCTGTGTGGTTTGTGTGCGGCACTGTGCAGGATCCGCAGGGCTTGGGATCGGCCCCACCATCTTGGGTGATTTCAACATACGCACTGAGGGTAGCCTTTCAGGAGCAGAGCAGAGCAGGAGTTCATGGCCACCATGACAACCATGGGCCTATCCCAAATAATATTTGGCTTGACACATGAGACAGGGCAATGTGTTAGATTCGATCTTTTGCACCAGCCTGGAAAGAGAGGTTCCAGTTATCGGGGATGTTGTTACAATGCCGTTGTCATGGTCAGATCATTACCTCCTGAAGTCCCAGATCCGGGCCCTCCTATGCCTTCATAGGCGTGGTGGACCTATTCGGTTGGTCTGCCCCCATAGGCTTATGGATCCAGTTGGTTTCTAGAATTCTCCGGGGGATTTACTTACTGACCTTATCAGCTACTCTGTCGATGACCTGGTTGCCTTGTAGAATGACATCTTGATCATGGCACTCAACACTGTTGCATCCAGTTGTCTGCTCCCACCACAGCAGTAGCACAGGTCCAACCGATTGTGGCATAGACCGTTTTTAAAGGACTATGTCATGACTGTGATGGTGGCAAAGAAAGTTTTTTTCTCCGCTATCATCATAGCATATGCAAAGTCTCATGTGGCAGAACTGTTCCAGGTGGTGAGGGGCTTGATTAAACCCTGTCTGTTCACCTGCTGATGCAGTGGAGGTGCTTGGGGTGATGAGGGTAACCAGTTGTGAACTAGATCCTTGCCCATCCTGGCTGGTGAAAGCCAGCTGGGAGACGTTGGGGCCCTTGCTGGCTAGGGTTGCCAATGTCTCCCTTCAAGAGGACAGGATGTCAGACTCCCTTAAATGGTGATTGTCTGGCCTCTGCTTAAGAAACCAACTTTGGATGCTGGCTCTCCTGCCGGTTATTGGCCTGTCTCTAACCTTCCCGATTTTTAGGAAAGGTTACTGAACGGGGTGGTTGTCCAACAGTTCCAGGCTCATTTTGACGCTATCAGATTCCGGGACCCATTTCAGTTGGACTTCTATCCTGGGTATGGTATGGAGATTGCACATGTGGCCTTGGTCAAGAACCTGTACCTGGAGATTGACAAGACCCTGTTGATCCTTATAGATCTTTCAGCGACCTTTGATACAGATGTTGTTGACATGATTTTGGGACCTGGTGGGGGTGCATAGGACTGCTCTTGAGTGGTGTTGGCCCTTCCTGTTGGGCAGATCCCAGAGAATGGTGATGGACAATTGCTCATCATCCTCTCAGGACTTCCCTTTTGGGGTCTCGCAGGGTTCTATTCTGTCTCCCCTCTTGTTTAACATGTATATGAGGCCACTGGGCGAGGTCATTTGGAAGTTTCAGGTAAAGTGCTATCAGTATTCTGATGACGCTTAGCTCTGCCTCTCCTTTTCATTTACCTTGCATTCTCGGTTCTTACACAATGCCTGGCTACTTTCGGGCACTGGATAATGATGATGAGCCGATTGAAGCTGAATCCAGACAAGACTGAGGTGGTGATGGTTGGACGGCCTTGTGACAACTCCTGTTGTTGACGGAGTCTGACCCCCTCTGGTCGATCAGGTTCACAACCTTAGAGTGCTTCTGGACCCCTTGTTGTGCCTGGATTGTCAGGTTGCAGCGGTGGCCAGGAGTGCTTTTCACCAACTCCATCTGGTGTAGAGGCTGCAACCTTTTCTTTCTGATTTGGATCTGGCCACCATCAGCCATGCTTTCATCATCTGAGGCTAGATAACTGCATTGCGCTCTACATGGGGTTGCCCTTGATGACTGTTCGGAAGCTGCAGCTGGTGTACAATGTGGCAACTTGCCTTATTTGGGGGATGTCACCACAAGCATATTATGCATCTGCTCTGAAACCTGCACTGGCTCCCAATAGCTTTCCGGGCACAATTCAAGGTGCTGATTTTGACCTGTAAAGCCCTAAATGGTCTGGGCCCCATGTATCTGAAAGATCACCAGTCCTTCCATGTCCCATTGCGAACCCTGCAATCAACTGGGAGTTCCTTGCTGTTTGTACCATCTGTTAGACTTGTTCAAACGACAAGGACTTGCAGTGGGGTGTTTTCGGTTGCTGCTCCAGTGCTCTGAAACTCCCTTCCCCTGGAGGTTCATTTGCATCCAAGCCTGAGCATCTTCCGGAGGTGGTGTAAGAGTTCATTTAAAAATGAATTTGGTGGGTGGGGACAGAAAATTGGGGTGGGCTTTGGTGGGTGGTTTTGAGGTAGAGGTGTGAGGGGGTAGGTGGTTTGGGGTGGGTTTTGTATGGTGGGTTTTGTGGCGCTTTTAGGGTTTTGTATTTTAAATGTTTTTATTAGATTTATATTTCATATAAATTGAAATAAATAAATAATGACCAGCCATGGCAGCCAGCCATAGCGGCCCCTTGCCTGGGGCAGGTATGGCGGGACCCAAACAGACATTCTAGCTCACTGTGGCCTGCACGGGCAGCCCTTAGCTTGGGCTGAGACCTCGCAGATTTGCTGCAGTCACAGCGCGGGTTAGCCATCAACACTCCCGGGACAACACTCGCGGGGCAGTCACAGGCCAAGATCTGGTGGCGTGGGTTTACACGTGCTACCAGGTTCTGGGCCACAGCAGGCCAAGGTCACATCTGTTTTTACCCTCAGTCTCCCCCACTTACAGTCCCCACTGGTTACAGCTCTCTCCAGAACTTTTCCCCTCTGTAAAGAGTAACTACCCTGCCACCTGGGTCCCTGGAGGTTCCCAATCACAGAAATTGTATTAAGCTTTGCCCAAGTATTTTACCTGAGATGTCCCCTCTATTGTGTTATTCAGTGTCAGAATCACGCAAGCACACCAAATCTTGTTTAAAAGAATTTATATTTATAAAATTAGATTGGTTACAAGACAAACATTTGAGTGCAAATCTAACAGAGGAATTCAAAAAGTAATGCAATGCTAGATTTACTAGAAATCCCTAACATCGCTCCTTACTTACAAGTCCATGTTACACAGCTTATATGTTTTTAGTTGGGCTCTTTTCTTCTTAAATAGTTGCAATCATTTTCAGTTCATCTCTTGGTTGGGTCTAGTTGAATAAGCATCTGAGTGTTTTTCATTGTTCCCTTAAATATTTTCTTAATGGCTTTCAGAAGATTCTTGGTTTTTCTGCTTCTGGGACGTTCACTCAAGCTCTGGAAGCTACTAAGTAACTCAAGTACCCTCCAATAAGACTTCACCTACATTATAATTGTCTTCCCTTCCTGTCCCCAAATCTGGTTAATATTATTTGGACTCACAATCTGTATTCTACCTAGGGTTGAGACAAGAGCAAGTGTTTCCGTTCCAAGGGAAATGGTGACCTTTTTGGAGTGCTTGAAGTGGCCTTTGGTACTCCGTCAGTGGCCTTTGGTACTCTGTGATTCATGCTTCTGCCACCGCCCCCCTGCCCCCACAATATTAATCACTTTCTGGGAATTTTATGACAGTTTTTCGGCAGTGGGAAAAAGGGGCTTTTTAATCTAGTAGAGGTAGGCATAACAAGAGCCAATGGCTTGAAGTTAAAGCTGAATACATTCAAATTAGAAATAAGTGTAGAATTTTTAGCAGTGAAGATGAAGAACAACAGGAGTATCAGAGAAGTAATGGAATTGCCATCATTTTGCAATATTCATGCCCAAATCACATTTCCTTCTAAAAGATGAGCTTTCAGCAGATACAATTGATTGCACTTGGTATGGTAATAATGAGAGGAAATTCGTCTGGCTTGTGCTCTAAGAGGGCAGATTACATGATCTTAATTCTCTCTGAGATGGAATAATCTTTCATATACCCACAGTCTCCCATGAAACACACACTGGATCACACTGTTTGTGAATCACACCACACTACAAGGCAAGTTGTTGCAAGCTGATATAGTATTTTCGCCTGATCTGCTCTCAACATTTTGGCAACAAATTGTCTCCCAGGCCCCAAATGACCTTAAAGATCATCAAATAAAGCACCCCAGCATAGGTAGAAAGCTAAAGCACCAAACTTGTTCTGAAATCATCTCCCAACGACAGACTGACTTATAGGTTGGGCTATGATATTTTAAAAGAAGCAAGGACAATGGAACATGTGAATACCAGGAATAGTGTTATATTGATCATGGAAGGATCTTGAGCTTCAAGATGAAATATATTCCTGCAGTTATAACTTACAGAAAAAGCCTCAAACAAGCCTCCTAGGAACCTTGCTATTACCTAGATGACAAAAGCAATTCAGATGATATCTTTTATTGAACCAGCTTCTGCTGGTTAGGGTAAGCAAATGTTCGGGCCACACAGGGCCCATCTCTCTGTAATAATGCACATGCTCCACAATGAATAGCCAGCATTGTTTAAAATGCATAAAGTGTTGCAAATGTAACCCAGCATTTTATTGGCTTTCTATCCTGTAGGGCAAATTTTTTATAAGTTTTCTCCTTGAGAGATCTAAGTAATCATATATTTAAAAGAGAGTGGATGTTGACAATATTTTATCACGGTAGAAATCATCAATATGAAAAATTAAGTAGGCTTAATGTATAGTAGCTGAAAGCCATCAAGTGAAAATACGTGTAAAAATGTAAAATGAATGGATAAATATTCTAAAAGCACTGCTATGCTGTAGATATGTAAAAGCCTCCAGTCCTTTTCATCCTTTTTTTTTTTTGCACTAGAAGATGAACAGTTTTCAAGAGGTTCGAAGGACTCAAGGCTGAACACTTTGTGGAGCTTTGTAATTTGCCTTTTGTTGAAGATTGATATTGTTTTGCATTCCTGTGGCCAAGTTCCATTCTAGATAGATGTTACAACGGTGTGTCCGAATCAAAGGGCAGGTTTGGTCCATTAAAGGTAAAAGCGTGTACTGTAATACAAGGCCTAGCTTTTCGCCACTAAAGTGGTTATTAGGAAACACTTTCTATATGTAATCAGCTGTATTTTGCCAGATGTTGGCAGCAAGATGTAAAGACAGCTAAGAGCACAATTGGTTTTAACAAAAGGAGTTTTCTGTTTGCTTCAAATCCTCAATTTAAAAAGCCTTTTAGCTCAATAACTGCCTTTGAAAAACTGACTTTGTTTATTAGGCTGTGACCAAAATTTTTTGCTAATCTCTTTGCATAAGAACTGATGAATGGAGGACGATTTAATAATAAACGCTAATGCTTCCCTCACTCACCCATAGAAAATGCAGAAGCTAACAATTATCTTTGTTAATATAAGGAGTCTTAATATAAGGCTTTTTTACCCTCTGGAATTTGTCCGCTCTCTTTCATTTACTAACATCCACTCTGCTCCCTTCCAGTGGGTAGATATGTTTGAGTCACACTGGGTGTAAACAGACCAAAAGCAGCTCTGGATTTGCCCACGGATGCCCCTGTCACCCCTGGGTATACTGGTCTGTATGAAGGGCACCCACCAGATGTGCAACACGGAGCAGACTGTGGCTGATCCGAGGCAGCTTAACATGGCATGCTCTGCAAGATTTTTTTCATTTTCATTTTTTATTTGTATCCCGCACTCTCTTGCTGAGGCAACTCGAGGCGGCTCACAACAGAAATTAAAAACATAACATAAGAAAGCACAACAGCTGGGTTAAATTCCACACGGGGGACCCAGTAGCAAGGAAAACAAAACAGCCAACTCCTCTACAATACCCCTTTATAATACTACGCAACAAATCACAGCAACTGGGTTTAATCCCACACAGGGGACCCGGTATAATTTCATAAAATCCATACTCTCATATATACCCTCCCCCTATCACTACCCCATAACAACATTCTAAATTCCTTCCATCTCAACTCCCATCACACACCCTGCTGCCACTGGGGGGGGGGAGGGGCTCCACTCACCTCTCACCCCGCTCTCACCGGGGGACGAGGTCCCCATCCTACAATCTCTACATACAAAAATGATCTGTAATATCCAACTAACAAAAATCCATTCCATTATAAAACAGTAAAATTAATATAACAACAATAAAACCACCCATATCCCTCCCCCTCAATACATAGTCATCTATTGACTTCCTCATTACTTCTCATATCCTCCCAATAACATCAAGAAAGACCCCACCACCACCACCCCTCCTACTCTCTCCATTTGCATTCCCCTCTGCTTCAACTCCCCCTTCCACCAGGAGCAGGCCGGCCAAACCTGGGGCAATGTCCAAATTTGGCATTGTTGTCCCTCTGTTGGGAGGGACCCATGGAGAATCTCCACACCCACCTGTTTGTTGCCGCATTCAACACCATAGAGTCGTGGACAGATGTGGCATCCTCACCATCTGGCGGTCTGCACCTGGGGTTCCGGCGAGTTCCCCGCCTGCCGCCGCCACCAGCGCTCCGGGATCCCCAGCTGTCCATCTGCAGAAGGGAGGGGGTACATGAGTGTGGGGGCTAGGGTTGCCCTGACCTGAGACCTCCCTTCCCTTCCCCTGCCCGCGACAGGAAGCAGCCAGGGGGTACTAAAGGATAACACCTGCGGCTGTGCCGCAGGCCGCAAGCCGGCGGCCACGGCCAAGGGGTGCGGCCCTTTGGGGCCCTTCGGAGACCATTGGGGATTTGGGTGTTGAAATTATTGTCAAATGTACTTCCAGAGTGCTATTCCGGGGTGTGTTGCCCAATGAGCACTGGTGGCCCTGGTACCCTTGTAATCTTTAATTTTGGTGGGTGTTCGGGGGAACTTGGTTTTACGCATGAAGCCCTGTTTTGTATTTACTACTGTTAAAGGGAGAAGTGGGGCAGGTTGCCTTCATATTGGAAGAGTGTAGTGGTTATTGTCCAGGTATGCCGAAGAAAGGGAAGAAGGGGAAACGACAGGGGGCAAGTTCTGGAACTAGATGGGCCTCTAAGCAATTGAGGCTGGATGATCTTTTTAAGAGTCCTCCTCCAGTACCTGTTTCTGGAGAGTTGGAGCTTATGTCTCCATTGAGAGAGTCGCAGCTTCAGCTTGAGAAATCGAGGTCTCCTACTCATTTTTCTGAGGGGTCCCCAGCTCTCTCTGGTCAAATTACCCCAAGACCCCAGCTGGTTGAGCGTTTATCATCTGCCTCCACAGCCTTTCCTGACTCAGAGCATCTTTCTGGACATTTGGGAAACCAATGCTTTCTAATTGGGGATTTGGTATCAAAACTATGTGCCCACTTAGATAGTATATTTTTACAGCTGAAAGCCCAGCTTAATTTAATGACAACCATTTCCGAGACAATTATAGAGTATAAGGAAGCCCTGTCCGGGCTGCAGGGCTCCCGGGTGCAGTCTACAGCCTCGGTTGCTTCTCAGACCCTGGCTCCTAGTACAACGGTGTCTAGTGATCTTCATCAGGGTGGTTTGTTGGACACTGTTTCTTCAATGGCAGCTACTGGGACTTGCTATTAAAGTGTAGTTCCTGATGCTTTGTTGTTCACAGTTATTCCTTTACCCTCTGGGTATTTTCCAGCTTGGAACGTTAAGCCCCGAATTTGAACTTTTTTATTGGACATCTTGCAATACCCCATTCCCATGCATTTTATTAGGCGTGTTGTTTATTTACCTGGAACTGGTCTCACTCAACGTTTGGTGGTATATTTAAATTCTCTGGTAATTGCGCAGAGATTTGGGCACAATTAGACTTATTAAGCTCCTGAGGGCTTTATCCCAATAAGGTGTTTCAGAATTTTACAATTTCCGCCCCTCCCCCCGGGCATTTTAGTATCTGTGCCCCCTTCCATACCTCCTACCTCTGGGCGCTCTGTTGGTCTCTGAACTCCACCTAACTCAGATGCAGTAATTCTGTCTAATAGTACTGTGCCCCCAGCCCCTTCCCCGCCAATTGGTGTCAGACTTATGGATATTGTCAACTATGAAGGGGTTGGGGACTCCTGTCCACAATCCATCTTTGCTGAATTAGTTCCCGCAGGGCAGAATTTGGAACCTTCGGGATCCCTGGTTCGTTCTGGGGAAGCTCTTCTCCCTATGGTTGAGATACTGCAAGGCGATTCGCTTGCTGGAGATATTTGGAAAGCATCATCGGGATTAGCTTTACCCAGGCTGGAGGAAAAGGGGAATTTGAGTAATGTGGACTGACTATTTTCTCCCTCCTCAGTCAACAGCCTCCGCTTCTGCTCATGGAACATTGCGGGGTGGGAGCATCATAAGGCCAACCCAAATTTTCTTTCCTTTATACAACAGCACCAGGTAATTTTGTGCCAAGAAACCTGGGCCAAACTCCCTCTTGACCTGGAAGGCTTCACTGCATATAATCTTCTGGCGGTAAACTCTGCTGTACGGGGGCGGGCGAGTGGTGGGCTGGGGTGCTTTGTATCTCAGAAGCTGGCTTTAAGGGACTTTGTTTTGATTTCTGCCCCACAGTTTGCTTTAGGATTTGTGGCTAGGGTAAAGGATTTTATTTTAATTATTATATCGATCTACATTCCTCCACTTAACTCCAGGTCCTATAAGGACAGTACTTGGGGAGAATTGGACAGTTTTTTGGATGATCTTAGTAGTAAATACTGTTAGGGGACTACAACGCTAGGTTAGGCCCAGAGGACAGTGCTTTGATCCCTTACTGTGACCCAGGGCCTGAGTATCAGCTGGATGAACTTCTTCCTAGGAGGTCTAAGGACCTATCTATTAATTTATCCGGTGTCCAGTTGACAAAATTGGCCACTGCCCATCATTTGCATATCCTCAATGGGGCAGGCTTTTCCGACCCGGTGGCCGAGTTCACCTATCTGGGGCCTACGGACTCCAGTGTGGTGGACTATGCCCTTGTCTCCACAGCTTTGATCCCCTTTATTCGTGATTTTACCATTGGGTCGGAATTAGTTGGGGACCATCTTCCGTTGTCCCTAAATTTGGCTCTGTCTCAGCCAGTTTTGGGCATGTTGAATTTACAGGACAGTGATCCTGCTGGATTAAGCAGGCATAAGGTTCCTGCTTGGAATGATGCTCTGGCTGAGGATTTGGCTTTATTTCTTGCCCAGCCTTCCACACGCCAGCTGTGGGAACAACTTACCTCTTCCTCCGGCAGTTTGCAGATGGTGGAGTATATTAACTGTATCATTTCTTTGCTCTCCTGGTTGCCTTGTCTGCAAGGCAAAGATTCTTTGGGCCCACAGTGCAGGGAGGGCAAGTTGTGGTTTGACAAGGAGTGTTATGCTGCCCGTGCCAGATTAAAATCTATATATCTCCAGTATAGGGGTAGCGCTTTGGCCAGGCTGCCCCCTGAATATTGGTCTTATAAGGCGGAGCATAGGGGGTTGCTAAATATGAAAAAGGAGTTTCAGGCGGGAAGGTGGGTGAGACTCTGTCGGGCCGCCGACACAAAGGACGTCAAACTTTTCTGGCAACTTGTCAAGGGATCCACTTCCAGAGAACCAAGGGTTGTCACGATATCAGTTACTTCGCAAGCTTGGAGGGATCATTTTAGCGAGTTATATAGCCATGCTTACGGACCCCCTGCAGAGGGTTTTCTTCCCTTTTTGGTTGAGGATCTGCCTCCCTGGCTGCCGGTTACAGGAATTGAGGTAGAGAAGCTTGTGAACTCCTTTAGGAATGGGAAGCGCCTGGGCCTGATCAGATCCACATCGAATTATTCAAAAGGTATAAGGAGTGGTGGATCCCTTTACTCACAGCACTGTTTACTGCAATTAACAGTTCTGGCAGAATTCCCGATGAGTGGGGAAAGGCAGTAATAATTTCTATTTACAAAAAGGGCCTCAAGTCTGACCCTGCCAATTACCGACCCATAAGCTTGCTCTCAGTGGTGAGAAAGATTTATTCAAAATATCTCCTGGGTAGGCTTGTGGAGTGGATGATCAAGTCCAAGGCGTTGGCCGTGGAACAGGCTGGGTTCCAGAGTGGTCGATCTACCCTGGAGCAGTGTTTCATTTTGTCTTACCTGCAGTCTAAGTACAGAGCCCGGAACAAAGTCTTTTTTGCGGCATTCTTGGATCTCAGATCTGCCTTTGATACTGTTGACGGGTATTCTCTGGGAGAAATTTCGGAGATCTTCTGTCGACAGAAGGCTTATGGCATTAATTTGTTCCCTTCATGATAATTCCTCACTGACTGTGAAGGTTGACAGTCGGGGGCACATCATGGCCCCGATGGACACCCATAGGGGTGTGAGGCAGGACTGTGTCCTGGCCCCGACTTTGTTCAACTTGTATATCAATAACGTCATCCCCCAGATGGCCGATTCCTGGTTTTTTCCACCGAGGCTGTGCTCTAGGACTGTGGGTTGTCTGGCATATGCTGATGACGTCGTGCTGCTGTCTCAGACCAGAGTAGGCCTTAGAAGACAGCTTAATGCTTTTGATATTTTCTGCACAGAAAATCACCTTTCTTTGAATTATAACAAATCTAAGGTGATGGTCTTTACTAGCAAAAAGCTTAGATCGTACGAATGGGATATTGGTGACCATCGGGTGCAAGAGGTCTCCTCCTTTTGTTACCTTGGCCTCTATTTCCATAAATCAGACAACTGGAGGGACCTTCTAAATAGGGCCCTGACAGCGGCCAGAGCCCCGTCACAGACAATTAATTCTTGGCTTGTTCATGTGTCAAGGGAGCAATGCTTTTCATCTTGCCCTCCAGGTCTTTAATAGCAAGGTGAGGGCCCAGTTGTTCTATGGGGCGGCGGAGCTGTGGGCCCTCTCCTCTTCACAGGATTTGAACGCAGTCCAGGTGAAGTTCTTAGTGAGACTCCTTGGTGACCCTAAATCTGTCCCACATGCTGCTTTTCGATTGGAACTTGGCCAGGATGCATGGCAACTAGTAGCCTTGGAGGTCGCTGCCAAGTTCTGGTGTAGGCTTTTTTCTGGTCAATGCTCAGCACTTTTGAGAGAGGTTACCAGAGACTCTTTTGTCAGCCCTTGGCAAGAGGCTTGGGAGGTGCATCTGTCGGAGATGGGGGTTTCTAGGGAGTATCTGTCCCATAAACCATCTGGTGCTGTTAGAAGAGAGGTTCTTACTAGAATGACGGATGTACACAGACAATCAGTGATAGGGAAAATTAATGCCTCTCTGCATCTCAAGGCTTATGTGGATTGGAATCCAGAACAGGGGTGCACGGCGAGTTATCTCTTAACCTCTATCTCGATAAGGGCTAAGCAGTTGCTGTTTCGTGCTAGAGTTAATGCCCTCCCCTCGCAAGTCCTTGCGGGCCGGTTTCAGGGTGTTCCTTTCTCTGAACGTCTTTGCCCTGTTGATCAGATTACAGCAGAAACTGTGGGGCATATGATTTTGAGTTGCCATTTATACGATAAGGCTAGGGAGAAATTTCTAGCCTGGCATCTGACCAAGTACTCAGGTTCTTCTAAAGTATTTCTTTTGAGTTCTTTGTTAAATAATTTGAAGCTCCAGGTCATAGAGACTATGGCAGCCTTTATTAGTCAGATGGCCAATGATAGAAGGAATTTTTTAGAATTCAAATCTCCTTCAGCAGATACTGTATAAACGGCCCAGTGACGGGGCTTTCCCCTTATTTGTCTCCTTTGTGTATATCTGGTTGTGGGATGTAGGAATGAAATTGTGCCTTTTCCCTTGTGTTTAATTTTAGACTAGTTTTATCTGCTTATTTCCGCTTGTAGTCTAACATTATGTTCAGTTGGCTATTTATTGATATTGCCTGCTGTGTTTTATTTTTATATGGATTTATGTGTAATAATTATGCAATGGTTTAAAACCATGCAATAAATTGACTTGACTTGGACAGATGCCTAGAGTGCCACTTGGTGGCACCACACAGGTGGGGGACACCATCAGTCCATATGATCTGACCCCAGGCAGAGCCAGTAAGTGGCAGCCACCAGGATATGGAGCAACTTCAGGCTCTGCCAGGCTCCCTGTCTGTCTGAAATCCCCCCCCCCCCCCCCCGTGAGCCGGCTCCTTGCGGCCGGTTCAGTACTGGGTGGGGGGGAGGGTTTTGCCACTTGCCCCCCTTGCCAAAGAAGACAAGCAGCTGCTTGCCACTCGGAGAGTGGGCTGCTGGGGGAGGCAGCGTGTAGTTTGCGTGTAAAAGTGCAGGTCTTGCATCGAGAGACCTGCGGGCACCATTTTGAGCCTTGCGGCGCTGCGGGTCAGTCGGCCCAGCAGCGCACGAGTGGAGGAAGCATCCATCCGCCCACCCGATATTCTGGCACTGTGGGCTATGCTGGTTGCTCTTTATGAGGGCCGGGAAGGAATTTTTCAGTCACAACATGATTGACTGTTGGTGTGACTGTTTTTTCGCCTTCCTCACAATGTTTACATTGAAAGGTGATGTGTTAGGATGCTATATATAAATTGTCGCTCTCTTTGGCAGGGGTCCAGGTAGTTGGTTTAACAGTTGTTAGGGGTCTGCAGGAAAACGTCTCCATAAGAGGCGGGGCCAAGAGCAGGGGCAGCCAGGTTCAGCGCAAGGCCCAGGATGTGGGGAGAGGAACAACTCAGCCAAGGACAAGGGCGGTCTCGGCTGGCGGGGCCCTCACCTTCCAGCCTGCTTTGGGTTGCTACAGGGCGAGAGCCTTATCAACCAGCTGCGCAGCTGGGGGTGAGAGAAACCTAGGATATTTAAGTGTTATAAGGCAGTACTGAGGGACATCGGGCCGCCCTTTATTAATGCTTAATAACTTGGAACCTGGATCCGGAGTGTGAAACTCCCTCTGGCCTAAATTCTGATTCAATAAAGAGTGTGGCCTTTCAAATCCATATCGGTGTACTTGTCTTCTTTGGGGTGCGGGGGCCGACTGTGTCAGTCATTTTAAATGCTCTGTGTGGCATGGCATGGCATGTGGCATGAGTCTCCCAAGAGACTGGGAGCATCACTTCCAACTATTATTGCCAGTTTGAACTTTAAGACTTTAAAAACAACATCTAGAACTACTGTAATATTGGAGTTGATGTCAAAATTATTTACATACATTTAGCAAAGGCATAGTTTCTCAATACATAGCAGTTGGCAGTATAACTGACTGGGAACAAACAAAAATCCAAAATGGTAAGTAATGATAAAGCAGGGAATTGTTCTAAAAAAGCCATGATTCCACAAATTCAGTGAACATTCATGTTCCCTTTGGGCCAGGATGGTTTGGGGTTTTTTTTTTTTACATGGGTCAGTTAGTAAAAAAAAATAAAAAAACCGTCCTGGGCAAAAGGGGTGTGAAAAGAGAAATAAAAGATTTTAAAAATCAATACATAAAAGGTGAGGAAAGGTGATGTGAATTATTTATATATTTATTTACTTCACATTCTTATTCCACCCTACCCATTAAGGGTAAGTCAGGGTTACAATAAATAAAAACATTAAAATATAAAACAAATATTAAAATACACAAAGAAAAACTGAGTAAAATCCCCTAACCCACAACTCCCTATCCTTGTCTTCCAAGTGCCTGACCAAACAAAAGGTCTTGCATTACCTCCAGAAGATGAGCAGGCTCAGGCTTAGATGGGCATCCAAGGGAAGAGAATTCTATAGTTGGCATGTAAATCAATAGTAGAATAAAATTGAAATGTACATTTATAAATATGAAACAGTAGTTCAGAAATCAGGCAAAAAGACAAAAGTTTTCTGTTGACATTTCTGCTCTGAATATGGAAAGACACTAGAAGATGTATCTATCCTGTATGAAGATGTGGATGGAGCTGAACATTTACCATCCATCATCAGAAAGCATATGAAGCAGCATATGCTAAAATGAAATGTTTATAGCGCATGTAGTTTACACTCCAAAAATTTTGAAGAAATTAGCAGAGAAGTACCCTAACCATTATTGTTCATTTTTAAGAAATATTGGGCAGCCAAGGAAATTCTACACGAATGGAGGAAAACCCAATATTTAAAAAGGGCAAATGGGTAGGTGGAACAATTAATTTAGCACTGAATCACCAACAATTGGAAAGTAAAAATACAATTAAATGACAGTCAACATAATTTCATGGAAAACAGGTCTTGTTAAACAAGAAGACAGGTTTTGAACAACAAAAAGAGAAGACTACAGGTAAGTTTTAAAAAGTTAAATGCACTGATATACCTAGATTTCTCATAAAGCATTTCATTTTGTACCAAATACTTAACAAATTTGCATTATTCTCATAAAAGGATTATGGAAAAATGTGGACTGGACAGAATTACCATTAGGTGGATTCACAATTGGCTGAAAAACTGCACTCGAAGACTAATAATTAATAGAACAGTATATCAAGTGGCGCCCCATGGACTGTGTCCTGGGTCCAGTCTTCTTCAACATTTTCATTAACAATTTGGCAGAGGGAGTGGAGAGAATGCCCATCAAATTTGCAGACAGCACAAAACTAGAAGAAGTTGTAAACACTTAGAAGCACAGGATTAGAATACAAAACTATTTAGACTGACTAAAGATTGGTGCTGAAAAGCAAATCAAAACAAAGAGAAAAGCAAAGTATTACACATGGCAATGAAAAACAAATGCACAGATATAAAATAGGGAATAACTGATTTAGGATTAGCAGAAAAGGATCTGGGGGACTGAACATGAGTCAACAATTTTAGACCGTCACAAAAAAGGCAAAGCCATTTGAAGCTGCATTCAGGTAGTTGGTGCCACTTGGAATTGGAATTGGTGAGACCTCACCTGGAATATTGTGTTCAGTTTGGGGCACCACACTTCAAGAAGGATATTGACAAACTGGAGAAGACTCAGAGGAGAGAAATAAAGATAATAAAGGGGAAAGATGACCAGTCGTATGAGGAAAGGCTGAAAGAATTGGGTATGTTTAACTTAGAGAAAAGAAGAACAGGTGTGTGTGGGGTGTAATAGTTTTCAAATATGTAAAAGGGTTCCACAGAAAAGATGGGTGGTTTCAGACGTGATGGGGCGGCTTCGCCCCGTCCCGAAAACAACCCAGAGATTCCCCGCCGGGATCACCCAGGCACAGTAAACAGATGTGCCGGGGATCCCGGTGGGGAATCGGCAGGGGCGGGGCTGCGTGGCGCAACGTGTGGCTGCACGGCCCCGCCCCCTCCATGCTGCCTCGCCGCCCGCCCTCTGGGGAGACGGGCGGGCGGCGAGGCCAATGCCGCCGCAGTGTCTGGCCGAGTTCACCACGTCCCGGAATCCCGCCGGGTATTCCGGGCCGTGATAGCCTACCAGACGTTACTTTTTATTGATGCCCGCCTGGAATCACTTTCACCGCGCTTCTGCGGATTTTCCTGCCGGGAGCCCGGGAAGCGTGGTTGAAATTGACCCCATGTGGGTATTCAGTGTGGCAAACATCTGGCGGCCGTCGAACAGACGTGCAGAGCACAGTGACCACAGGTGGGTATTCACTGTGGTTCACTGTGATCTCGTCACGTCTGAAAATACCCATGGTGAACATTTGCTCTTCACTAACAACTCTGGAGTACTCTGCTCTGGAAAACCAGCATATCACACCCAAAGCCCCACCACCTCATATCCTGCATCTCACCGATGCCAAGTAGTCCTTCCCTCTGCATAGGGAAACACTGGCCCTAGTCTAACACCATTCAATACTTTTACTAACAATCCTTCCTGAGAGCATTTGCTGGTGACAGAAATATTAATGGCATGACAAATAATGAGAACAGACTGCTGTTACAGAGGATCTGAATAGCCTGCTAAAATTGTTACAAATACAGTGCATTTTATTATAGCTAAAGGCAGCGCCCTACATCTGGGAAGAAAGTATGCAATCTATGCCTAAGGCATGGGAAGCAATGACACAGAAAAGTCTTGGAAAACAGTGACACAGAAAAGGAGCCCAGGAACACTGTCAATAGCTGCCTCAGTGTGAGTTCTCAGTATAATGCTGTAGAGCAAAGGGCTAATAGTTTCCTTGAACATACAAAAAGGAGAATATTGAGCAAAAGGACTGTAATTTTGCCTCTGCACTGGTTAGATGATGAGTAAATATTGGAGAGATTTTAGGGCTACAAAAACAGTTGCTTGGTGGGAAAATGAGTTTTGTTTTATTCGTTATATCAAAGAAGAAGGGTGAGAGCATGACTTGATCACCATTTTTTTACATTTGCAATGGAGAAACCATTTGGTAAGTGATGGACCTATCAGACTTGCAGGAACGGGCAAGGAGACAGTAATGGTGGTAGTAGTAGGTTCTTCAGTCTTCCTTGTATAGGCAAGGAGACAGCTGATCTAATGGCAAGTCTTAAAGGCTGGAGGTTGTTAGACAGATTTAGCCTTGATATAGGATGCAACTTCCTAATAACAAGGATAATTAAGTGCTGGAATTGTTTACAAGAGGAAGAGGTGGTGGATCCATCACTATTCAGAGTCTTTAAATCAACTTGGACATCTTTATACAAAAACAATGGGGATAAACTCCAAGATCTGAGTATATAGAAGGTCAGGCTAGATGATCAAAATATTTCTTCTGGTCTTAAAAACTATGATGCCAATAATCTTCTTTTTTTAAAAATTAGGCCATATCTTCACTTGGTGCAAATCATCACAGCCCTTTAACTTCAAAGAAACGACACCATTTTGCACCAATTGAATATTTGTCGCAGTGCTTTATAGTGATGGATACGGTCCTATGATCTGTTTTGAATTTAATTTAACACAATTACAAAAGTTTGTGCTCTAGTGTGTGTAATATGTGTGCATAATTTTTTTTAAACTAATGAGTACTATGCATTGAGCTCTATATAGGGTGCCCGTGTGATGTGATGTTTTTCCTTGATTCTTCCTTAGCTGGGTGAATAGAGAATGCTAAAACAGGCTGTTAGGAATTTCCCCCCTAGAATATTTCAAACACTGCCTCAGGCAGGAATAAAATATTTTCACATATAATTTATGCATTCTTGACGTGTCTGCATTTGTTTATATTTTTGTTGCCATTTTCACTTTTCTAAGTTTTTGCTTGCATTAATAGCAGAGTAACGTCTTGCAATTTTTAAACTGGAGATCAAATGCAAAATATATCAAAGCAAATAGGTACTTCTGCTGCTTGGTTGGAAGACTGTTTTTCTTTCACAATTGAGAGCAAAATTGTGTCCATGTCTAATAGTCACACATCTAGTAGCCCTTTGAACATATTGTAAGAAATTACATTAATATATTTATAGTTGTAAATAATATGGTTTTAATTCCACCAAGAAGTTTTTGAAACATCATAATCAACAAGAATGAGATTCTGGTCATTTTTTAAATATCAGAATCAGTTTTTTAATTATAGCCTTATTTTATTTTATATGAATTTTAGGGGTGGGGGTGGGGATTTATTTATTTATTTAGTGAATGATTAATTCTTGTGAACCTACAAACCTGTCATTTGTAATTAATTCTTTCATATGTTTTCTAAAACTTGTTACTGAAAGTGGACATATAGATTTATGGCAGGTGAATGATATAGGAAACTAATTATAGCTGCCGTCATTTTGGATTTCTCCATGTAAGGGGCCATTGATCATACAGTATTTGCAGTTTTTCCTAATACTCTATTTTTGTTTTTAAATGTAGTTTTCATATTTCTGTTGTAGCATAACATCCAGACATGGAACATTTACGGTACTGCCATTGCCCCTGCATGACATGGTAGTGTATTATGCAGTATTTTTGCCTGTTTGACTCCATCATCCTCTTCATATGAAAAGATGATTTATTTATTTATTTATTTATTTTACACATTTTTACCTCGCCTCTCCTGCCAAAGCAGCTCGGGGTAGCTAACAAATACAAAAGATAAAAACACTATCTATCTATCTATCTATCTATCTATCTATATATATATATAAAAACACAAAACAATACAGTCCACCAAGGGGTGTGTGTGTTAAATAATAAACAAAAGAACCCCCCCAACCCTCAAACCCCCACTGTACCTATCTCCCTCGCCAAAAGCCTGGCGGAACAGCCAGGTCTTACATTGTTGGCGGAAGGAAGGGAGATCCAGGGCCACCTGGGCCTCCACTGGGAGGGAGTTCCACAGCCTAGGTGTGGCCACTGAGAACGCCCTCTCCATAGCCGCCCCCTGAGCCACTCGGGGAACTTTGAGAAAGGTACTCCCTGCAGACTGCAGGGGTCAATCCAGAAGCTGGGGGGTGAAGTGGTCCTGCAGACAGGTGGGGCCCAGGCCGTATAGGGTTTTAAAGGTAAGGACCAACACCTTGCATTGGGTCCGGAAGACTATCGGCAGCCATTGCAGAGCTCAGAGCACTGGTGTAATGTGCTCACAGTGACTTGTCCCTGTTAGGAGGCGGGCTGCCACATTCTGTACCAGCTACAGTCTCCGAACCATCACCATAGGTAGCCCCACGTAGAGTGTTGTTGTTGTTGTTGTTATGATTATTATTATTATTAGCAAACATTTATATAGCGCAAGCAATGTACCTGATGCTTTACAAATTAATTGAATAGACACAGTGCCTGCCCTAGGACTTACAATCTGAGAGGGGGGGGGGGAGGGAGGAGACGAAGGAAGGGAAACAGAGGGAGACACAAGGAGTGTAACATTCATGAGGATGTGAGGTCCCAGGTGCACGCGCTTGGCTTGGTTACATCAAGAATGATGGCTGGTTGGTCCATGTGGTGAGGATATGAGTACACAGACCTCAGGTAACAAATTGTACTGGGTAGAGGGTTGTACTGAATGGAGGGTATCAGCAGGAGTTAGGAGAGGGGAGCGAGGAGTCGGAGAGGGCAGAGCGGAAGAGGTGGGTCTTGAGGAGGGATTTGAAGGTACAAAGGGAGGGGGCAAGCCGGATGTGGGCAGGGAGGGAGTTCCAGACGTGGGGGGCAGCTAGGGAGAAGAGACGAAGGCAGTTAGGGGAGCAGGGGAGGCGTGGGAGGGCACAGAGGAGGAGCGGAGTTCATGGACTGGAGTACGGAGGGAAATTAGCGCAGAGAGGTAGGGGGGAGCAAGGTTGTGAAGAGCTTTATAGGTGAAGACTAGGAGCTTGTGCAGGATTCGTTCAGGAAGGGGGAGCCAGTGAGGAGAGGAGAGGAGGGGCTGCACATGGTCGAAGAGACAGGCGAGGTGGATGACCCTGGTAGCAGAGTTTTGGACAGAGATAAGGGGAGAAAGGTGAGAGCGGGGAAGGCCAGTGAGAAGGAGGTTACAGTAATCGAGGCGAGAAATGACCAGGGCATGAATAAGGGTTTTGACAGAGGAGACCGAGAGAAAAGGGTGAATCTTAGCAATGTTATGGAGGAAGAAGCGACAGGATTTGGCAACAGAGTCGATGTAGGCTTTAAAAGAAAGGGGTGAGTCAAAGATGAAGCCTAAGCTATGGGTTTGGTGAACGGGAAGGATGGCGACCCCATTGATGAGGCTCAACAGGGGATAGGAAGGATGAGGGGGGATGATAAGGAGTTCAGTTTTAGCCATGTTGAGTTTGAGTTGACGTTGAGACATCCAAGTAGAGATGTCAGAGAGACAGTTGGTGAGGCGAGCTTGGATAGATGAAGAGAGAGAGGTAGTAGAGATAGAATTCAGTGTCATCAGCGTAGAGGTGATATTGGAAGCCATGGGAGGCAATGAGTTTGCCTAGGGAGAGGGCCAAGGACAGAGCCTTGGGGAACACCATCTGAGAGGGGAAGGGAGGAGGAGGTGGAGTTGGCAAGAGACGCATTGAAGGAGCGGTCAGAGAGGTAGGAGGAGAACCAGTCGGGGACAGAGCCACGGAAGCCAAGGGAGTGAAGTGAGTCCAGCAAGAGTGAGTGGTCAACAATATCGAAGGCAGCAGAAAGGTCAAGGAGGACAAGAATGGAGTAGAGGCGATTAGATTTAGCCACAAGAATATCGCTGGTGATCTTAGTGAGAGCAGTTTCAGTAGAGTGAAGGGGCCAAAGCCAGATTGGAGGGAGTCAAGGGAGGAGTTGGTGGAGAGGAAGTCAAGGCAGCAGGAGTAGACAACACGTTTAAGAAGTTTGGAAGGAAAAGGAAGGAGTGAGACAGGACTGTAGCTAGAAGGGTCAGAGGGGTCAAGAGTGGACTTTTTGAGGATAGAAGAGACATTGGCGCACTTGAAGGCAGAGGGGAAGGAGCCAGTACAGAAGGAGAGGTTAATGATGTGCAGGGGAAGGGGCGACAGTGGAAACAATGGAGGTCAGGAGGTGGGAGGGGATGTCTCCTCTCAGTATTTTCTTCTCCAATCTGAAGATCCCTAACCTATCAAGCCTCTCTTTGTATGGAAGCTGTTCCAATTTTTTTTACCCTTCTCTGCACCTTTTCAAGTTCTGCTATATCTCTTTTGAGATGGGGTGACCAGAATTGCACATAGTACTCAAGGTGTGGTCGAACAATCTATTTATATAGGAGCATTATGATATTTTCAGTTTTTTTCTCTATCCCTTCACGAATAATTCTTAACGTTCTGTTTGCTTTCTTGATGGCCACCACACATCGAGCTGAGGATTTCAATGTATTGTCCACAATGACTCCAAGGTCCTTTTCCTGAGTGGTTCCTCCTAATGTAGAACCCAGCATTGTATACACATAGTTTGGATTATTATTCCCTATGTGCATCACTTCGCACTTGTCCACATTAAATTTAATTTGCCATTTAGATGCCCAATCAGCTAGTCTCACAAGAACCTCTGTTCCTTTGTTCTTGTGCTCTGTTCTTTAGTCCTTTCTTTCTCCAGGATTGCCCAGTACGAGGCTAGCCCCTTGGGGAAAGGAGCTTGAGCCTCTGGGTTTCATCTTGAGGTGTCTTGGAGCTCAGTTCCTTGAGACTTAGGGTATTTTCAAACATGATGCCACCATGGGTGGCCACGCGGAACAAAGTGTGGCCACCCGTGGTGGCACCATGTTTGATCCTACCCACGAGATGTTACCATGGGCAGGATCAGGACTCTCCCCAGACTATGGTAGGATTTAGCCTGCACTGTGACTTGGGCTCCCTGCTAAGTCACAGCGCAGGCTAAGCCCTGTCAAGGTCTGGGAAAGCCATCCCCGGACCAGGGTAGAGTGGCTCCTCGTGTGATGAGGGGGAAAGAACCACGTCCGCCTGTTGCCCTGCCCACTCTCCACCCTTTCCTTTGCCCGGGCCACTGGCACATCTGTTCGGTGGCCAGGCTGGATCCTACCTGGGGTGAGGGCCCTCATACTAGTGTTGTCAGTATTTAATGGGAGGGGGAGGGATATGTATTTGTAGCAGATGAGAGGACTCGCTCTCCTGGTGAGAGCAGGAGGGTAGATGTAGGGTCTCCCCCTGGTGGCAGAAGGGTGGAGATAGGAAGTAGGTATGGTTTTGATGTTGGGAGAGTGTAATGTGAAAAGATTGATAAGGGGTATGTATTTTTTTGTACATGCATTCAGGGTTGGGTAGAATTCTTACATGTTAAACTGATTAATTTAGAGGGTTGTATTGCTAATGATGATGTTTTTGTGTTAATTGGTGCATTGTGCACATTATGTATTGTTACATATTATGCTGTACGCCGCCTCGAGCCATTGTAATGGGAGAGTGCGGGATATAAATTAAAATGGGATGGGGAAAAAAAAAATCAGTGCGTGGCAGCGCATGGTGCTGTCATGTATGAAAACACTTCTACACACCTCTTGTTAGTCTCCTTTCTTGTGAATGGCGCTATCTTCTTACTAGCCCATGCTATTAAGCTTACTGCCTGTTATCCTGAAGGAACATGCCTCCTAGCATCTTCTGCACTGCTGTACCTATTGCTGTGTCCCTGTCAGCTGGATAACTCAGTGTTCCCATCTCTGCTGGAATTAATAAGGTTGATCTTACTGTGGAATAGATGGCTTGGTATATTAGAAAAACAACAGTCATCCTTTTATATTTTCTTTATATTATATTTCCTTTACGTTAAAAGTTAAAGGACCATTCAGAACATCAAAGCCCTTAACAAATACATTAATTAATTTTGTACTTGGAATGCATTCATACATTCACAGAAACAGTCCTTCACCAGAGTTTATTCTTATAGGCATATTTATTTAAGCATAGCTAACTCATTTGACAAGTGCTCACCCACCATCAGGGAGTACTTAGCTGCCCCACAGTTAAGTGTTATATGTGAACAGGTATTGTTTAAAGTGTAAAGTGACATACTCGATACCTTGTCTGGTTACTCTAAGAATGAACATACACTTTCATTTTTATTTAATCATGGGGTAGGTGTGTGTGAATACTAGGAGCTTAAGGTAAAATAGAAGCTAGTTACTCCTTAGGTAAGTGTTAGTGTAAACAAAAGCTTAGATTTCCTTATATGAACAATGTTTGTTTTTATTCTCCCTTCTAAAAGAGAGAGAACCTTTTTATTTATAATTATGCCCTGCACTCTCCATATTTACAGCATTTGGGAATCGATCAATTCAGAACGTAGTTGGAATGGAGTTACATGTTTCTGTTGGGGCATGAGAGCTTTTGTTTTTGATTTTGTTTTGTTTTCATTTTGTTACCATTACTCATTTGGTAACTGTGTGTGAAGTTAGATACCAATCAGTTTGAGTACAGCTGTCCGGTTGTGGCCTGCAGTATACATGGCAGAGATCAGGGAGTTAGTTTATGTTAATGTACAGTAGACACTTTTGAAGTTCTTAGAAGACATTCTGCATTACCCTCCCTCATTTAATTTAATTCTTAATTAGATTTACTGTTCTGTAGCATATCTGTATAGCTTGTTAATAAAAATAGAAACTTTCTACATCACTGCTAATTTTGCAGACTTGGAATGTAGTTATCAGGAAGAACATTTTCTTTCTCAGATGTTGGTTTTTTAAAAAACTATTTCAATCGTATCTCTAATTTTTAGAGAATACTTAACAAGTTACATGTTCATTGGGAGGGTGTGTGTGTGTGTGTAAGTCTGACTACATTTATACACTGAATCCCTGCCAATTTTCATTCTAAAAGTTACTTACATCCTGATACTGTAGTCCTAGCACAGTCAGAACATCCGCAGCTTGCTGCGTCCAAACCTAAATCCTTGACTGAGCAAACTCAATTTTAACTCATCTGTTCCTTTAGAGCTCTCACCTTTGATGACATCAATTTTGTGTCATACCCTGGCAGGTGAGATGAGTTGTCTAAATTTATAGTGCCTATATGTATTTGTCTTGGGATGGGTGTCTCAGTTGGAAAGCCTTCATCAGTGCAATGTATTCCTCCTCCGCCTCATCTGACAGGGGCTGAGTATCTTGACCTTCAGAGCATACTGAAGTAGTAATCTATTTTCCCAGACCTTTTTCCCCCACCTTCCCCTGAGGAGTTGTGTGATGGTGTTAGAGGGGAGAAAGTTGTTGGGGCAGACTGGAGGGGTTTTTAATATATGTCCTGTTCTATTATTTATACGTTATGCTTTATGCAAGTTTAATGCCACAATAATTACCATAGTTCTGTATATCACTTTTCCTGTTGAAAATTAATACTAATGTGCGGTTCTTCCAGGTATCAGAAATCTTCTTCGGCTTCGTTACAAAAATGAAAGAATTATGTCCGTATACACATGCTATTTTTCCTGAAGTACTTTCATGCATTTGATGGTATACGATTGGGACTGATGGCTTTCTTATTTTTACCTTGTTCAGTGCTTTAGCAACTTCCTTTTCCTGTTCTGGTGTCACCAGGCCCAGCATGGTTCTCCTTTATTTTCTTCATTCCTAAGCCTTTCAAAATAATATTTCTTTGATCTGGTTCATATCAATTAGCGTAGTTCCTTTTTCATATTGGATAACTTTGATCTTAAAAAAGTTATCTTCTGTCATTCTGCTTGGCCATTCTGAATCTCTCTTTTCATCCGCCTTCAGTTTAACACAATTGTAGTTGTTTCGTATAGTATAATATATTCTGCTCCACAAATTGAACAGACTCCTCAGTTCAGAATTTATCTTGCAAAGTTGGCCCTAGTATGAAAAACTTTAGTTTGACAAGTGCAATTAATGTTTACAAAAGCTCCCTGTAAACATCAAGGTTCAGGTTTTCTAGACCGATTATTAGCAGAAAAGAGATCTTGAATAACAGAGTCACATTTACGGTTATATGTAGCTCTATGAAATTATTTGTTCTTGTAAATGCAATTAGTTTAAAAATGCAGTTTCACTAGCAGCAGATTTTTAAAGCCCATATTATCATAAAGCAGTGTCTTGGCTGCCCAGAAACATCAAACAATGTTTGGCTATATATTATACTAATAACTAGAATTTGTGTGTGTAATAAATGCAGTACACTATTCTTATAGGCATGTAAATTGCCCATGAGAAAAATAAGCAACATCGTGATGCAAGACCATAATAGGTTACCATGAAACGACTTTGCAAATGTAAAAGTGATAGCTTTTCTAGTCTACTGCCATCTCTGAATCTATGGTTCAGTTTGCATTGCAAGAGTTTATTATGTACCATGTTGCATGAGTAGAAATTTCAATAATGGGTAATTTCAGATGTGACGGACCTTTCGGCCCGCCACGCTGAACCTTGTGCTGGGATCCATTTCAGATCCCGGTCCGTGATCAGACCAGCCATCCTTTAGACATGCCGTCCTGATTGCTAACAGGGATCAGGGAGGGGGCAGGGCTGTGCGGCACGACATGCAGCCGCACAGCCCCGCGCTCCCCTGCCCACGGGGAGATGGACGGACGCAGCAGCCAATCAGGCTGCTGCGCCTGATCCCATATCGCGATCAGGGCCATGATGCAGGATGTGCCAAAGCTAACACACGTTACTTTTGGCCCATCCTGGATTGTGGCCACTCTAACCACGGTTCTCGACCTCTGGCCGGCCAGAGGTCGAGAACCATGGTCAAGCTTGATCCCAGTCAGAGGTTCACTGTGGTGAACATCTGGCCGGGACCAACCAAACATTCACGAAAACACCACCACCACAGGGAATCCACTGGGGTTCCCTGTGGTGAAAGACGTTTTTGTAACGTCTGAAATGACCCAATAGCCATATGCAGTTTCAAGTGAAATACTTATTTTCAAATTTGAATAAATGTTAATGGCCCTTTTCACATGACACTCCCCCCCCCTCCCCTCGCCCTCGTGGGCGACTGGGTAGACGGAGCGGCATCCATGTGACCACTGGTGCTGGATGGGGGTGCATGCACGCTCCTGCACTCCACACACCACCACCAATCCTGCACGCAGAGGCATTGGAGAAAATGGAGGTGCCTCTATGTGTAGAGATGGGTGGACGTGGGTATGCATCTGTGTGACGTGCCGCACACGTGCCGCACACCCACCACGGCCTACACTCATGTCCCCCGCACTGCCCTCCCGTTTGAAAAGGACCAATATTGAGATAATTTAGTTTTTTCTTTTTAATGGATTAGATCCTTGGCTACTCCATGCAAAACTCTCCTAACGCTGTTGGTGACAGTCCCCTGCAGAATCCTACAGGAATTTCTGTGGGATGGAAGGTGCATAGTAAAGAAATCCCCTTGTCCCTGTGATTGGTTCCTAGCTGCAATCATGGACTGACGGCAGCAGCAAAATATAGTCACCTTCAGATGGCTTTAACCTGTGCTGAGGCTCCAGGCAGGAATTGACTGACAATCAGAAATGCAAACAGCACCTTTGCACACCTCTATTTTTAGCCATAATCTGTTCTCTCCTGAAGCTATGGCATATTTTTGGCAAGTAATTTAAATTTAAAAATTGTATAAATACATTTTTCATGTTAAACATTTTGCACATCTGTATCTTCTTGTATATAAGGATTTTAGTACTCTTTTAAAGCTTTTGCTAATGTAGACTAAAATTTCTTCAATGACATAGTTAGTCTTTGCCCTCATTTTGCAGAAGTGGAATCTTTAACATGAGATGTAGATTTTGAGAAAATAATTATTTTTGATTTTCAGTCTTGTATCCTAACTTATTGGATCATCCTTCCTCTCTTCGCTAAAAACTCCACAAGTGCAAGTGATGGATCAGTTATTACCTTAAAGTTTTGCCTCAGTCATGTGAGAATCCCCTTCTTGCACTCGGATCCTATTCAAGGAGGAAAAAACTCTGCTCATAAATCCTTCTTACCAGAAGAAACATTTTTCTCTGCAACAAATGACAGTAGTTTATAAGATGAAAATACAGTAATATAAAGAGAGTCTTTTTGTAGTATTTGATAGCTGCCATAGCACCTGCCCCCTCCATCCCACCACTTCAGACCAGGTCAATGTAAAGCAGGCTTTCAGATGGGAAAGCCTGCTTGACTCTGGGTCTGGTGGCCAGAGCCTGACTGTGGAGGGGGCTAGCCCAAGCTGTGACTTGAGGATTTCCCTGAATCACAGCCTGGGCTAGGTTCCCATTAAGCGACTTAATCCGTGCCGCCTCATGTTTGAAAACACCCTATATCAGTTACGCATATGGTCTAAATTAAACTACGATATGGTTATCTGGATGTTAACAAAATTGGAAGGCAGAGTGCTGCCGCATGAGCTGGGGCAGGCCCGATCTCTGTGCCCCCTGTGGCCAGCTGCCACACTTCGGGGTCAGTGCGGCGAGCAGGGCAGATGGTCAACCCTAGGGATGGGCAAACGCGGTTCAGAAGTTCGGAGTTCGGCCCGAACTTGGCCTGTTCGGACGACCGAACATAAACGCGAACATACTGAACAAACTGAACACCAAACGGCGAAATGGCCGAACAGTTCGGTCAGTTCGGATCGTGTTCGGGTGGCAAAAAAAGGTTGACTGGAAGGTCAAACATGACAGGGCGGTGTAGTCAGTCACTGAGGAGCAGACTTCCAGGCACCAGGGGTGGAGAGGCTTGCAAGAAACGAAACTAATTATCTGCCTCCCCCCTTCCCAACACCTTCTGAGCTAGTCACTGTTCCTGAACAGCAGACGTTGAGTAGGATTTTTAGATTGCTTTAAGTTTCATTTCAGTTTTGTA
>QEPC01012741.1:1907255-1921318 GCA_003113815.1 Sphenodon punctatus
CGATCCTAACGCCGCTCTGAGGCTAGAGTAGGTGGAGCCAGGAACGTGCTCCAGCGTGAGGTGGCCCCGCCCCCTCAATCCCCCAGTGCGGCGCTTCCTGCCCCCACTGAGCCTGCGAAGCCGGGCTGCTGCCAGGCAACCAGGCTCGCTGCGCCAGAGCTCAGGTAGGAGGAACCTGTGCGCTGACAAGCAGGGGCACAATTGCGCGACCTGCTCGCATGATTAGCATGCATTAAACACGGTTGCGCATTGTTTGCCGACCACAAATTGATGTGTGAGGTATTTAATTCGCGGTCAGCAAACAACGTGCAGCCGTCTCTAATGCGCGTGATTGTATCCATCGTCATGTCTAATCCCGCCACGTGGGATTTTGAAAAATTGCGTGAGCAGGTTGCGCAACTGCGACCCGCTCATGTAAAAGCAGCCTGAGAAGTTCCCACGTTTCAGTCCAGGCTAGCCCCCACCATGGTTGGGATCCCACTGCCTGACCCAGGAGTAAAGCGGGCTTTCAAATGTGAAAGCCTGAGTTGCTCACCCTGGTCCGGCACCATTGTGGCTGTCATTGGCCGCCATGGCCAGTCGGGGTGGGGTGTCACTGGGAGCAGCACGGAGGCAGGGTCCCTGACTCCCTGGCCGACTGGCTTCCATCATACCAGCTTGGGGGGTCTGGCTGAATCCTGGTCGCAGCCCCACACTGGATCGGGTGAGTCTGTGGCAGCACCCATGCACCGCCACGTTAGAAACCACCCAAATATACCTTTTGAGTGTTTCAGTTTGGTTACTTAGGCGTTTCCATTACTTGGAATTGCAGTATTTTACAATTGCATTCATTCCATCATTTCGGTTACTTTGATTTAGCACTATTGCATAGCAATTTGGTCCCTAGCCTGTCAAGCCATTCCTCTTACAGAAGCCAAGCAATGTCTTTTCAGTTACTTAAATGAAGCTATTCAATACGTGATCTACATCAGCTGACTTCCTGTTTCACTAATGCTTTCTCTGTGCTTCCTTCTCAGATAAGAAAGGTGGAAAAACCTTGGTTTTATAAGAACCGGATAAATCTTGTGCCATTATAAGTGAAAGAAAGCTCTTTTTATTAAAATGTAGTGTTGATGAATGCATGCAAGAATAATTAGAGTATAACAATCCATCACAATTGAATATGCTGTATTACAAAACTGTTTGCCCAGATTGGTAAACAACTTTGAAGAGTATCATTTGCAATCATGTATGGATATAGTCAGATAAAAGTAACTGAGCTGATAAAATATTTTACATACTAATTTGGTGCTTTAGGAAAATGTAGTAAAAATACACCACCCAGATGTGTAATGATGAGGCAAAAAGGGCAAGGAGTACAGTAATCCCAAAGGAAGTGAATACTCCACTGTGAATACTCCGTAACAGCAGACTGAAACCCCAAACCTCAGCTTTCACTGGTGAAATATGGAACATTTGGGTTCCAAATGCTTAATGGGCTTTCCCAGTGTTTCACTGCTAAAGAAATATAATTCAAATTGTCCCTTTCTTCCCCAACAGTGCAGTGAAACAGTGCATATTTATTAAATATGAGCTGAATATTTGAATTCAGAGACAAGAAAAATATTCCTTGTTTCTGCTTCTCTGTCCTGTAAGAACCATGTTTCAAGTCTTATCAGAGTTGGTCTATGCTTAGATCTCATTTGATGCTGGAGGATATAAAAATTATGAAAGACTAGCTATTTTCCATTTCTGGGTTCCCCCTCCCCCTTTCTTTTATATCAGTAGGCATCTGTGGACCATGATGAAACAGAACAGAAAAACCTTGCAGTATGAAGTTTAGTTCCAACCTAAGTTTTTGATTATCAATGACAAGATCCTAAAATTACACCTAAATGTCTCTCTCAGATTCTGAAATTGAGTTTCTGAAAAAGCACTGTAGTTGTAATAGGAGGTAAAGTGTGAAGTTCCAGAGAAATGAGCTGTGAATTGAACCTGCAATGGAAATCGATCCTATCAGTCAGTTTCTGCTCCATATTCTCAGGAAAACACAGCTGAATGTTGAAGAAGTCAAGATCACTGATTAAATGGGATGCTAAAGTGCCAGGGGCTAGAACTGGGCTTGCTGGTCCCTAAGGTCAGAACTGCAACTGTCAGACTTCACTGCTTGATACCCAGCTAAAACTGGCAGAAAGAGAGCAGTATGAAAAATGCTGCAGGCACCATCAAGGGGATTGGTAGAAAGTACCTGACTAAGCTTCAGGCATGACAAACATAGCATTCCTGAGGGAAGCAATCCTTCTTTCTTATCATGAGTCAGTAGACCCAGATTGTCCCAGTTGGCCTCATGATTCATGCCAATGGGGCATATCATAATTGCCAGTATACTGTGGGGCAGTGAAATGACAATTTATCCGAAGAGCTGCAGAGTGAGCATGGTCTAGCTTTGTAATCTTCTCAAGCAAGTAAGGAGAAAACAAATTAGTTGTAGTCTGCTAGTTATGAAAGTATAATTAGTTACCCTGAATCCTCTGAGATTTATATGTTGCATATAAAATGGGTACAATGGCATGTAAACCCTGTTTTGGCAGTACTATATTTGTCTTGTACTCTGAGAAATGTGGTTTGAATTGTGATTAGCAGTGTGAAATTACACTTTTCTAGCTACAAAGTTGTCAGATAATATGGTTCAATGCATTTTTAAGACACTGGCCTTCATATGACTTCAGGGATCATCAATACAGCTCTCGAGCAAAGAGCATGTATATCTCAATAGCATTTCTAATTTATACAGTTTCTTGTAATTATTGTTCTTCTTACAGAAACAGTAAATAAAAAATAGCACAGAAAACCTACACTGCTTATGATCTATATGAAATCAAAAATTAAGTCAGGTTTTGGTTTTGCATAATAACAACAACAAGGCCTTGTAACTTCGTTTCTGTTGATTTATTGGTAAGGGGACAACTGTTATTCTTTAGAAAGTGACTGTGATATCCCATGGATCTTTGACTTCAGTGACCCCAAGGAAGAAGTTCACATTCATTGTCACCACATCCTGGAAAGAGACAGTAATGGGTTTTGACGGCTGCACTCTTTATTGCTAGTTTCAATTCAGCTGGGGGAGAGGGGCCTCGGCCCCCCTACAAACTGGGTCCAGTTTCAACTAACATTCAACAGTGATAATTTGAAGGCTGCCTTAGGCACACTCAGGTTCCCAGCCTTCTACTAACTACTAAGCTAGGATCACCTCCCCCTCTACGTGACAGTGTTCAAGTCTCTGGTTGGAGAGGTGTTGCTGGGTCCCACTCAGAGACTTACACTCTCAGGTAAGACATATGACATTGGGACATTGGGATGTGGGGGATTCAGGCCTACAGCCCTCGGGTGCATTGGGGCACCCCACATTGGAGAACCCCACTTTCTGGGACATACCCCCTAAGCTGGCCACACCCAGCCCTAACACATGTTTGTCTTTCCCATCTTTTAAGGAGATGTCTTCCTGAATACTCTAATACCTATTTAACTTTATTGTTGTAAGCCCGGGGCAGCTTACAACAATAAAATACAATAAAAACAATTTAAAACACTCAATACAATATAAAAGTATTTAAAACAGGGCTAGCAATATATAGATAATAAGTTATAAGTTAGGTGGGAGAGATAAAACCCCTCACCCCACCCTCCCCAAAGGCCTGGGCAAGCAGCCAGGTTTTACAACATCGCCGGAATGTCAACAGGCTTGGGGCCAGGCAAGCTTCCTCCGGAAGGGAGTTCCAAAGGCGCGGTGCGGCCACCGAGAATGCCCTCTCCATTGTGGCCCCCCCGCTTAACACGGGGGACCTCCAAGAAGGCACCCCTGGCAGACCGCAGAAGCCACCCTGGGGCGCGGAGGGCGAGGCGGTCCCTGAGGTATGAGGGGCCCAGACCGTATAGGGCTTTATAGATCAACACCAACACCTTGAACCTGGCTCGGCACGCTATCGGCAGCCAGTGCAGAGCTCGGAGCACAGGTGTAATATGCTCCCGACGGCCCGTCCCCGTAAGGAGGCAAGCCGCTGCATTCTGCACCAGCTGCAGCCTCCGGACCAGGAACAAGGGAAGCCCCACATAGAGCGCATTACAATAGTCCAGCCTCGAGGTGACGAAGGCATGGATGAGGGTGGCCAGGTCCAGGCCAGAGACGAACGGACGCAGCCTACGAACCAGATCTTAGCGACTGCCTCTACCTGCCACTCCAGACGAAGGTCTGTGTCCAATATCACCCCCAGACTCCGAACCTGCTGAGCTATAGGAGGGCGAACCCCCCCAACCAAAGGGGCCACTACCTCCCTCGCTCTCCCCACCAACATCACCTCTGTCTTATCGGGCAATTTATGCTCTGTGCAGGCCAAGGAACCCATGGCCTGTTCCAATCCAGCCTCTGCATGTCCGAGCACACTACATGCACAACCGTTGCCACTCTCACCCCCACATCACATGGATCAGCATTTCCATCCCCTCACAGCTACACATGCCTGCTCCCTCATTCAGCACCACACTTGGCATTCCAGTTTCATGCTGCTCCTGCTGGGGGAGTTCCTTCCATGTCTGCTTATCCACCAAGTCCTGAATGCATTGCTCCAACACACCCATTATCCTGGTGAGATCTTGCACTTGGTTGCCTTCCCCCTCTCCATGGGGGAAGAGGCCTGGGGCACCATGGATTGGGCAACTCATCCCTAAAATGAGAAGGCACACCCCTTCTCCTCCCCCGATGGCTTGCTGTATCTTCCTGTTGGGGGTAATTCCCAGGTCTCGGCACCAGCGCCTGAGAAGGGGGTTGCACTACTTGCACCACCAGTTTACTGCCAGGCACATTCCCTGGTACAGCTGATACATAAGCTACACACAGCCCCCATCCTCTCCTGCAGGGAAATCAGTATAGCCTCATTACACACCCCCATCCCAAGAGATCAGGTCCTGGGCAGGGGACCCTAGGCTGCACATCATCCCTCCCACGCCTTTTGGGGGTTCACTTGACAACCTGCTTTGGCATGGTGCTTTCACATGGTGTGCACTTCCTAATAACCAAACGGTGGGGGGTCGGGGGGAAAGCAGTCATGTTCCTTTGGTGCCTCGTTGGTGCCTCCTTGACCCTCAGTGGTGCCTGTGCCACCCGGCCCCTGTGGTCTAATGGGCACACTGGTTCAAGCTGCCCTACTATTACCCTCTCTATTCTGTCTTTTAAAAAAAATCCTTAACATGGACTCCCTCTTGGAGTTCGGGGGTGGGGTCCAAGGGGTCCTCAGTCACCCTTCAGAGGGCCAGAGGCTGTGGGCAAGAGGGGGTTCCCTGGTCCTGTGTAGACTCCCTGAGTGTGCCCTCCCAGCACCAGCGCTCACAAATGCCTCCACTCACATGCGGCCCCGATACCACCTCTGCTCCACACGCGCCTTACTTGGCTCTTGTCCTGAACTGGCCCCCTGCCTCCGTGGATCTCCAGGCCATTTCAAGCAGCTCCTCCAGTTTGTGCAGAGCCAAAACTGCAGTGGGGATACCAGGTCCGTGGCTCCTAGCAAGCCAGGTCCCACTTGTCGAAACCTGCATTGTGCCAGGAGCCCCGGGTTGCTTGGGAACACCCGGGGTTTTGTGGCAAGGCTCTTTGCATGATTTCTGCCTTTTAGACTCTATGCATCTGCCCCTTCCTTTGAGTGGGAGCGGGACAAATGACCTTCACTCCCTATGCAATGGGAATTGGGGGTTGAAGGAAATTCACACTGTAATGAACCATAAAAAGGAAACCATAGAACCATAAAAAAGAAATAATAATGTTAGAACCATAAAAAGGAAATAATAATGTTAGAACCATAGAAATAAAAAAAAATAGTGGAAGGCAAGTTAAGTGTGAGTAAAAACAGATTTGATTTGGGCCCACTTTGACCCAGGACCCAACAGCACATGTAAACACATGCTGCCAGATGTTGGCCTGGGATTGTCCTGGGCGATGTTGGGGGCTAGCCCGAACTGTAGCCTCCAGACAACCTTTGAGGTTGAGCCCAGACTAAGGCCTACCCAACCAGGCCAGAGTGGGTGAGCATGTCTGTTAACTATTCTAAATGCTATGAACTAAATGGATTATCTAATAAGTACACAGGCCTACTCCTACAAACACTAAAACTAAATCACTAATGCTATCTCTATCATTAAGCTTGCTCCTATTACTTTTTTCCTTAATATCTCTCTCTCTCTCTCTCTCTCTCTCTCTCTCTCTCTCTATCTATCTATCTATCTATCTATGGGATGGGGGAAATCACAAACAACACAAGGTTTCACTTTAAGGTTTAAGTTTCATTTCAGTACAAAACTGAAATGAAACTTAAAGCAATCTAATAAACCTACTCAACGCCTGCTGTTCAGGAACAGTGACTAGCTCAGAAGGTGTTGGGAAGGGGGGAGGCAGATAGTTTCATTTCTTGCAAGCCTCTCCACCCTGGTGCCTGGAAGTCTGCTCCTCAGTGACTAGTACTATCCCTCCCTGTCACGTTCGACCTTCCAGTGAACCTTTTTTTGCCACCCGAACGTGATCCGAACTGATCGAACTGTTCGGTCATTTCGACGTTCGGAATTGAGTTCGGTTCGGCCAGTTCGTGTTTGGATTCGGGTTCGGATTCGGTCGTCCGAACAGGCCGAGTTCGGGCCGAACTTCCGAACCGCGTTCGCCCATCCTTAGCTGGCACCCATGGCTGTGCCTCATTGGCTGCCATGGCTACCTGTCATGGCAGGTGGCTGGGAGCCCAGTGAAGGTGGGGCTGACAGCTTGCATGTCTGTTGTGCTCCTGGACGTATGCAGGCCGTGCAGCCAGCAGGACAGCTTCCCAGCTGCGGTCACATCAGGTTGGTGCCCCAGGATTTTCTGTCCTGGGGCAGCCTGGGGAGTTGTCCCACTGGCCACACATCTTTTTTTACTCTGTCACTGTTAGTGACTGGTAAGAGACATTTATTTTTGTAATCATTTGATAGAATCACTTCTACCTTTGATTTCAGTCTACTGTTGGAAATTTTATATAAGAATATAAGGCAAGTGCCACTATGATCTTTTGGGCAACATACAAAATGAAAACAGAAATTAATCTGTTTCGTAGTTAAAAATGTCAGATATCCATCTTTTTATGCCTACTCTTAGCAGTTCTTCAGACCAGCCAGAGCAGGCAGCATGAAAGCACTAAAAGAGCCTTTTTTCCCCTGGTATTTTGGCAATTTCCAAACATAATCCAGAAGTGTTGAAAGATGAAACAGTAAAACAGAATTTTCTAGCTTAATAATGCAATCACAAAAGTTAGAAGTTGAATACCTTTTGACCTCTCAAAAACCTTACTTATGGTAGCATAGAGAATTTGCGCCAAATAGACCATATTCTCAGCTGGTGAAAATGTATGGAGTTCCTTTGATGTCAATGAAACTATGTCAGTTTATACCAGTTGGAGATTTGGACCCATAAAACCAGCTATCAGGGACTATAATTTTTGCTGATCTTATTCTACTGACTAGCTACCAGTTGACAGATAGGATGTAGGAGTTTATTGATTGACTTCAATGAAAAAATCATCATCATAGCTGATCAGCATTATACAGTTTAGAGTAATTCCCATAGACTCCTTGTTTATGACTGTTTATCCTTAAGATCCCCCTCCTCCTCTGTAACTAAGACAAGTGCTTTGTTAACCAGCAGCTTCTCGACTTCATGAATGTAATCCTGTCTGTCTCCTTCCTCTTTGTCCCCCTTGCCCATTCTGCATTGTAAATCCCTCGTGGCAGGGACCTGTCTCTTATCTCAACTGCTCAGCACTAAGTACACTGCTGGTGCTACATAAATAAGAATAAAAATAGCATAAGAATGTCTGAATCACTTGGGAGAAGATGGGACTATCTATCTTTTCATATTAAAAAGCTCAAAGGAAACATCAGCAACTGTCTTTAAAGGCTTGAGAACATCACCTTCCTACTACTCTTTCTACCTGGTGTTTGGAGGCCGTGGGGGGTTGGATGAGGTCGAGCCAATTGAAGCTTAATCCCGACAACACAGAGGTGATGCTGGTTGGCAGGGTCAGCGATCTGGGTGAGGGGGGCGGGGGGTGTCCGTCATTGGCAGGGTTCATCCGTTGCTAGCCACTCAGGTGCAAAGCCTGGGGGTGCTCCTGGATCTGAAGCTATGCCTCGACATCCAGGTGTTGACTGTGGCCAGGAGCACCTTTTGCCAATTACATCTGCTACAAAGGCTTTGCCCGTATATTTCAGACTCCAACCTTCATCTGTCATCCATGCATTTGTCACCTCAAGGCTTGACTACTGTAATGCGCTCTACGTGGGGATGCCCATGCTGACGGTCCAGAGACTGCAGCTAGTGCAGAATGTGGCGGCCTGTCTGCTTACGGGGACAGGCTGCTGGGAGCATATTACACTGGTGCTCCCAGCTCTGCACTGGCTGCCTATAGTCTTCCAAACCTGATTCAAGGTGCTGGTATTAACCTATAAAGCCCTAAACAATCTGGGCCCTGCCTACTTGAGAGATCGCCTCACTCCCCAGGTTAGCTTCTGTGGTTGTCGGGGGATGCCCTCCTGGAGGTCCTGAAATATCGTCGGTAGCCTCGGACAGGAGGGCATTCTCAGCGACCATGTCTGTGATGTGGAACTCACTCCCGGTGGGTGTCCGCCTCTGCCCAGATCTCCTTACCTTCCGGCAGCAGTGCAAAGCATGGCTCTTCTGCCAGGCATTTGGGGTAGGGGGTAATGGGGTGAGGGCTGGGTAATGAGTTATGTTTCTTTATGGGGTATAGGGTTGGTTTGGTTTTATTTATTGGGTTTGAATGGTTTTCATGTATTTTATGATTGTTGTATTATTGATATTTTATCATTTATTGTGTGAGCCGCCCCAAGCTCCCTGAGGCAGGAGGGTTGGGATAGAAAATAATAATAATAATAATAATAATAATTAATAATAAATTTCCATACAGTGGAATGAGAAATATCGTTGAAAACAAATATTTTGCCGTTACCAAGATTTTATTGAAGGAAAAGTGATGAAATTTTATGGAAAGTGTTTAAAGCATTCTTGGTGAAGACAAGCTGATTAATAAACAGAAGCAAGAGAAGATAAATATTAATTTGTTTACGTGAAGGAGGTTTCTAGCTCATTAAAACTCATCTCAGCATTTTAACTAATGAAGCAATAGATAAGGCTAAACATTGTCTTTAATTTTGTAGAGAACTCCCATATAAAAAAAAAAGTTTATTGCTAAATATGTGTAATACCTCTGCTAATGTCAGTGTATTGAATATATAGTTAGTTTACTAAAAATGAAGGGCAGGTGCCAGCCCAGCAGTACTTCTGTGCTATGATGAAAACTTGGGTTGAATCTCCCATTGTGTTCTCTTGCCATTTGCGGGAGTTAATTCCATTTTGTTTGTCTCGGGGTAGTGCTGGTGGGAAAGGTTTGAATTAAAAATTACTTTTTAAAATAAATGTTTTTGTTTCTGGTGGAGACAGTGGGGCCGATCCTATGCCCCGTGTGTGCCATGCAGAACTCTTGCACGCCATGCATGTCCATTGTGGTACATTGAGCCACATGGGAACCCCACAGATCCCGCATGGAAGGGGTTTAGGATTGCAGCCAATTTTTCAGTTTTCAGCAACAGTTTCTGGTCACATCAATAGCAATGAAACTGAAAACAGTGCTGACAACTACAAATATTGTACATTGAAGTGTACTTAGCTTGCAAAAATACCTCCCTGGCCTAGGTATGACCTTGTCAGAAGTTCACCATGATTGGACCTGCCTGGCCCAACCAAAATGATTTATTAAGTTGCTGAGTTGTTCTTTTTCTGTCTATGCCTCTATTTAAATAACGCTTCAGTTTAGTACATTGCCTGTTTTGGCCTGCCACATCTTTTGGATGTGGTTTATGGCCAAGGCTTTTACTATTTTGGAACTCTTTAATGACTCTCACTTAGTTTATTCCATTTTGTCTTAGGGAAAAAGGTATGAATAAAAAATGATTTTTGAAAACCAATGTTCTTCTTTCTGATCATTTAAAAAAATTATCTTTAATATGAGCATCCACATCTAAATACTGGCCTTTTTATTTTGATCTTATTTTTCCTTTAAATATGCCGACACAAATATGGAAAAAGTGAATATTAGCTGAGGCTGTTTCTACACGTGCAGAGTTATTCCGAAGTAGTTGTCATTCCAGAGTTGTCATTCAGGAGTAACTGTCTACACCATCATTAGTGCTCGATTGGAAGTGCTTATTCTGACATAAGAGTCACAAGGAGCCAAGGAGGACCACATCAATCCCATGGTGTGGCGGCTTACTTAAATTGTAGCACCTTGGGGAACTCCAACCGAGAGGAGAATGCCCCTGCTAGCGCATCGATCTTTTTATTAATTAACTGGGAATGTACGTTTCCAGAGGGGATTCTGTATTCATGTAGAGAGCTGAAACAAACAGGATAGTTCCAAAAGGAACTGGGTTCTGCCACATAGACAGCACAGTTGAATTTCAGAGCCGCCTTCTACTCTAATTTCTGGGTGCTGTGAGGGCAGCTGTGAGCTCCTCTCTTCCCAACATCCTTGCTGTGACTTTCACTTGCTATCATGGGTCCCTAGAGTGGATGGGTGTGATGCATTCCCTCTCCCGCAAAGACAGAGTAGATTAGGAGGCAGCATGGGTAGCATTTTGTCACATCTTTCTCTGTTATAAATCCATATCCGTGATATTTTGCCACCCAAGACTGCAGAATACCATAGACGTTTGGTAGAGGGGACGTAAAAACTTCACCTGCAATGCTCTGTGGTGGAGTGACTTAATACCAGTCTAGTCATCCACATGATCACTATTCCGGTATTTCATGCCAAGTTAGATAAATCCTTGAAAATCATGTTGAACACCACCAGCATGAAACCAGGAAACAGGAGTTTAAAACCAGGAAGCGGATGTGATTTAAACTGGCATGACAATTCACACATTCAACTACAATCTGGATTTAGAGAGGTTAATGCTGGTATTAGGATTGTGTAAATACATCCCAAGATATTTTTTAAACTTGTAGACACACAGTTTCCTATCATAAAGATTATAAGCATTTCATTCACTTTCATCAGTATGTTTAAATATATTTTAAAGATGTTGCCATTATGCCTGAACTTTCTGATTTGTACTTCTTTTCTTTTCTTTGGTGAATATATTGCTTTCTCCTTTGATCACTGCTCCAGGCTAATTTTTATAAGGTAGCTTATTATGTTGACAGGGCTACATTCCCTTCTCATTTTACACTATTGTATACTAAGTAGTGTGTACATGCTTGTGTAGATGTATTTTTTAAATATGTGCTCTAAAACTTCACACATGTACAGGTGTATATTTACAAAATTGTGAATCTGTTACTTTAAATTTAGCATGTAACATATTAACATCAGAATTCATGTCTTTGTTTTTACAGATCCCATGCGTGGTCCAAGGAAGCTAGAGGTTGTAGAGATCAAATCCCGGCAAATAACAATCCGCTGGGAGCCATTTGGCTACAATGTAACACGTTGCCATCGATACAACCTCACTGTCCATTACCGCTACCAAGCTGGAGGACAAGAACAAGTCAGAGAGGAAGTGAGCTGGGATACTGAGAGTTCGCACCCTCAGCACACAATTACCAATCTGTCACCATATACTAATGTCAGTGTAAAACTGGTTCTTATGAATCCTGAAGGACGAAAAGAAAGCCAAGAACTTATAGTACAAACGGATGAAGATGGTGAGTTTTTAAATTTACTCCCTTACGCGAATTCTGGGGAAAAAATCTGAGAGCTTGGTCCTGATGTTAAAATCACGTGAAATGAATGTGACTAGGGGTGATTTCAGACGTTATGTGTTCCGGAGTCACCACAGTGGATTCCCAGCGGTGGTGAACCGAACAACCCTCCCCCGTGGTCAATAAAAGCCCCGAACAGATGTGACAGGAGCGGGACCACGGCAGGGATTCGGGCTGCCAGATCACGGCCCGGGCTGGCGCAACAGACGTGACACCGATTCCTGGCCATGGTCAAAACACCCAGAAGGAGCCGGGGAGGGACGGGACACAGACATGGCCGCCTGAGGGCAAACGAAGCCAAAAGGGACACAAGGGAACGCCCACACAAGGGAAACAGGAAGGGAGGGGGGAGAGGGAGAAGAGCCGCCCAGGTACCACACACAACAGGCACACAGACAGCAAGGGCACAGTGGAAACACACAGCACAAACACACACGCCCGGGCGCGCACACACCCGGACAGGAAAGGGAGGGGTGGGAGGCACAGCGGGACAGACACTACACAAGGCACAACGGGCAAAGGGGGGAGGAGGGGGAGGGACAGGGAAGAGGAGGGGAAACGGCACAGGGGCACAGCGGGACACAGGCAATGGCAACCAGAACCCCCAATACAGAACAGCTCGCACGGGCACCCCCACAGCAACACAGGCAATGCCAGAATGGGGGGCCCCAGGCAGTCAAGGCACAGCCACAGCGGGAGCGCACACGGAACAGGGAGCGGTCCGGGAACAGTCCAGGAGGCACACTCGGAACCTAAGCGCCGGCAAGGGGGCGATGGAGGGGAGACAGGAGGTCCAGGGCAGTGCAGCAGGTCCAAAGTCACACAACCACCCCCACCCCGGGAGGAAGAAGGGGGCACAGGCAAACGAGGGTGGTCAGCAGCACCCGGGGGGGGGGCGGTCAGGGTTCTGGAGGCGGACAATGGAGACAGCCGTCACGGAGGGGAACAACGGGGGCAGAGGCAGACGGGGGGGCAGAGGGGGCCTGGAGCCACAGGCAGGGGCAGTGACACCCCAGGAAAGCACAGCAGCATGGTCGGGACAGAAAGGAGGGAGCAGGCAGTGGCCCACGGCAGCAGGGCGGAGCCGAACAGGCGTCCTGGAGGCAGAGGGGGACTCACAGCCAGCTGCTGGGGGCCACGAAGGGCCATGGGGCCGGTTGCCCCGCCTGGTGAATGAGGTGGGGCCAATGAAGCATGCCCCGGCGGTACTCCTGCATGGGCATGTGGTGGGCAATCAGGTAGTAAGCCTCGAAGGGATCCTGCATGGAGATACCCAGCTGCACATTGGAACAGGACCACACACAAGACTTCGCCGCGGTAGGCTCAGACACGCAGCAGTCGTCAGGAGGGGGCTATGGGAGCTGACCCAGCTCCAACAGCTGGTGATACACTGCCCCACGGGAGCGCTGGTACCCATGGGCCCCTTGAATGCAGTCAAAGTAGGACACAGTCAAGACAGGGGCCCCCTCCACCAGATAGACCGTGTAGGCGGCCAGACTGCACACAGGGCGGACACGGTCTCCGCTGCAAACCAAACTACATGCGAGTGCCTCATCTCCGGAACGCACCCATCGGGAAAGGGAAGCAGCCCCAGCGTCTCAGCATGCAGCCGGCAATCCCGGGCGCTCGCCTCATAACCGAAGTAACAAAGGCCAGAGCTCAGGCTCGCATAAGCACCCGACAGGCTGTCCGGGCAGCTCAGCAGCAACTGCACTGCCCGGGGTATGCCACAGGTCATACAGGGCCATGGTCTCGTAGAAGGACCATGGATGGGGGCCCCATGGCGGCCGGGAGTTTTGTGGAAGCACAGCCAGTCATGGTCCAGCACGCCAGGGAGAATAACACCACGGACAGGGGGCCCCACATTCCCTCCAGGGGCGGGAGGGGGCTCGGGGGGGCACCAAGGCCGGCCGAGAAAGCCACAGGCCGCAACAATGTATGGCAACAGAGCAAGGCGTGGGGTGCGGACCCAGCACAACTGCAGGAACCGAGCACGCAGACAGGAAGTCGACACACTAATCAGGCCGGCAAGGACACGATGTTGCCAACAGGGAGAGGTGAGAGGTGATGACAGGAGCCATGCAGCTGCAGCCTGCACGCCCGGGCGCGCGCCGGCTCGTGCACACGACTCCTGCCAGGGACAGCAGGTGTGTTCAATACCGCGCACCCGCCGCCCCGGGACGCCCGCCCGCCCTGCAGGAGCCGGCACAGGCAGCCCGGGGGGAGGGGGGGGGGG
>QEPC01012741.1:1923878-1953392 GCA_003113815.1 Sphenodon punctatus
CCGCCCGCCCTGCAGGAGCCGGCACAGGCAGCCCGGGGGGAGGGGGGGGGGGAGTCCCGCCCGTCCCAACATATATCAGGGCCGCCAGCAGCCCCCCCGGGCCTCACCTCACCATGGAGTGGGTGCAGGCGGGATGCTCCTTGCACTCTATGCCGAGTGGTACCACACCCACACCGATCAGCTGCGTATCCAGACCGCTGAGGTGCACCTGGGCGCCCGCCTGCGGGTTACCGCGGCTTGGAGTGCTGCAGGGGCCCGCAGGGCTCACCAAGCCCACAGGTGCTCCCTGGCCTGGCTTAGGGTGCAGCGGGTGTCTGGGGCAGACTTGCAGGTGGTGAGCTGCAACCGGACCAGGCCTGCGGCGATCCGCGAGGTGGCCGGGCACCTCCAATGGAGAAAGGGAGACCATGCGCCGGGCCGCCCTGCTCGCTATGCCCATTGCCTGGCGGCTATGGGTCATGGACCGGGCCCAGGGCTGGTGGGCCCGGGCACTGGCTCAGTGGGACAAGGCACCCTGGAGGGCACACTTTTGGGTGGACAAGCTCACCCTACTGAGGCTCACGGAGCTGCTCACGCCCTGGTTGGAGCGGCAGCACACCCCCATGAGGAACCCCATCCCCATGGTCCAGCTGGTGGTCATCGGGGTCTGGACCCTGGCAACGCCCGACTCCTCCAGGGTGAGCACCGTGGCCTGTATCTTCCGGGATGTCTGTGAGGCTTTGGAGGGCGTACTCCTGGACAGGGCAATCCAACTGGTGGATCAGGGGCCCGTGATGGCCGGCTTCGTGGCTGGCGGGTTCCCCAACTGCATGGGTGCCGTGGATGGCACCCACATCGACATCCTCCGTCCCTCCGAAGGGGAGGCCGTGAAGTATGCAGGCACGGGTATTACTCCCTGCAGCTGCAGACGGTCGTGGACCACCGAGGGAGGTTCATAGACACCTTCACGGGCAACTCCAGGCGCAGCCACGATGCCTGGATCATGACCATCTCCCCTTTTTATGCCCGGATGTACCAGGGGGACTTTGCAGACATGGGGATGGCCCAGATTGAGGGGGTGCTGATGCCCCCTTGTATCCTGGGGGACCTGGCCTACCCCCTCACCCAGTGGCTGATGAAGGTATACCCCATCGCCCGGACCCCGGCAGAGGCGCCCTACAATACCCGCCTGTGTGCCAGCAGGACCGTGGTTGAGCAGGCGTTTGGGGCCCTCAAGCAGCGCTGGAGGAGCCTCGCCGGCCGACTAGACTACACAGTGGAAACCTCGACCCTGGTGATCGGTGCCTGCTGTGTGCTGCACAACGTGTGTGAGACAGATGGGGCCGTCCTCACATACCCCATGCCTACCCGCCCTCCCGGCCCTGAGCCTCTGTACGTAAACGCAGACAACCTGAGGGAGTACCGTTATGCCAAATGCATCCATGCTGCCCTAGCCAGGCACATCATCCGGGAGGTCCAGGCGTGAGGGCGCCCACCCCCTGGGGGCCCGGGGGATTCTCCAAGCAAGCCCCTATACGGGCATGGGCCACCCCCTCCACCTCTGGGCCCCTGAATGGACCACAGGAGGCAGCTGTGTCATCCGTGTGTTTATTATATCACCTGCTTAGCCATGCCCCCACCACCATCGCCCCCCCCCAGACCGCCCTCCCCCTTGCCCCTCGTCCCTCCCGGCCCCCGCGTTTCCTGGGGTGCCCCCTTGAGCACCCTGTGGGTGGCACAGAGCTGTGAGAGCTGTCCTCCCCCCTGCTGTCCATGTCCCCAACTGTCCTGGGAAGCCTCAGTGTCCGGAGGGGCAGGTGGTGGTGGGAGGGAGGGACAACTCAGGACCCGAGGGATCCCCCTGGGCGGCTGCTCCCTCCGGAGGCCGACGGGGACTGCTGGCGTGGAGACGGCTGGGGCGGCAGTGGGGGGCACCGAGGGGCCCAGCACGGGACCCTGGGCAGGCAGGGTTCCCGGCGGGGCAGCTGCCATCACATAGGCGCACCTAGTGCCTGCGTGCGGGAGCAGGGAGGTCCCAATATCATGGGACCTGTCCATCTTGGCTGAATGCTCCCGCACCATCCCCTCAATGGTCTGTTCCAATCACCCAAACGCCTCTACCAGCCTGCTGTGTTCCCGGCGCTCCCGCCTCCACTCCAGGCGTACCTCTTCCTGGAGCCTCTGGTTCCTTGCCTCTGCCCGCTCCAGGGAGTGCTCTATGGCCGCCTCCATGCGGTCCATGGCCGCAATCATCCGGTCCCCCTGTTCTGTGGTGGTCCGGACAATGTCCTCTGCCTGGTCCTCCCTCCGGCACCGTGCCCGGTGCTCCCTCATCCGCTGGGCTGGGGGCATGGGTCCTGGTTGCTGTGGCTGCTCCGGCTGTGTTGTAGGGTACATAGTGGTTAGTTGTTTGCAGCCCCCCTTGGCGCCCGCCCCCTCCCTTTCTGCCCCTCTGGGGCCCCCATCCCACCCTGTGTGTCCCGGGTCCTCCACCCGGCCTCCCCGCCCCCGCCCACCCTGCCTGTGTGCCTCACCTGGGTCCTCCGGCTGCTGCCTGGACTGCTGTGTGCCAGCCTCCTTGGTCACCTGCCTCTGGTGCCGGGGAATTCCATGCCCTGTGGGCTATGGGGGGTGGTTGATGGAGGGCTACCGGGACGCCCCGGGCGGCCCCCCCGGCCCCGTGTCGCGGGCTGGTAGGGCTGGGTGGGGCCTGTCCCCTGGCCGAGCCGTCCCCAACCCCCCTTGTCCCGGGTCCGTCCCCCTGTCCCATCTGCTTGCTTACCTTCGATGTCTGTCTCTGATCCCTCTGAGGCCGGCCCCTCTGTGTTGCTGTGCTCCCCCTGTGACCGTTGGCTGAGGGTGTTGAGGATGCCGGCCTCAGACTCCGGCTGTGCGGCCAGGGGTGGAGGCTCTCCGGGATGCTGTCGGGAGGGGGGGCTGCTGGTCCCCGAAGTCCCGGGGTGTTCCTGCTGGGGGTCTGGGGCCCTGGAGCAGGTACCTTCTTGTGGGGCGGCGAGGGGCGGGGGTACCTTGGCCCATTCCCTGCCCTGGACGACTGCGCTCCCCAGGAGCCGTGGGGCAACTATGGTTCCTTCATATGTAGGATGCGGTCCAGGGCATCGTAGAAGGGGGACGGAGTCCATGTCCGGACCGCTGGTTGTTGTCCCTGATGGCCTTGTACCCCCTCTTCAGCTCTTTGGCCTTGGAGCACACTGGGCGATCGTCCGGTGATTCAGCGTGAGCTCCAGCTGATGCTCCAGGGTCCCCCAGATGCGGATAAAGTCCCGGATCTCCCGGAGCCCCCACTGGCCCCCTCGGTGGGGCCTCACTTCTCCCCCTTCTCCCCTCTGGTTCCTCCTCATGCTCCTCCTCCTCCTGGGCAGGGCCTGTGTCCTCCGGGGCTCGGGCTCCCGGGCCCATTTGTGTGTCTGCGGAACGGTTGGGGGGGTTGGGGTGCTAGTCTGCCCTGGTCCCACATCCCTGCCCCATCTCCTCCGCCTGCCGGCCGGCCAGCCAAACACTCCACCGCCCCCCCCCCCCGGTGCCCCTGTGGTGCCGGGTCCGCTCCCCGTCGTCCCCCTTACCCGTTTCCGGGGTGCCTCCTCCCCCGGTCTGGTCGATGTCCCCGGGGCTGCCTGTCCCAGCTGTTGCAGCTGCTGCTGCCCCTCCACCTCCTGCATGTGCAGCACGACCACCTCCTCCCCCGCCTGCGCCTCCACCACCATCTCCTCCTCCCTCACTCTCTCGTCCTCCGCTCTCCTCTGCCTCGCTCCATCCCACCACATTCTCCTGCTGCTGTGTGCCCTTTAAATCTTCCTCCGTGGACTGTGTTGTTGCTGGTTGCCTGGCAGCGACACTGCGTGCTTTGTCCCCGGCTGGGAATCATTTTGAGTGATTCCAGCTGGTGATTGCCGTCCAGACGTTACTTTTTTTTGTTTCCCGCTGGGAATCTCTTTGACCACGCTTTTGGAGATGGTCTGGGCCGGAGGTCCAGAACCGTGGTTGATTTTGACCCCATGTGGGTATTGACTGTGGTGAACATCTGGCAGCCGCCAAACAGATGTTCAGGGCGCTTTGGCCCGCCGCGGGAGTGACCGTGGTTCACTGTGGTTGAGCGTGATCTCGTAACGTCTGAAAATACCCTAGATATACATAAGTATTTTTAAAAATCAGTTCCCTGGCTATGACTTTGCAATGCGAACAGGCGACAGCACTTGCCGCTCAAAGCCCCGCCATGGAGCTCACCTCGTGGTGGGGCAAAATGGGCCCCAGCACCTAGGTAGCCACTTCTTGGACAGCCTTACCCTATATGGAGTAAGAATGCTACATGATGTGTCCTTGGACTTCTCCCAAGGACACACATAGTAGCCTGCTGTTCACCCTGCCACACAGCGGGGGGAGCGTCTAGCGGCAGGTGGTCACATCATGCACTGCATTGTGTGGCCCAGCTGCCCAGACTGGGTTAAGGCTGCCCAAGGAATGGTAGCTTTCCTGGGGCATCTCATGTGACTATACCCAAAATAGCGGACAGTCTTAAGATGACTGCTGGGGCAGGTCCTGGAAATGATGGATGCCTCGGGAGCCAATGGGATTGCAGGCCCCAGAGTTTTCTGGGACAATATAAGCTTAGGCCTCATTTGGAGCTAGGAGGCTGTCATGGAAGGAGCTCCTGAGGGGACTTGGTTGCTCTGGCTGAGAAATCCCTGCTAAACCTCAGACCCTCTCAAAGGAGTCAGTGTTGGTGAACTGCTACTTCCTGACTCTCCACCGGGAGGATTCAGACAGCATTGGACAACCAGGTGGGATTGGCCCAGCTGTGGGCTCAGGGCCTTTGGAACTGTGTTGGGCTAGGCAGCCACAGGCAGATGTCCTCTTTGCACTTCTGATGGCATAGGCCTGACTATAGGGGAGGGTGGAGGACAGGACCTATGTTCATGCACATGTGCTGCTGTTTGTAGAGACCTATCCATGTGCAGGATCAATACACCTTTTAGGGAAGGGTGAAAGCTTATGCAGCAGGGTTTACACTAATTCCCCAAGTAACTGGAGTGCCCTAGTGCCCAGAGGACCTCCGGTGACAATGGGAGTTTTAGCATAGATACACAAGTAGTAGATTGATTACAAATATTAATCATACTTGCAAATTGCCAGATTTGCAACTAACAAAGCTCTTATGTCAGCATAAATCTCACTCCCTTGAAATGAATAACAAAATTTCCATTGGGCTTAATTGTGTAGGATTGAACCTGCAATTACCATACTAATACATGGTGTTAATGTACTAATGCATATAGATTTGCAAACACAGTTGTAAAAACGTGATCCAGATTTGATACACAGCCATCAATAGATATTTGCAACGTGCATTAGTCTCTGTTCTGGATAAATCCATGTTTAATTCAGCAAGCAATATAATTAGCTCAAATGATCATATTGCACTGTTCTGTGGTGCGTTTTTATAAGGGACATTCTATCTTCTGTTCTCTAGCATTCCCACTTAAACACAGATTTGCATTTTATCAGGTGAAGTCTAAAATCTTTCACATTGCCATTCAAATGTTCTACACAACGGCAAAGGTTCTCTACTTGCTCAAGAGAATGTGGCAGTTCAGTGAAGCTACTTTTTTCATATAGACACTACGGGCAGCTATTTACTCTCTGGCTGCTTGAAATTACATTTGGATTTGTTGTTAAATCTTATCTTGGTTAGAAATAAGAATAGCAAAAGAAGACGGAAAAGCTCAGACCCAGTAGAAACAAACCAAAAGTCATATTTACAATTCTGTTAATGAATTATACATACTGTTTGTAAAAAATACGACAGTTGCTTAATGCTTTAAAATTCTTGACTAATTTATGGAATAAGGAAACCTTAATATCGATGTTTTTACTAATTAGCCAGTAGCCAAGACAGTAACAGACATCCAACAGCTGTGATGCTTCTTTTCACCCAGAATTTTCAGTTCGGTTGGGTCTCCAAACTAGGGATTCTTGCATAAATAATATGTTAGAAAAAGCAACATGAGCCTGATTTTTCAGGTTGCCCTCATCCTAATTTCCTTCTGTTTGCTCTAAGGCCCTTTTCGAACAGGCTGTGGAGCAGTGGGGTGGGTAGACACAATGGGGGGGGGGGGCAGTGGTTACATGGGCACACACCCATCTCCACGCACAGAGCAACTGCTGTTGTCACCAGTTGTTTTGCGTGGGGGGGATAGGTGGATTGTGGAAGCGTGTGCACACACACGCACACACCCCACCAGCTGTGGCGGTCACACGGGTGCCCCCCCCATGCCCCCGCATCAGATCTGCATGGGCATGGCGTGGGCATCTCATGTGAAAAGAGCCTAAAACTAAGGGTTTGGAAAATGTTATCCATGATTGTCCTAAACCAAGTCTGATTCTGCAGCCTTTGCAAAAACTAACTATAGTAATAGTCCAGTATATAATGACAGTACTTCTTATCTTAATATAGTTATATTTGTTGTATTTAAGTATTTTCTTTAATATCTTTCTAATGTAAGAAATTAATAGTAAAGTAAGTAATAGGAATTGAAGATGGATTTATAAAAAGACAATTTTCTTCAAGACCCCACATTTAAACTCAAGCAGAGAAAAACTCCCCACTTCTTCCATCAATGCGTGAAAACAGACATGATGCTAACCACGCTTTAACCACCCTTGGTGGTTATTTATGCATGTTGCAGGACTGTATTGGTGCCCTGTGCAGCCCTGAAACATGCATAAATGACCACCAAGGATGGCTAAAGGGTGGTTAGCGTCATGTCTGTTTTCACCCAATGACATTTTACTGAAGCAGCATCATATTCCCTATTGCTTTCCTGCTCTTGCCTGTTGTGCGCGCCTGAAGTGGCACATATTTTTTACTTCTCCTTTAATAGCTATACCTATTTTAAAAAGAAAAACTTACTGAGCTACCCCGTTTGCTTCATTCCATGGGGAAGAGAGAGTAGGTGTTATTTCCTACCAGACCGACCTGTAAACTACAATACACCTGTTATAGCCAGGGAGAAAAAGAAAAGAGGAAGGGCTCATATAGGATGAGTTTAACTATTTGCCAAAAACTGATTATACCTGCAGAATGTGAACTGTTCTGTCTCTACAAGGGTCTGAAACCTGATGGCTTGTTATCATGCCTAGAGAATGTAAATCCTACTTTCATCATCTATGTTATCTTTTCTAAATACATTTTCCCTCTTTTTTAAAAAAATCATTAGTCCCAAGTGCTGTGCCACTTGAATCTATCCAAGGAAGTACCTTTGAGGAGAAGATTTTCCTTCAGTGGAGAGAGCCAGCACAAACATATGGAGTAATCACTTTGTATGAGGTACATGTTACATACATATTTTGCCATGTTTTGATGTTTATCTGCAATTTTAATTGAAATTAGCATTACGTCGAGAACTAATTTTCTGGAACCACCTTTTTCTTGAATACTTTTACAGATGTCTTGGCTGATGCTCTTGTAAGAAACTGCATATTATACCTTGGCACAGAACCAAGTACTTGCATGGTTGCTTGGCCTAGAACTAAGTACTTAAATGGTTGCTTGCTCCATGCACAAAGAGAAGCAATATAGCGTAATAGATAAATGGTTGGCTAAGAGCCAAGAAACCTCAGTTCTAGTCTCAGGTTTGCTGCTTATTGCTACATAGTGCCATATCAGGGTTGGACAAGGGGTCCATATAGCCCAGAATCCTGTCTCCAGCAGTGGCCAATCTCAGTTGCTTGGAAAAAGTGCCCAGCAGGTCCCAATGGACAATCCATTCCCTGTTGTTCACTCCCAGCTCCTGAGAGTCGGAGGTTACGTCCTCTAAACTTACTTGGCTAATGGCCATTAACAGACCTACTCTCCAAGAACTTCTCCAGTTCTTTTTTTTTTTTTTTAAATCCAGTTATATTACTGGCCTTGACCACATCCTCTGGCAACAAATTCCACAAGTTAACTGTGTGTTGAGTGAAAAATATTTTATTGTATTTGTTTTAAATCTGCTACCAGTTAGTTTTATCGAGTGTCCCCTAATTCCAGTACTATTTGAGAGGGTAAATAACGGTTCCCTATTTACTCGTTCCACACCACTCATTATTTTATAAATTTCTATAATACCCCCTCTCAGTCATCTCTTCTCCAAGCTAAAGAACCCTAGGCTATCAAGCCTCTCTTTGTACAGAAGCCATTTCATACCCGTTATCATTTTTGTTTCCCTCCTCTGAACATTTTCTAGTTCTCCTATATCTTTTTTGAGATGGGTGACCAGAATTGCATACAATATTCAAGGTGTGGTCACATTCTAGATTTATATAGAGGCATTATGATATTTTCAGTTTTATTTTCTATCACTTTCCAGATAATTTCAAAACCCCTGTTTGCTTTTTTGGCCACCGCCACACATTAAGCTGAGGATTTCAGTGTATTGTCCACAGTGGCCACGATCCCATGCCCCATGGATTGTGTGCACGTGCATGCGTGAACATGCATGCAGTTTCTACAGGGTGCAGTGTGTCCGCAATGCAGACTCACACAGTTTGCTTGCGGTTTGTGGGCTTAGGAAAGGGACCGTCTCTTAGTATTTGATCTTTTTTATTATTATTATGCCCCAAACAGTAGGGAAGAGTATCATGTCCATGACCTTGGGGAGCTACTATAATACATAGACTCTTAGAGTTGGGAGGTAATCTAGTCCAAACCCCACTTAATGCAGGAAATCACAATTAATCTGAATATCAGCATATAATAAGATATGTATAATAAAAAAATTTAAAGTGTGTTATACTGGGCTCCAAATATCCTACTGCCAGTGTTCTGCTGCACACACAGCACCATTTTGTGGCTTCACTCCACCACAGAGGTGGCTTCATTTCAGTTCTGCCATGTACTTTTTGTGATGTTATATTTTCTGTCAGATACCATGGCCCAACTTTGACTTTGGATCAAGTAGAAACAGGTGTTTTTCATGGCATCAGGAACTCTTCTTTAGGATCCAATTTGCTATGTGCACGTATTAAGTGAAGTGCTAGTGCTTCACTGCTTAAGCATGTATTTAGAGTTACAAATGTTCTTACATGCATTGTAGAATCATGAACATAGTTTTGAAGTGCTTTCAAAATCATTGGGAGGGAAAGGTATTGAATAAGTGTGAAATGCAAGTACGCTTTAAAATATCATGGTTCCTTCAGAAACAACGAAAGACAAAATGTGATTTTTTTTTCAAGTTTATTTATTAAAAATGCAAATTTTATATGAATGGTTACCTATGAGAGCAGAAACTAACAGCATAAATAAAATCCTAATCTAGGAGAAATTTGCAGTTACAGTGATACCATGGAGTTATCAATGTTAATAAAACACTGCATTTTTTAATCCTGTATGATATTCTGTATAGTTATATATAGCAAATATTTGAACAATATTTGATCCTAAGAAATGGTTCAAGAAAAAAAAAAGGTGTGTGTGTGTGAGAGAGAGAGAGAGAGAGAGAGAGAGCGCATAGTAGTGACAGTCGTCACATTTATTGGAGATTCATTTCACTGAGCCTATTGTAATAGAAACAAGCAGGTGCAATTTAAAAAAAATAAGTTAGTGTGTTTTTCAATGCAAACTCCACAAAATTACATGTTGTTAGATTTCTAAAAATTGCTGTTCTTTCCCATGTGGAACTTCTGCCTAAATACCTTTCAGAAATACTGACAAAGGACTACAGATTAAGCTGTCAGACAGTAATCACCGTTAAACCTCTTACCTGACCTTACTATCCTTACATTTATATTTCCTTTCCAACTGTGGAAAATTGGTATTGAAATGCTATGAGAAATACCCCACCCTAAATACAACGTGGTAAAAGAAAGAAGTTAATTTTAATTCTAAGCTGCTGATGTTGTTTTAGGCATCTTTATTATGAAAGGATCAGGTGTTAAGAAAATGTATGGGTTGATTTTCTTCAGCTGCCTTGCAGTACCTTGAGCTGACTCACTACTGAATTTCTTCAGTGATCAGAATAATATTGTTATTAAATATTTTAGCCTCTGCTGATTTTTAGACCTTATTTGTGCAAATTATACCAGGGAAAACCATATTTTCCTCTAGAAGTTCTCACAGGCAACCTTATAGTTGAGTAGAGTCTGTGTGGTGCTCTCAGTATTTGACTTCTATGTGTCAAATACATCAATTCTACTGGGAGCTGATGTAAAGAGATGGAGATTAAGAGTCTGACTCTATCTTCTAAAGCTTCCAGGAATATTTATTCTTTTGGGTATCAGAATAATGCATCATTCTAACAATCACTAGTATAACTGACGTAGAAGGACATTTTGATATTTCCAGCTCTATTGGCCAGCATTTCCCTATGCTAAATGCTAATCAAGAGTGCGGCTACAGTGAGGATGGAATGCATGACGTTAGATAAAATGTAATCTTAAACACTAGGCTGAGCAGTATGACTCCCATCACATCAGATCTTGTTCGTATTGAGATTATGCACTATGATAATGGACTGAGTCAGGTGGCTGAATAAGACTGGAGACAGAAGGCTTTTGTTTCATTCGGTGTTTTCAGACAGACAGAGCCACATGAGTGCCACATGGGAGCCCCAAGAGGAAGCCACACACCCCGTATGGGTTTGGTGTCACTTACACAGACAGCCCAGCGTGTGGGTGAACCATGTATGCGGGCAGCAAACACACATTTCCCCTGCCCCAGGAAAGGACCTTTTCAAACAGGCCCAGGAGGAGCCACAGTGCGGGGTGGAGGCTGTGGCGGTTGTGCAGTGCATGGGCGACCCATTACCTGGACACCCACCCAGCCCCACCTTCGTTTTCGCCAATGTCTCCATACGCTGGGAATCGGTAGAGATGGGTGGAGTGCGGGAGTGCGCACGCAGCCCCACCGGCGGTCACACAGACCCCACCCCTCACCCACGCAGTCGCCCACGTGACCGGGGGCGTCTCGTGTGAAAAGGGCCAAAGTACCAGTTCAAGAACGCTCAGACAGGTGCGACCTCCCGATCCAGCCTGAATCGTTCACTGTCTCACCCAGGAGCCCACCCCTTGCCCAGAGCCTCAGCTGTGGCAACCATGGCAATGGGACGCAGCAGCATTAACCCCTTAGTGTCAAGAGTCCCAGGAACTGGGCCATCCCCTGCTGAGCTACACACCTGCAGGGTGGCAGAGTGGAGTGGACAAAGACCCAGAAACCCCATGACACCCACACAGTGCTGATGTCTGGGAGCAAAAGGCAGACTTCATTATGCAGCCAGAAGGAACAGGGAAAGAGGAAGGAGGATGGAAGGGCATGGCTGAAAGGCCCAGACAGCAGGCAGTACGGGTCGGAAGCCGAGGGGAATCGTGGTCCATCCAGGCAGCAGTCCAAGGCATGTGGCAGCAAGCAGCAAATAGTCCAAGCAGAGCCCTGTCCAATGCAGGGGGGATGGCAGAGAAACCTGCACACAGTTCCCACTCAAACAGGCAGCCCCAGGAACCCTTTGCTTCCGCCCCCTGTAGCTCCAGAGTTTTGCTGGGGCCATTCAGACAAACAGCAGCTCTGTGTTTGCCCATTGTCCTGAGTATGGCTGGCTTGCTTCACAAAGTATACTCCTTGATCTTGCAGAGTGCCCCATGTGGGGCTACCTTGGAGCAGCCACAGCCTGCTCCGTGATGAACATCAGGTAGTCGCTCTTCAGACACACAGGTAATCCCAGGAGTAACAGGAGCTTGTGTGGGCAAATGTGGAGCTTCTGTCTGTTTGCACCCATTCTTGCATGATTCTTCATATGTGGTTCCAAATCCACAGCGCTCAAAACAGAACAGTACAGTATTCTTTGTGAAATTTTGCAAAATTCATTCTTGCTCCCTGTGGTAGCACTCTGTAGAACCCTGATTGCTGCACTTTGTATAGGTTGTAAAGAAGTAGTTGTTAGCTCTCACAGTTCTATTGTGAGTTTTGTGACTTGGAGGCCTTTTCACAAAGTCCCAGCTCTAGAGGTGGAGAAAATCCCCATTTCCCCCTCCCCCCGAGTAGGTAACTTTCTAGTTCTTATAGCCCAAAACACGGCTGTTGTATGCACAGAAACAAGAAAGGAATAAAAAATAACATAATTTTAAAATGCATAGTCTTAAGATTTTTGGGGGGTTTCACCCATGATTTTGGAACATTGGGTCAAAGAAGCCTGAGAAAGCTACCCGTTCCTAACCTTGTGGATACAATAGTACTGTTGATAACGATCACAAGATGGTCAGAAACACCGTGTGTCCAGCACGGTATAGGCTTGTTTGCAGTGTTGGTGTACTCTATTGACTGTATATGTTTTTGGAGTTCTAGTGAGTACCCCAATTGGATTTCAATGCCTGTGGATTACATATCTGCTTTGAGATTTATTGTTCATGGTTATGTCTAAATTTATTAAAAAATATATGTGATTTTATGAATGCTATGTTTGTCTAAGGCATCCCCACCTGTTGTTTTGCCGAAACAAGAGTACCACATGCAGGTTTCTTCAAGCAGGCAAGATGAGAAAAGAGAATAAGACTCCTGCTTCAAATGGGAAGATGGCTAGGAAGAGAAAGCAAAACATTGTCCAACTTTCCAGCAGTTAAGGGCTGATCCAGGAAGGAAGGATCTGTGCAGTGCCCAGCAGTGTGTATAACAGGTACACAGCATGGTGCTGTGTGCCAGCGGCTGGGAGAGCAGCAACTTAGCAAGTCAAACAGTTATAAAACACAAATCCATAAGAAACCCCACCGAGTGCTTGCTGCATAGGAACACTTTTGTTTGTTTGTTTCTAAAATTAGGCCTACCATAGAGTACTTTGGGGAAGTAGATTATTCTTTAGGAAAAGAAGGACCAGTTTTGTCTTGTTTCTGGTCCCTTTCATACGAGACACCCCCCCCCCCAAAAGATCCGCTATGTGGGTGTGGTGGGGAGCGCCCATGTGACTGCTTTGGCTGGTGGGTGGAGTGGGAATGCGTGCTCCACCCATCTCCACCTATCTCCCACGCATGGAGGAATCAATGACAATGGTGGTTGCTCTGTGCGTGGAGGTGGGTGTGCACCCGTATAACAGCCATCGCCCCTGTGCTGAAGCGAACAGAACAGCCAAGCACACACCGCACCGCGGCCATTTGTGAAGGGCCTTCTGTAAAAAAATTCCCATTATACTACCATGTCCTCAGTATTTTAGTAATACTTGCATTAGTGTACTTGATTCACAGAATGTAGAAAAATGCAAGTGCTGAAACAATTGGGTGAAGAGTTAGTACTATGTACTGTGTGTCTGAAGATAGTTCATGCTCTTGCCATCTCTCACCTTGACTACTGCAACTTCTTCCTTACTTGTCTCTCTTGCTCTGACCTAACCCCTCTCACTGCCATTCAGTGCTCTGCTGCCAAAGTCACCCACCTTGCCTGTTGCTTTGACCACATTCTACTCCTCCTCTCTGCCCTACACTGATTCCCTCTACCTGAATATTCAGCATGAACTCCTTGTCTTTACCTTCAAGGCTCTTCATGGCCTTGCTCCTTCCCGATCTCTCGGCACTTTTCCCCCACCACATTCCCGTCTGGGAGCCTCACTCCTCAAAACATATTTGCCCTTTCTCCCTTGCTCCCTTTCTCCATTCCTGGAACTCATTACCCCCCACCCCACCCCAATATATCTTTGTTCTACTCCCTGCTTCCCAACCTTCAAATCCCTCCTGGAAACCTACCTCTTCATGAGGAGAAAACTGCCTCCTCTTCCCTCCCTCCCTCAGAATCCTTCTCTTCCCTGTAACTAGGTTAAGCACATGCACCTGCAGGTTCTCAACTTCATGAATGTATCATTGTCTCTCCCTATGTTCACCTCTCCTTTGTCTCCCCTCCCTTGTCTGTCTTAGAATGTAAGACCCTTGGGGTAGGGACCGGTCTGTGCAGTGCCGGGTACATTGCTTGTGCTTTAATAATAACAATAATAATAACAATAACTATTATTATTATTATTATTATTATGTAATCATATGGTGTAGTGATTAATATTCAGTCACCATTTCTTTTCATAGCATAGGTGTTTTTATCTAAATATCTCAATGGGCTCCATTTTTTAAGTTCTCGTTATAGATTTCAGGCGTTGACAATTATAGTGGAAATACCTTTTTGTAATCTTGTATTGGGGTTTTATTAAGAACAGGAGTAGTGCTGAAAAAGAAAAACTAAAATTATATCATATGATATTTTTGGTTTATAATAATTAACACCTTTATGGTATGTAGGCTTCATCTTCAAGTAAAAATGTTTTACCCACTTTGTGGAGAAATTGCCCGTGTCATCAGGAAAGGATAATCTTATTCAGTGCAAAGTGTAATTATAGTCAAACCATTTAGAAATGAAACTAAACCCTTTTCACTGCTTACCTATTTTTGCTAGTTGTATTTTTTCTGTTCAAAACCAACAGAATTTGGTTTCAGAAAAATGACATTGTAAAAGCCAACAACTTAATGGTATTAACTTAAGCCTGAGCCTATCCCTTTACAGTTGTAATCTAGCTGCCTCTAAGTAACTGTATCTATAAAAGTAATAATTCAACAGTTTTGGCTGGGTTCCTGTATTCCTTCATTGGATTCAGGATTTGAAGAGTACAAGGGAATAAGATCGCTTATCATAAAATGTCTGACAGTACATATATCAAAAGGGTTTACTGGATAAAGCTGCAATCTCTGTGCATCTGCTCAAGATATTTTATAACTTCCTCATTCTTTTGCAGATCACCTACAAGGCAGTCAGCTCCTTTGACCCGGAGACAGATTTATCCAATCAAAGTGGACGGGTTTTAAAGCTAGGAAATGAAACTCACTACCTATTTTTTGGACTGTATCCTGGGACCACTTATTCTTTCACCATTAGAGCCAGCACTGCCAAAGGATTTGGTCCTCCAATCACAAATCAATTCACCACTAAAATATCAGGTATTTTAAATTAAAGGATTTCTCTATTCTCTTACGTGTAATTATTATTGTTCCTCATTTGTTTTCTGTGTATTTGGTTTACAGACAACTTGACAAGTAAAAAAAATGTTTTTTCCTTGACAATGCTAGTCAAACAGCTATCCATTATTCTAATATACTTGAAAATCAGGCCGTATAGACTTAGTAATTTGATCAAAAATTCCTTAACTCATCATCCAAAAAGCTGCTGCTCCTTCCCTGCCCCCTGAATTATGTGCATGGTGTTGCAGCACATAGTGTAGATGTTTTTTGAACATGAAGTTGAGGGTCCATTCAGAGCTCATTCAGCCTTGGTATGAGTCTGGTATCAAAAAGGAGGAGGAAAGGTGTGGCCTGAAAACTTGCATCACTAACAAAAATTGGTCCAATAAAAGATGTCATCGGAGCTACTTTGTCTCCATCACCTACATTTTTGACCAACATGGCAACCACACTCTAAATTACCACAGTAACAGTGCTAGAAAATCTCTGTAATGGGCCATGAACGCAAGAGTACAGCAAATGCTACTTGGCTAGAACATGTAGCAAATAACCAGGCTGAAGAAATACCTAACAGACATATGTACCGAGGTGGATATGAAATAGCATTAGACAGAAATTTTGAGCGGATAGCTGGAAGATTCTGTCCTCTCTGAAAATCTGTGTATCATATATTAAAACCCCTGGAGGCAGAGAAACATTTTATTCCCTTTAGTTGATGGGGTATGATATTATTACATATTCTATCATGTGTAACTGCTGAGAAAATGTGTTACAAAGCTTTGGTGGAAATCTCTTTACACTCAAACTCTCGACCATGTTTCTGGGAATTAAACTGACAGCATGTCCAGAACTTGCAACATGATATCAGAAGAATATTCAAAAGAAAAAAAATATACACTTGTTATTTTTTGCATCCTCTCTTTTTGAAAGACTAAAGCAAAATAAATCAAGGTAAGGTACTTTTGAACTTGCACCCCTGTTAGTCCTCGTTTCCCTGCATTGAACTGTCACTTTGCATACCTGTTTTAAGATGAACAGCACAAAAGTGTTAACTAGAAGCACATATTAGGAAGTGGTATAAAAAAGTAATGTCTTGAGAAAGGGAAGGAAGGACAGGCTTTATTAATATTAGTTGTGATAATTACATAAGCTACAGACAGTTAAATCAACAGCTCAGGTACCTTTTAATTGGGGCTATTCAGACCTCAGAAGGAAATAACAATTACCACCTTCCCTCTATAGCTAATTTGATGTCAGGTGCACCGTGGAGAAGAATACAAAAGACACATATTAAGAATTAAAATAGGCTGCAGCTTTCTCTACTTATGACCATCAAGATCAATTCACTTCAGGCACTTCTCTTTTTCGAGATCATTTGCCAACTTTGGACTCCATGAGCCATGCCATTTCCATTTCTTTATTGGCAATTAGCTCTCTCCATAGCCAGAAAGATACAAAAAGAGATACAGAATCCCACATAAAAGGAATATAAATAAATACAATAATATTACATTCAGACATTTCAGAATTTATCTCTTCTAAAACCAATTCATTTTTAAACCATCATTGGATGTAAATTTCTAATGGATGCTTCCTTACAAGCAAAAGCTGCCAGTCTATTAATTACATCATTACCCGTATGTTGACAGAGCCATATTAACTTCTCTTCCTATGGGGAAAAAAAGGGACTTTCAACAAAATGGGGGAAAGGAAAACATTTCTAATATCAGAAAAATAGAAACATTCCAAACCATAGTGAATCAGATCTTCAAGCATCTCCATCCCACGAGGACCGATTCTTTTCTCCCTGGGGTGCCTAGCCTGTGACCCACTGTCACTGCCGAGGACATTTGTCCCACATGTAATCTAACCAAATGGATATAGCAATTATATTTTAGATTAAGGTGTAAATATCTTGCCAGACCACCCTTTGGGTTAATTTCAGACGTTACAAAAATGCCTTTCACCACAGTGAACCCCAGTGGATTCCCTCTGGTGGTGGTGGCGTTATGTCTGTTTGGTCCTGGCCAGATGTTCACCATGGTGAACCCCCGGCCGGGATCAAGCTTGACCATGGTTCTTGACCTCCAGCCGGCCGGAGGTCGAGAACCATGGTTAGAGTGGCCACGATCCGGGACGGGGACGGCAATAGCGGTGCTGCATGTCTGCTCATCAGCCCCGTCTTCCTGTAGGCGGGTGGCCGAGGGAGCACAGGGGGGGCTGAGCGACTGCATGTTGTGCCGCATAGCCCCACCCCCTCCCGATCCCCCTCTGGAATCAGGCCAGTACGTCTAAAGGACGGACGGCCTGATCACGGACCGAGATCTGAGATGGATCCCAGTCCAGGGTTCAGCATGGCAGGCCTCCGGGCCCATCACGTTTGAAATTACCCCTGGTCTCTAGTAGACATAAAGAGGAGCTATTCGGCTAGCCCGAATGGTGGCAAAATCCTCCTGGAGAGGTATATCACTCTATCTTTGATACACCAATTCCCCCTCCAATCTAGAAAAAAACGAACATCTTTGGGTGTAATCCAACAGGCCGTGTATACGGCTGGCTGGTGCAATGCCCGACCAAGCAGTGGGTGCACATTTGCATATGTGCGCCCCCCACGCAGCAACCCCCTCAGCACAATGGGGCGCCCCTACCCATACAACACTCCCCCCACCCCACCCCCCAACCCACACACACTGTAGCCTGGGGATGGAGCAGGCACAACTCCTGCTCCATTCCCCAGACTGCGGGGTGTATGGGCTCGGGGGGGTCGTATTGTCAGGGGCACCCCGTTGCGCAGGGGGTGCACATGCACAATTGTGCGCAGAGATGAGTTAACTGCACCCACCGTAGGTGCAGTTTATTATGGGGTGTTGTATTGCACCCTCTGTTAGCTGTGTAACTAAATCCAGCTTTATTAAGATTACTTATAACAAATAATAGCTAAAAAGAGGCTGGACAGGCAGCCACCTATTGGGGATGTTGTACCTGCAGTCATCCTGCATTCAAGCAGAGAGATGGATTAGATGACCCATGAGGTCCGTTCCAACTCACTTTGGCCGCATTTACACATGACAAAAATGGGTTCTTATAAGTGCTTGAGATAATACCAGATGTTATAAATGCTGGAGTTTTGTAATGTGTGAATGTGCTATTCCTGTTTTATGCAGTGAGATCTCGCAGCCTTGTAAGACCGCTTTTGCACAAGGCGCTGAAAAAGCACCTCCAAAGGTACGCAGGGAGACACACCTGCAGGGTGGGGAGGGAGGTAGACGTTCCCCTGCACTACCATAAGTGACGTTACTCCCATTCTAAGCAGCGGCCACCGAGAACAAGCGTAGGTTTGGAGAAGCGGCATTGTAAAACCCTTTAGAGGAGGGGTTACAATACTGCATCTTCAAACCTGCACTTGTTCTCGGTGGCCGCTGCTTAGAATGGGAGCAACGACTCTACCAGTAGCGCGGGGGAACATCCAAACACATACACACACTGCACAGGTTTCTCACCCTGCGTATCTTTGGAGGCGCTTTTTCAGCGCCTCGTGTAAAAGCGGTCTAGGAGTCTCATCTAGTGGGTCTTACAAGGCTGCGAGATCTCACTGCATTAAAGGGGAATAGTGTATTCACGCATGACAAAATTCCAGCATTTATAACACCCAGAATTACCTCAAGCACTTATAAGAACCCATTTTTGTTATATGTAACCAGGTGATTCTCCAGGTGATTCTAGGATCCACTGCTGGTTTTCCCTCACTGCATTCGGTCCTCCCTTTTTACTTTTCCCTTTGAAATTGTTTAAAATGGATTTTATATTGTATTTCATGATTGTGGGTAATTTCAGACGTTACGAAAACGGCGTTCACCACAGTGGATCCCAGTGGATCCCGTGTGGTGGCGGCATCTCCGTGAACGTCTGTTTGGTCCTGGACAGATGTTCACCATAGTGAACACCCGGCCGGGATCAAACTTGACCACGGTTCTGGACCTCCAGTTGGCCGGAGATCCAGAATCGTGGTTAGACTGGCCACGATCTGGGATGGGCCAAAAGTAACGTGTTACCTTGGCCCATCCCGGATCGTGTCACCGACCATGATACGGGATCGGGCGCAGCAGCCACATTGGCCGCTGCATCCGCCTGCCTCCTCGAGGGTGGGCGGCTGTGGGAGCATGGGGGGGGGGCGAGGCTGCGTGGCCGCACGTCACGCTGCTCAGCCCCACCCCCTCTGAGATTCCCCAGTGTGATGGAGCTGGCACATTTAAAGGACGAACGGCTTCATCACGGACCGGGATCTGAGAGAGATCTCGGTTCAGGATTCAGCGTGACAGGCCTCCGGGCCCGTCACATCTGAAATTACCCTGTGAAGCGTTTTGAGCATCATTTGGTGGAAGGAGCTATAAAAATAAAATTATAATTATTATGGTTACATATTCCTAACCTTAACTCTATCTTAATGTAGGGTTCGTTTTTTTTTAGTTCTGGCAATACCAGTATTGTTTTAGGTAGCTGGGGATGTAAGTTGCTGTCTAAATGTAAAGTGCTGCTGCTATTAACTAATTATGAGTATGAAGACTAAGAGAATACCAGTACTGCTGACAAAAGAAAAAAGTACTTCAAACTCTTTCCTTGAGCATCTGTGATAAGGAAATATTTGGCAGCTATTCAGAACTTAGTATTGAGTGTTAGGTGAACGTGTTAGTCTCATAGACTCTGTAAATTATAGGTTTTTAAAGTTCTAATTATATCTTCCATGGTGGTGCTAACGAACCACAAGAGATTTTTCGTCTTTGAAATATGGAAAAAGTACAGTAGGTGACATGTTGCTGCCTTTGCTTTCTAGTTTCCTGTTTATTTTGTAACATCAAAGTTTTATCAGGCATACAGAAATTGTAAAGTGAAGTCCACGATGTTAATGAAAAAGGAGAGAGAAAAAAAGTATATTATCTACATTGGGGGTGTTTTTATAAAAGATGTTTCCATGCATGGTCACTCATTAAGCACGTATCTTACTGCTTGTCTAAAGATGGAGTGTGCGGAGGCGCGCTCCCGTGACCCATGCATCGGCTACTCATGGGGCACTGCCGAAAAAGCTGGAGTGCGCCATGTGGGGCAAGCCAAAACAGTGCGTGGGGGCAAACGTCCACGCATCCCCTGTCTGTATGAACCAGAGCTCCCACCCACACCAGCAGACAGGTCCACAGCCTCGCCACCTCCCCAGTCCTGCCCACAGCCCTGATGGGAGCTCCCTATGGAGCTCCAAAAGGATGTGTGTGTGTGAAATACACCACCACATTGGCTCAAAGCACAACAAGTCCCCCTCGGAGTGCATGAGAGAAGAACCAACGCCATGGAGGACAGCAGCATGAACGGCAGCTTCCTGCATATCCCGCCCAGTAATACGCACCTCCGTTGTAGCCCAGGACTGCCAGCAGCTGCAGCAGCTGCACCGTCTCTTGGGCAAGAAGGGGTTACTGGCTACTGCAGCTTCATGTTTCCATGGTGTCCATGGCTGTGTGTCATGGTGGAGGACGGACAGTTGGGCGAGGATTGGGATAGGGGGTGCTGCTCGGTGGGGGGGTGGGGAGGAGAAATGGCCCCCTGTATGAATTGTTTGCACAGTCGGTCTGTGATGGAGGGAGTATGTGGAATCTTCCTGAGTGGGTGCGATGGACACCTAGAGATCCACCAGTTAGAATCCCTTCCCACTCTATGTGTATGGGCACTCCACAGCTGTGCCACTCAGCAGACACACACATCCCAGCCTTGCTTATTTAAAAACACCCTGGGATTTCAGCCACCAATGCAAATCCCTATGCAAACATGATTTGTATCATAGTCCAGTTTACTCTGGTTTCAAACCTAGATAAGTTGCATTCTGTAAATCTTGCTGCATTGATGTAATTGTGTCTACACTAGGAACTTGCACCAGTTTAACTACGCCATTCGTTGAAATTCCTAAGACAAAGCCTAAAATATTCTATTACCTCCACCTACCATTGATGTTCAGCAAGAAAGGGGGATCTTAATTTTTGTATGCCCACATCCAGTCACCTTTTTTGTGTTTTAAAATATGATTTTTTAGAATGTGGAAGCCCTGGATAGTGGATACAGTTTCCAAAAATCACACTCATTTATATATGAGACGCACCCATGCATGAGCACACAGAAATCTGGGTGTTCATGCATTGGTGAGTCTCATGAAAAGCCACGGCAAGTGGGTGTGCATGCATGCTCCCGACAAATATGCATGCACACCCACCTTCACCCATCTCCCATGCACAGAGCAACCGGCGAAAATGGTGGTTGCTCCATGCGTGGAGGAGTGTGGAGATCGATGTGTGACCGTCTACACTCTCCCTCCCACCCACCGCACACACACACGCGTGCACCTTGACCCCCCACCCCCACATGGCTCGTGTAAAAAGGCCCATAGTATCACCAGTTTTCTGCAATTTTGCTGTATTAAATTGCTGGTCCTGCCTCATATTTGGTTACATTTCTTGTGGAGTTTGTGCTTTTTTGTAACCTTTAGCCCATTTGTTGATGTTGTTTGTCGTGTAAAAAGGCTCATAGTATCACCAGTTGGAAAATCCCTACTCACTACTGAAAATTACCATGAAGTTTGTTTTTTTTCCTGAAGGGATTAGCAGTTGTGTCTGTTAGGTATTATCTTAGTGTATGCAGCTCCGTATTGTAACAAGGGCTCCACAGCTGCTGAACGGTTTTTGAATAGCTATGAAAACTAAAACACACATTGCAAAAAACCTAGAAGTAATGAGTCGACTTTTCCTCCTTTTTTTCTAGCACCATCTATGCCACCATATGAACTGGAAACACCTTTGAATCAAACTGACAGCACTGTGACAATCCTGCTGAAACCTGCACAGAGCAGAGGAGCTCCAGTCAGGTATAAGGGGAAAACCTTTACAGAATTTAAACTAAATTGATTAATTTCTTGAATGTATTTTCTGGGGATTTTCTACAGAGCAATCAGTGTCTAAATCCATGTCCTGTATTAGCTCTAATTAAATTAAATAACTGAAGAGAATGAAGGTGCTTTGATGTTGAGTGTTCCGGTATTGTTTAAAGGATTTGATCCAGATGCAAGTGGCTTGTTCTTTGAAGATAAGGAACAAAGCCACAGTGCTGTTGTGTGGGTGGCTTCTTTGCTTCTTTAAGGTAATTGCTTACTGCAATGTTGCGAGTTCAAGGGCATATCACATTTTTTCATTTGCAAACCGTATGTTCCTAATAACCGCTCTCTTTTTCTTCACCTAAGGGTTTACTCACAAACTATTGGAGATAATCAGCTTTTAGTAAGTTAACCAATTAAATACAAAGCTGGATTGTAAAATTAATAACACATTTACATTTTAACAGACCAGCTAGTCAGGGAGAGGAAAGAACACTGAAAAACCGACAACTCAGCATGTTTACCCTTTTCTGCTTCTTGTTTATATGAATAAAATTTCAGTTTTTCACAATTTAGATTTCTCAGCTGAGTATACAAAGCTGTGTAAATCTCATACACAGCAGAATAAAGACAACATGTACTTCCCGGGTGGAGGAAAGAAATACCAAGATTACTTTGAATTTGAACCAGTCTTGAGTTCATTAATCTAAATAACAGAGATATGTGCTCGGTTTTTGTGAGATTTAGACCCTTTACCTCAGGGCTGGACTTAGGGGCAGGCAACATAGGCACCTGCCTAGGGCAGCAGATGTTGAGGGGTTGGAGGGCTTCTGTTCTCCTTAAGTGTCTGCACTGGCTGCCTATAGCGTTCTGGGCAGAATTCAATGTGCTGGTTTACCTTCAAAGCCCTAAATGGCTTGGGCCCTACGTATCTTAATGCCTTTCTCCTTATGCTCCTTTGCGGCCCTTAAGATCTGCCAAGGGTGCCTGCCCTCGTGTGAGTTCTATCAATGATCCAGTTTCATGCAACTCTGACCTGCAGAGAGGCATTCTTGGTGGCTGTGCTACGACTTTGGAACTCCCTTCCCTTGGAGGCTCACCTGAGCCCTCGTTTGAATGTCTTCGGGAAGCAGTGTAAGACCTTTTTATTTGACCAGGCATTCAGTGGGGAAGGATAGATTGCAGGCAAGTCACGACTGCAGGCAGACGGTGATGGGGGTGTTTTTAATTTTGTGGGGGTTTAATTATTTATTTTACATTTGTATTTTATGTGTGTGTTGTGAGCTGCCCTGGCCCTTCAGGGATAGGGTGGGATATAAATTATTTATATAAATCAAAATAAATAAATATTTAAAATCCACCATTTGACCAATAAAGTTGTGTACTTTATTTATTCTGGTCTACCAGAAAAAGTAGCAAACACTGATTTACATGGTTATCAGACTATTGAGGTGGCAGAAGCAGATGAACACATAACAGCAAATTTACAAAGCTCTTTTCCAGCAGGATTTAAAATGGATGCTGACTCCCTGCTAAAAGATATAAATAATGGATGAAACAGAGGATAAAAATTAAACTTTTTAAATGCTGTTTTGTTGTCAAATTTATTGTCATGACCTAGTTTCCAGAACACATTCTCTATGTGTATTTCGTTTTCTTAATCTCTCTTGGTCATTTTGTGCTGAAAATTTAGCCATATTTCATTTATGCGCTTTACTAAGTGAGATGGTTGTCTATTGATTCTGTTGTAACCACAGAGCTGGGCTAATGCAGATTCTTGGAACTGCACTAAACTTTCTGTGTAAATGATTGTTGTTGTTTTATTGATCAATGCTTCAGCTGTGTCACATAAAATTCTTTTAATTCCTGGGATTGATTGAGAGAGCAGAAATTCTAGCATTCAAGCTGGTGCTGTTACTACTCGGGGTCACCCATGACTTTAACTTTTTCCTCCATGATTAAAGTTTCTTGAGTGAACTATAAAAATTCTGACCCTGCTCTCAAATCCACAAGCTTCCTTGTGCATACCACTGTGCATGGGAAAGCTCTCATAGGCTGCAATGGGAGCCTCTGACATAGAAGAAAGCCATGCTCCCTTGGAAGGTAGTTGTCAGAGCTCAGCGACAACCAAGGGGGAGGGAGCAGGGTATGTAAACCTTGGGTACACCAACCATCATCCTCCCCAAGCTGGCTGGGAGCCCGCACCCACCACCTCAGACACCAAGTCCCTTCTCTAGTTATAGCATATAAAAACAATACATGCCAATTACGGATTGTTTCAAAAAGTAGATGTTACACAAATGATCAGGAACCGTTATTATCTGCAAAAATGTGTGTTAATCTGGGAGACCAAGCTATACATCAACCTTTAAAAGCATCATATGAATGGACAGTGCTAAAATGTATTTTGGACAGAGAATTTAATAGGTTGATCAGCTTTGTCTATTATTTTGTGTGGTCCAGTTTAAGCTTATTTATTATTATTATTATTATTATTATTATTATTATTAGTCCTGCCCTTCCCTTGAAAACTCAGGATGGCGTACAAAAATATATAAAATACACAAACATAGAATATGCAAAACATATATGAAAAACACATAAAAACAATTCAAAGAAACCCTAAACCCCACCCACCAACCCTTTACCTCATCCCTTCACCCCATCCTACACAACCCTATCCGGGCCACCAAACACCTGGCCAAACAAAAAGGTCTTACACCTCTTCCGAAAAGTGAGCAGGTTTGTGCTTAGGCAGATCTCCGAGGGGAGAGTGTTCCATAAGTGTGGCGCAGCCACTGAGAACACCTTTCTGTGTGCTCTCGTTGCGTGAATTTCACGAGCAGTTGGCACTCACAAGAGGGCACCCTCTGCTGACCTCAGAGGCCTCGAAAGAGGGAAAAGTCAGTCTTTCAGATACCTGGGGTCCAAGCTATGTAAGACTTAATTTCCTTACTTCAAGGATGTTGTTTTGGGCACAGGTTTCTTGAAAGTGATATTATGTTCAATAACAAAAATTATACTCAACTGTCAGTTTAGCTATATTGATTTTTAGGATGTTTGTAATTTACAAGGCTTTTCATTTCTTTTTGACTGTTTAAATGTTTCTCATGCAAAGGACAATGTGTAAATATAGTTACATATGGATCTTTTTAAAAAACTGTAGTACAAACCAACTTTGGTAGAGTTTATAGTGGTATTAAACATACATCTATGTGGTTTGGGGTGCTTGCTTCGCCCCTGCACACTGCATTTTTATATTTGCAGAGTGGGGAGGAAGCTTTGCCTTGGCATGTGGTTTGCGGTGCTTGGCTTTACATTTATACAAGTTATGCAAATCAGGGGTGGGACTATTCAAAATAGACTTTATGTAATTTAGGCAAGATACTGATACTCTTTCTTCCAAGGACCCACAAAAACCTGGAGCCGGCCCTGGTACCACCTGCCAATCTTGTTCATACAAGGGCCTATAGAGAGGTGTTGTCAGTTGCTGTCCCAGTATTGTGGAATTCCCTTTCTCCTGAGGTCCATCGGACCGCAAGCCTGAGCATATTCTGGAGGCAGTGTAAAACCTTTGTTTTTGGCAAAGTGTTTGGCAGGTGGGCATAGGGGTTGAGGTGAGTGAACTGGGAAGAATGAGTATGCTCACTTCTCCCTGCTCCAGTACTCTTTTGTCTTTTGCTCCAGTATTTTTGTCACCTCAGTCCCCTTCACCCCACCTTCCACTTCCTCCATCCTGTGCCACAGCCTCTTTGCCACCCAGTCCTCTTCACTCTATTCCTCACACTGTTTTTTATTTATTGAAATAAATTCATTAATTAAATAAAACCATCTGTACCCTCTGTACAGTTTTCTATCCTTAGTATCGACCTGCAGTCTTACTTGTTGACTTTTGTCATCATCGCTCATAGCACCTCGTTTAAAGCTCTCTTCACCAAATTGGCAAGTCAGTGACTGAAGACATTTCCCCCAAGCTTTAAACAAATCCCATCTTTTCCCATCAAGTGTTCATTATTGAACGTTACCCAGTGATCAGAGAAGCTGAAACTCTCGTGACAACACCATCTGCACAGCCAGGTATTCACTTCAAGGAAACATTTGTCCCAAGCTGGACCCTGAACCTGACAGGAAGATTTGGTGACATCACCATGTGGGCCCACAAGCCCTTCACCCATTTGCCCAAAGCCTCAGAGATGCCTCTAATCTAGGGCTGATGTGGCAACATCTGTTACCGTGCCGCGATTCCATTCCACCATTTTGGAATTGCCCACGTCACACCGCGACTTTTCTGCTGACATTCCGCTAATTCCGCTGACATTCTGCAAATTCGGAAACTGTCGGAAAAATTGCAGAATTCTCGAAAACTGTCGGAAAAATGCTGTTCCGCTATTTCGTGGCGCTGGTGGAATGGCGGAAGTAGCGAAAATGGCATGTTTCCACTATTTGTGAAGCCTGTGGAAGTAGCGGAATGAAATTAGCGGAACTGCGAAAGTAGCAGAATGAAACTAGCGGAATTAAAGCCTCTGCCATGCCCTACCACTAATTGCGGAAACGCTGTTTCCGGCGGAATTAGCTACCGCTGCGACTTTCCGCTATAGCCCTACTCTAATCCGCTCAAGGTCCTAACTGGCAGTATCATCCATTCAAAGCTTTGGGTGTCTTTGGGACACACACTGGAAAAACAATACTGTAGGAGTTTGAAAGCCCCTGTTGAAAGTAGCAGCAGTTCTCCCTGCTCTGCCATGAGTTTATATAGGACTTCTGCATTGCTCTTCTCAAAATCTCCTTTTTTTGGTCCTTATTAAAAATACAGTATATTTAAATGAAAAAGCTTTGCCAATTTTTCGCTAGATTCATTTGCTTGCATGCTGCAAATGAGTCTGGTGAAATTTCCCACCCTTTGTGTAAGCCCCACTAGACATGAATTGCGTGCTTTTTCTGTCCTTGTTCAGCACAATAGGTTTTCAATTTGTACCTGTTTGTGTTGCCATAACTATAAATATTTATTGCTATTAATAATAAAATTAAAGGAATACAGTCCATCTGTCAGGTCACACAACTAAATTAAGCTTGAGATTGGACTGTGTTCAAAAGAAGAGGTAATTTTTAATTTCTGAAATATTGTGTTTCCATATAACACTTTGAAATAGTATGCGACTATGGTACCTAACTGGCATCAAGTGAGTTTGTTGTTCTTGTAGAAATGTCTGTTTTTATATGTCTGTCATGAGCATCCATCCCTGTTGTTTTTATTTTATTTAGAATGCATTATTTAGAGATCTATAAAGGTGTAGGTTTGAATTGTAAACTGCAGGGTCACTGTCAGCTCCTGCTATTTGCCATTGCCTGCAAACTACATTTCCGAATCGTAACTTTATAGCGCATACAACAAACTTGCTTGTGGAAGACTGAGATATAGAAGTGATGCGATTTTATGGATGCCCATAATTGTGGCTTCTTTATGGCAAACAAGTATTCTTATTTACAGCTTAAGGGTCAATTTCAGTTTCATTGAGGGAACAGTGCAGTAATTGCTTATGTTGTAAAAAGGTTGTAATTCTTTTTTGTTACGCAATAGAACTTGTCCTTGAATTTGTATTGTGACTGGAATTAGAATTTTTGATAAAGGTTGCTTTTAAATGTCCTTACAGTAGCTCTGTATGTCATACTGGCTTGGTGTAAAAGTTACGATAGTTTTACAACTACTCACAGAAACCCCTAGCAAATGTTTGAGCCCTTCACTGTGTGGTTAACTGTCTTGAATAATATTACATGTAGTTTACTACTAATAATTGTTGAAAAAATCATCCGTAATAAATAATGCATGGCCCTTTTTACATGAGAAGCACCCATCCATGCCCACGCAGGTCCACTGCATGGGCATGCATGGGTGCCTCCCATGTGAATGCTGCGGCAGATGGGTGGGTGTGTTTGCATGCTCCCATACCCACCCATCTCCACTCCCCTCTTCTCCTCTCAGTCCTCTCCTCCTCCCCCGATTCTACCATCTCCAACTTCAACTCCTCTCTCGCCTCCATCCTCGACTCCCTTGCCCCCCTCTCCTTCCACCCGACTCGCTTCCGTAACCCTCGCCCTTGGCTCACCCCCATCATTCGCCATCTCTGCTCCTGTACCAGGACTGCTGAACGCCTCTGGCGCAAATCCCACTACCGCACTGACTTCCTCCACTTCAAATTCTGCCTCGCATCGCTCAACTCTGCTGTCTCCCTCGCTAGACAGCAGTACTATGCTTCGCACATTGAGTCCTGCTCCCGGGACCCTCGCCGCCTCTTTTCCACCTTTGACTCCCTTCTTAAATCCCCCTGTCCTCCTCCTCCCTCTTCTCTCTACGCTCAGGATCTTGCTCTCTTTTTCACCTCTGAAATTGACAAGATCCACCTGGATATCGCTTCCAAGTCCTCTCCCCCTACCACTTCTCCCCCTCTCCCTCCACCTGTCTCCTGTCCTCCTTCCCTCCCACCTCCCTTGAGGAAATCTCCTCCCTGCTCACTTCCTCCAACCCCTTCACTTGCCCCCTGGACCCCATTCCTTCCTGCCTCCTGACCTCCATTGCTTCCACCGTTGCCCCTCCCCTCCTGCACATCATCAACCTCTCCCTCTCTACCGGCTCCTTCCCCTCTGCCTTTAAACATACCACTGTCTCCCCCATCCTCAAAAAGTCCACTCTGGATCCTTCTGAATCCTCTAATTACCATCCTGTCTCGCTCCTCCCTTTGGCTTCCAAGCTCCTTGAACGCATTGTCTACTCCCATTGCCTCGACCTTCTCTCCTCCAACTCCTCCCTTGACCCTCTCCAATCTGACTTCCGCCCCCTTCACTCCACTGAAACCACTCTTGCTAAGATCACCAATGATCTTCTTGTGGCTAAATCCAACCGCCTTTAATCTATTCTTGTCCTCCTTGATCTCTCTGCTGCCTTTGACACTGTTGACCACTCGCTCCTGCTTGAACTGCTTCACTCCCTGCAATTCTGGGACTCTGTCCTCGACTGGTTCAACTCTTACCTTTCTGACCACTCCTTCAATGTATCTCTTCCTAACTCCTCCCCCTCCTCCTCCCTACCCTTCTCGGTCGGGGTTCCCCAAGGCTCTGTCCTTAGCCCTCTCCTCTTCTCCATCTACACCCATTTCCTAGGCAAACTCATTGTCTCCCACGGTTTCCAATACCACCTATACGCTGACGACACTCAACTCTATCTCTCCACTCCTTCCCTCTCCCCCTGCCAAGTTCGTCTCACCAACTGTCTCTCTGATATCTCCGCCTGGATGTTTCAACGCCAATTCAAACTGAACATGGCGAAAACTGACCTCCTTATCTTCCCTCCCAATCCTTCCTCTCCCTCTTCCCTTTCAATTGCCATTGACAGGGTCTCCATCCTCCCTGTCCCCCAAGCCCATAGCTTGGGCTTCATCTTCGACTCACGCCTTACCTTCAAACCCTACATTGACTCCATGGCCAAATCCTGCTGCTTCTCCCTCCACAACATTGCTAAGATCCGCCCTTTTCTGTCTGTCTCTGCCAAAACTCTCATCCATGCCCTAGTCATCTCACGCTTCAACTATTGTAACCTCCTCCTTGCTGGCCTTCCCCGCTCTCACCTTTCTTCCCTCATCTCTGTTCAAAACTCTGCTGCCAGGGTC
>QEPC01012741.1:1954905-1990114 GCA_003113815.1 Sphenodon punctatus
CCTGCCCACATCCGCCTTGCCCCCTCCCTTCGTACCTTCAAGTCCCTCCTCAAAACCCATGTCTTCCGCTCTGCCCTTCCTAACTCCTGCTAATCATCCCCACCCAGGATTATCCCCCACCTGTTTTTTTGATGTATTTTATATTGATGTTTTAATTGAATTTTAATTGTTTTTATTGGTGTTGTTAGCCGCCCCGAGCTGCATTGCAGGAGGGGGCGGGATAGAAATCTGAAAAATAAATAAATAAAATATAAATAAACTGCAAAATCCCATTGTATTGTAACCAAGCCAAGAACGTGTACCTGAGTTCTCACATCCTCTTGATTGTTGCGTCCCTTGTCTCTCCCTCAGTTCCCCCTTCCCTGTCTCCCCTCCCCCCATCTTTTAGATTGTAGGCTCTCGGGCAGGGACCGTGTCTATCTTATTCTCTGTAAAGCGCCAGGTGCATCGCTGGTGCTATATAAATGCTTACAATAATAATAATAATAATAATAATAATAATAATAATAATTAATAGTAACCATCACCCAAGCATGGAGCAGTTGGCCAAAACGGCAGTTGCTCCATGCATGGAAGTGGGTGTCCGTCAATGTACGTATACACCCACACGGTGCCCCCCCACCTGTGCACACACTGATTTCCCCCCCGCAGCCCATTTAAAAAGGCCCCGTGTTTATCCATCTTAGTACTCTCTTATAGAGTCATGGACCTTAAGATGTTTCAAATGTCTGTGGAGGAGAATGTTTGTAATAACGTGGGCCTAGTCTGCATAAGTTCTTGCAGGAATATAGCCCAATAAAATAGTCACTCAGGCCCACATAAGGAATTAGCTGCTTGATAAGTTTTTATTTCTACAAACCCATTCTTTTGGGTCTTAAACCCAGCTCTTGATAATCTTTACACAGAGCCAGACATCACCCCCTGGGTGGCTACTCACATAGCTCTTTAGTCAAATCACGGCTTTGGTCTTTTCCATATCTCTCAGCCAGGCCTTCCCCGTTCAGGTTGTCTCTAAGTCTTTCAGGCCTAGCTGTTTCCACTCGGACTCTGTTCTGTAGCTCTCTGTTCAACAGCTCCCTTCAACTCAACACTCTCCTCCAAACTGAACTCTGGGACAGCTCTTCAACCTCTCAGGCTGTCTTAGCCATGGCCAGGCCCAGTTGTGTCATACCCAGTGCTATCCCTTATTCCCTGTAGCAACAGCAGCCCATAGCACCTGTGACTAGCTGGCGCTAGCTGTATTTCTTAAAGGACTAACAGCATTCAGGATCTCTGCCCTGTTATAATGTAGTTAATCAACAATTCTGTTATGGAGCGGTGGATAAAATAGAAGTCATTTGGTGTTAACAGAAGTCAAAGACACTAAATATTTTTTTTAGTCATTAATTAGGTTATTCTTCCTGTGGAAATCTGATCTTCTGCCGTGGAAAAGTGTCAGTGTAGTTTTTACAAACTTTGTCCACTACATATGACTACTACATGTTTGTTTTGTTATAAATCAGTGAATAATTTAGTGCTTGTAAGTATAGTGCCAAAAAGTGAAGAGATTTGTCCCTGAATATGCAAAAAGAAGCTCAGAGTAACAAAGAGCTGTCATTGTCATGAGTTCTTTACACAAGAAAACCATTCTTGAACCATCAAATTGTTATGGCCTACATTTTCAAAAGTCTACATACACTTTTATGTTTTCCTGACTTTTAAACACAAATGTTCAGTGCAATAGCACTGTTGAACTTGCAATTAGGGGTGTGCAATTTGTTTTTGTCGTTATGATAATGAAAACAAAAAAAATCATTTTCATTTTCATTATTGTAATAACTAAAATGAAAAATAATAAAACAAAAATGAAAACAAATTTTCATTTTTGAAATAATGGGAAGACGCTGAAAAACATATTTCTAGCTATACCTTTTTTGCTTCTTATTCAATTCTGATTAAACTTAGAGTGATTGTACCCCCAGTAGACGGCACTACGTGTACCACATTTTGGAAAGATTGGATAAAGGGAATTGATTTTATAAGCAATTGAATGTTGTAATTTTAAGAAATGCTTCATACACATTCCTGGCTACAACTTCTTTATCTTCCATCTAATGTGCATGAAACCTGGGAAGGTTATGTCCCTCCCCATGATTATCAATACTGCCAAATTTTAGAAAGATTGGATAAAGGGTCCTGTTGTTATAAGCCATTAACCTGCAAATGCATTTCTAACTGTAACATTTTTATATTCCATCCTGTTTACAAGATATTCAGCAGGAATGTATCCCAAATCTCCCCTGTCATCTATGCCAAATTACAGGACAATTTGTTAAAGGACCACAATTGTATAAGGAATTGAGGTTGTCCACATGAAGACCATTATTCAGATAAATAGCAGCACATGCAGTGCCAGTCAGAGGCAGGCACCTGCCATGGCAGGGAAAGGGAGGCTGTAGGAGGGAGGATGAGGAGCAACTCAACAGACTGACAAACACATTCACTGGCCAATTACTGCATGCTTCCAGCTTTACAGGACCAATGGGTGGTAGCTTCAAAGCAGGCATAGGGGCAGCACTGAGACAGGCATAGAAGGGACATAACTGGGACTTTGGGAATGGCATCCCAGCAATCAGGAGACATGGTTTACACATCCAGGCCAGGCTGGCCAGTTATCATCACAATCACATCCTGCAACACTGTGACAGAGGACATAAGAGAATCTCTTTTGACTCTTTCCTAAACAGATGCTTCCAACTTCCCAGAAACAAGTGGGGAAGAGACGTTGGTTGGTCACAGCACAGAATGAGGATATTTAGATGATATTTCTGCTGGCCAATTGGCATCACAAACAGATCTTATACCACAGTGAAACTTAACAGAATCCCTTGCATAGGCTCATTCTCTGCACATGCTGTGCAGGCTTATTAAATTGGGACCTTTTATCACATCTTTCCGATATTTGGCAGAGATGATCCTGAAGGTGTGAGATACAGCCCTGACAAATTTCATGTACACTGTTTGGACTACAAAAACATTAGTCAGACATACGTTTATAAGTTAATTGGTTATACCACCAGGACCCTTTATCCAATCCTTCTGAAAGTTGGCATAGATAGTAAACTTGGAGAGGGGTATAATTTCATTTGTATTTATTTATTTATTACAGACATTTATATCCCGCACCCTCCTGCACATTGGCAGCTCGGGGCGGCCACGTTTCATCCAGATTAGATGGGAGGCAAAGAAGTTACAGCCAAGAGTGTATATGCAGATCTTTACAAAGTAACATATTTCAACTGCTTATAAAATCAGAAGCCTTTATCCAGTCTTTCTGTAATTTGCTACACATAATGCCTTCCATTGCAGGTACAATTGCTCCGAGTGTCAGCCAAATATAATGAATAACAAGAAAGTTACAGCCAAAAACATGTTTTCCATTGAAACCAATGGAAATTGAAAACGAAAATGAAATTTTGATATTTATGAAAACGAAAATGAAAGATTTAACTAATGAAAATGAAAACAAATAACATGGGTCCCTGGTGCACACCTCTACTAGCAATAGCTCAACAGGTTATACTTACCGTGGAAATCTGACCTTCTGAAGTGGAGAGGAGCCAATGTATTTTTTACAGACCTTGTTCACTACAAATCACTGCTACATGTTTATTTTGTTTTCAATCAGTGAGTAATTTAGTGCTTGTTAGTATACTGCTCATAATGATTGTCAAATTAATATCAAGCTGAGCAAGGAAGAGCACAAGACTTCCTGTAGCAGGCCACCCTAAATTATGTCAGGGTAGTGCCACTGTGGGGGGTGGGCACAGGGGAAGCACCCACACCATATAATGGCTAGGGAAGCAGATAGCTTAAGAGGCAATTTAGGTTAGCTGAGTGCTACCAGCTTGGTGGAGCAGGAAGTTGCTAGTTAGCTGGGAAGCACCAGCCATAAAAGACTTGACCCACTGCTTAGTTGGGAAGACCATCGGGGACAAGAAAGTCTTGGAGCTGAAAAGATCTTGCCTCCAATGGCTAAAGCATTCCCAAAGGGAAAAGGGGCCAAGACAAGGAGCTTTTCCACAGTTAAGAGCTACCCTGAAATTGGCTGGGAAGAAGCCAGGCCAGAAGAACGCTAAGGCTGGGAAACCAGAATGCGCGCACCCCTAAGTGAGGGCTGAATCCCAGGGAAAGGGCGTGCTTAAAGTGGAAGGTCTGTAAATGCAGAGATGGTGGCTTGCCAATGCTTAGGCATGGGGTACAGATTAAAGAAAGGCTTACTTCATCAAAAGTATCATAGCCTGAGCAGACTGATGAGCTGAGGCTGCTGTTTTGGACTTTTGTAAAGGGTGATGGGGACTGGGCACGTATAAGTAGAACACCTGGGAAGGAGAACCAGGGTGTTGGGACTATGTTTTGGTCTTGACCCTGCAGAGACTTATGCCCTAACAGCACCAAATGCACTACACTTCCCTTACTATATTCCTAAAACAGGCATTTTCAGTCTTCATTAAAAAAATACATTGTGCTGGGCATTTCTCTTAATTTTCCCAAAGGATGGTAAGAACAAAAGAACTGCCACACTAGGTAGATAAGACCAATGATCCCATATCAGTGCCAAGTGCTTCAGAGGAAATGGTCAAGAAGTAGTGCAAGTATGGAGTGATCTGTGCTGTCATATACTCCAAGCTTTCAACAGTCAGAGGTTGTGCTCCCTCTGGTCATCTTAACTAACAGCCCCTGATGATCTTCTCCTCAGTGAATTATCTAATCCTTTCTTGATTCCATGTAGAGTATTGGGTTTTACTGTATCTCAGCAATGCATCCCACAGGTCAGTTGTTCATTTGGGGATGGGGGGAAGACTTCCTTTCATTTAAAACCTGCTGCCTGTTGATTTTCATTGCCTGTCTCTTATTTGTTATATTATGACGAAGAATAAGTACCAGAATAAAAAAGCACATTCTCGACACCATTCATTAACTTACTTCATATATCTACAATACTCCCCATCAGTTGTCTCTCTTCTGAGCTGAAGAGCCCTAATCTTTTTTGTTTCTTCTCCTACAGAAGCTGTTCCATGCTCTGAATTATTTTTGTTGCCTTTCTCTGCTCCTTTTCCAATTCTGCTATATCTATTTAAACAGGTACCTGTCAAAATGGGTAAACCCATCAAATTTTATGGTGCTTGAACGGCCTAGCACAGTTTAGGCACCTCAAAATTTCTGACTGGCATCCATTTTAGCCATATGGCATTCCTGGCAGCGGCAGTATTCAAGGTGGCACTGGCAGCACAACCCAGGGTCTGGGAGAAGGGTGCAGGATCAGGGGCAGGAGTAGCAATCCAGGACTTTGAGGACTGAAAACTAGACCTGTTGACCGGCTTAATGCACCCAACCCCAGAATGTGTGCCCTCCCAGGGCCAGGTGCACACACACACACATGTCCTTCTGGGGACAGGCGCACGTGTACAAGCCTCCAAAAAAGCACACGTGCGCCCTTCCAGGTAAGATACATGAGGCCTCACCACCACCACACCACACCACTCCATCTGCAATCCCATACTGTTGCAACCCCCTCCTAGACCCCAAATCCTGTCACCACTCAGAATGCCATCATGCCCCCCCTCCCCATTTTTGCCCAAGACCAAGTAAATAGAGAAAGGTAGTGATTTATTGCCTGCAGATGCCCTTAGATATGCAGAGTCTTGGCAGATTCCCAAAGGAGAGCCTGCATGCCTATGGGTATATCTACAGGTAGTAAATACAATTCAGCTCTAATTTCCTTTTTGAGAAGAGATAATCGGATCTGCACATAGTATTCAAGGTGTTGGCTCTCCATGGATTTATATGACATTGCAATGTTACCTGCACAATTTTCTCTCTCTTTCTAAAATTTCTGTCTGTCCTTTTGATTTCTGCAGCACAGTGAGCTGCTGTTTTCAGTGAATAACCACAGTAATGACAAGTTCCCTTTCCTGAGTAGTAACAGTTAATTTAGAACTCAGAACAGTGTATGTGTAGGATTATTTTTTTCCAATTTTTCCCAGTCAAGTGTATCCCTTTGCACATAACAAAGGATGTAGCCACACGAGACAGGCAGGGGAGGCTACCATGCCTTAGGCAACCTTACCCTTCCCTGGGCAGCCAGACCATGTAATGTAGTGGCTCCTCTGCCTGGCACCAGTCTCCCCCCACCTGGGACAGGGCAGAGCAGCCTTACCCCACATGGGATAATGATGCCCGGGGGGAGGGGGGTGCAACTTGTGTGCCTGGGCCTGTTCTGTCCCACTGCATGGTTAACTCCACGGCTGGGGGCAGGATTTTGGCTGAGCAGGGTTGGGCCAGGTGCCTGCTCACGTGGCCAGCAGCTCGGCCGACCCCAGCCATGGCGGCAGCTCTGATAGCGGCTCGCCTGCCCAGCTTCCCCGCAACCGTCTGTCTGGCTCCCTGTACTTGCCCCACAGTGTTTCTGTTGTGCTGCAGCAACCTAACACCACCAAATACCTAATTGCTGATGACCTAGCCAGAACTGTAATGAATGATTGTTTGGGAGTAATGAGGAAAAACATGAATCGGGTTGCAAGGCAGTGATTGGCACTGGTATGCAAGCCCTTGGTTCAGGCCCTTTGCACATCTAGAGCTACATTATCACATTGAGCCATGGAGCAGCATTAGAGGCAAATAGACACCTCATTCCAGGGGAAACTGAAGCAGTTGTGTTTCCTGCCCTTTGAAAAGTTACTACACATAAATCAGGAACTCCCTGCACTGTAGGTAACTGATAGTGACACCTTGCCCTTATGATTAGACTTTTTAGTGTTATTTTTATAAAGAAGCAGCTTGGTCAGCCATTTAAAGCAAACGACTTAATGTCCACACTTAATCACAGGAAAATGAGAAGAACAGAAGAAAAAGAGGAGACAGTTTCATATTGGGAAGAGAATCAATTAGCTGTGAATGTGCTTCCGACTGAACATTACCTTTTCCCACACAGCACACTGAGGAATTCTTCATTTTGATGAACATTAGCATGAAAAACTTTCTCTTCATAATGCTGTTCATTTAAGAAGGAGGTGAAATCAATGGCATTTCCAACAAGTTTTATGACTGTAAAACATTTCTAAGTAAAAGTTAATCTGCTCAACCAGATTACATTAAATGACATAAAGAAACATTACAGCCACTTACTGGGATGGATGAGTAAAAGCAGCAAATGTTTAGAAGGAAACACTGCACATGCTCCAATCTAGAAGCATCTTTGTTAATGGTAGAATAGGGGTTTATGACATTATAGAAATGTTCTATGTTGGGGAGCGATTACTTTCCTGAGTTCTAAGATGTAAAGTGGATACCTATGTTCTTCTATGTAGAACTGAAATATTGGACATGGTTAGAGTTACAGAATGGTAAATGTATTTAATAGTTCTAATCCTGAACTATGTCGACTCCTTCATCTGTGTCCAGACTTCCCCTGGAAAGAACCACAAGGAGTCCTGCAAGAGTTGCATTGCTAGGGACTTCTCAGCTAGGATTGAGATGAGAGGCACGTGTACCCATTCCGAAGGGAAATACTGACCTTTCGGCAGTGCTTGTGAGTGTCCATCGGTACTTTGTCAGTTTCCAACGATTCCACACTTCTGCCATTTTTTTGTCATTTTCATTACTTTCTAGGGCTTTTCATCATGTTTGTCACTTTCCACGACTTTGCATCACTTTTTGTCACTTTCTTGGACTTTTTGTCAATTTCCTGGAATTTTACAACAGTTTTAGAGCACTTTTACAGCACTTTTATGGCAATTTCCAGCACTTCCCTGGCACTTAGTCGGCATGTTTTTGTCTCCACAGTTCCCAGGGGTGCATGTGTTCATGCACACAGGGGCTTGGGACCAGCCTACAGCAGCTCCATTCAACTTGCTAAAAATAATGGAAAATGGCAAAAACAGTGGGAAAGCTGCTAAGTTTCCACATCACGTGAGTCTCAACAAATGCCCTGCTTCTGACAGAAGGCAGCACTCGCAAGATTTCTTGTTTCAGGCCTATTCTCAGCAAACAGATTCCACTAGATGGAAGTTTTCTACCTGCAGAGATGCAACATAGGGCCACTGTCAGTCTACTCTCAAAAGACCTGCCTGACAAAGGACCCTGTGAGGTCCAAAAGCTTGTGTACCTCCACCAACTAGTTGGTCCATTAAAAGATATCACTTTACTACTTTCTCTCTATTGCCTATATTTGGGACCAACACAGCAAACCCTATGTTCTCAGCCTTGAAGGGTATACACACAGGATTACAGAGGAGGGAAATGATGCCATGGAGGCAGTGAACTTGGATCAGGATCTAATGCCTGTACAAACTCTCCAGCTTTAGAATATTTTGGCCCTGAATTTCTTAGAGGGAATTCTTTGGCTTTGAATACATTAGTTGTTAATAGATTTTTCCAAGCCTCTGAACCTCCAATGCCATTGAAATTGACACTGCATTCATCCTGCTAAATCAGCAAGTCCCTTTTCCTTTGCTACACCAGAACAGAGCACATTGCAAAGGGAGAAGGGGGAAGCTTATGCAAATGAGCATTTCTCCTCTATCCATGGCCTGCTAATTCCAGTTATTTAATTCCGCAGACCACTTCGGGAATAACTCTTCAGTACAGTTGTGGAATGGAAAATAGGCTCAGTGCTCCAGTGCTGACATTATGTCTGTAAATCTATTTGCTGGTCTCCTGCTCTGGAGAATATTTCTCTGTTTCTTTATAGTACTCTAAGACTTTGACCGATGTGCTTGTGTGCGGTTACCATTTACATGTATATGTTTCAATAGCTAACTTTGACTTAAATAAGATCCGTGCAATTTCCCATAGCTACAAGCTTGCAGCATGTTTCCACGTGTGAGCAGTTGGCCTCCATATTTTGTAAAATGGGAATGTTGCAGCATTTTGTAAACCATCCAAATCTCAAAACACAATAACAGTGCCACGTTAGTTTTATTTATTATCAAGCAGCAGTTACTAAAGCCTTATTTTCTTACCTTAGCAGTTGTGTCTCATAGACAGCACATTGAACATATGTTGAATTTTAATGTTTTGCAATAGGCAGCAGTGTTTATTCAAAGGTCTCTTATGTGTGCAGTATGAAAGGCTTTCCATGTGGCGCAGGGAACTAGAATAGAACTCAGGAGAACTGGATTCTAGTCACAGTTTTGCTGCTGACCAGCTGGGTGACATTGGGAGAGTCACTGCACTGCTCTGTGCTGTTTCTTTAAGGCCAGAGATACACAGCTTACGTTATTGAGTTAGTTGCATTTTGAGCCCGGGCCCTGCACCTTGACCCCTCACTGAGCTCACACTGAACCCCGAAGAGTAAGGCAGTTTGGGACCAAGACCCACTGCAACAACTGGAACCCCTCAGTGGCAAAGATACCTTCCCCACTGAAGAGAGGGTGGCATCATCTGCCCAGGACGGCTTCCTCACACCAGAGCCTGTGACCCCCACAAAAGGACCAGGCTGGCTGGGGCAGGGAAGGGAGTGACTTCACAGTGAGAGTTGTTTCACCTACCCACTTTGCTCTGTTTCTTTAGACATTACAGTAATTTGTAAATCCAATCACTGTCTACAGTTACAGGTAACTCTAAGGCCACTTTCCCCCCCACCCCCCCGCATGGAGATTTTGGCTGTGGGGGGGATGCGCAAGCCAGGATATAAGTGGGGATCAGCTGGTCTGAAAGCCCCCCCCGTGCGGCTTTACCGGCAAACACCCGCAGAGATGCAGAGATGGATTTCCTGCTCTGCATCCCTGCGGGTGTTTGACAGCAAAGCCACGAGGGGGGGCTTTCAGACTGGCCAATCTCCACATTTATCTTGGCTTGCGCATTCCCCCCCGCAGCCAGAATATGCATTGGGGGGGAGGTCTGAACGTGGCCTAAGTTATTTACTATCAGTAGCTCCTACTTTGTTGTAGTTCCCTTTTTATATTACAATCCCCTCCCTACCTCATTCTCCCCTTCCCTTCCCCTCTGTCTGAGTTCAATGGACACATTCCCCACCACTCTGTATACCTCTGATTTGCTTTGTTTCTTCGTTTTGTAACCCCAGACCTGCCTGGCGAAGGACCCTGTGAGGTCTGAAAGCTTGCATACCTCCACCAACCGGAATTGGTCTAATAAAAAATATAACTTTACTACTTTTTCTCTATTGCCTATATTTGGGACCAACACAGCAAACCCTATTTTCTCTACTCAACTTTCTCAGACATTAAGTGGTGATTCGTGAACTGTTATAAGGGGGAAAAAATGATACCAAGAGAATAGAAATAGTTACGCTACACACCAGGAGGGAGCACAGTGACCATACCTTAGGAATGGCGTCCAATGGTCATGTTCCTGTTGGAGATGTTGATATGAAATCTGCTACAGCAGGGCAGTTTGGGGAGGAGGGGTGGCTAATGAAAGATAGAGCTTTGTAGCCTCAGGAAGCAGGTAGTAATACAGGCTACTCTCACCTTATCCCCAGATGTAAGAGTGAAATTGTGCACATGACTACACCACGAGGGAGATTTGAACAGTCATAGAATGCCATAACCTTTGTGACAATTTACTTTGAGCCTGTGCACATGTCTATTACTTCCTTTTGTTTCTTCTGATTTATCTGTTCTTGAAGATCATTGAGCTTCCATAATCTCTTTGTGTGAGACAGAATTTAAAAAAAGGTATGGATCAGCTTCCAGCATGCCTATCCAAATTTTAAATCCTCTGTTCAAATTCTGCTCCCTTCCAGGCTAAATAATCTTAGATTACTATTTTTTTTTCCTTTTTGGGGAGTGGGGAAATAGAGGGTGTTTTTAATCAATAATGAGAATTTGTACATGGTTTCAGATTGTCCTATAAATTGGCCCTGGCAACCTGAAACACTTGAGAGTTAAACAGTAATATTGGCTAATGAAGTACTTTGTCTGCTGTAACCATGGTGCATTGTTCTGCTTGTATTTATATACTTAGCATTTTTCTGTGTCCTGTTAAAAAGGAAAATTAAGCAGACACAAAGCTGATTAAAAAGCTTTGAAATTGTCTGTGCATTGTTCCAAGTGTCAAAAATGTAAATTCATGGAAAGCATGCTTTGTTTCTGAGCTCCAGAAATTATTGCCACGGTTTCAGAAAATCTCATTGCAATAGAAAGTATTGTTACAGCCCTTGAGGTCCAAGAATTCAACTGTTCTGAAAATAAAAATGTCTTATTTACTACATTGGGACACACTGCAGCTTGCAACACTAGTAGATAAGATCAAACAGCTCCCATGTTTCAATATCATCCTAAGAATAGATGCATTTGAATTTGAACTGATTGGACTAAGTTCTGCTTACATTTACACCAATTTATATCCATGGTGACATCAATCATGTCAATAGAGTAACTGGATTTTCACTATTGTAAATGACAAGAGAATTTCGCTTTGGCTATTTATAAACTGGAACTCTGTATGTGTTATTTAGGGATAAGACATGCAAAATTCACATTCTGGCCTCATGGGGTGATTTTATGCATGATGGCTGCCACCACCATGGACACCAACCCAGGGATGGGTTGTGGAGGCAGCCGTCATTCCGTCTGGGGTCTGCCGGACTGCCAAAGAAGGATTAGGACAGCCCGCCCCTGGGGTGGGGACAGGTCGATGCACAGACGTGCATCCACATGTCCCTGCAGTGCGTGCAGCACCTGGCCCCCCATCCGCCACCATCTGACAGGCGGCCATGGAGGCCAGTGATAGCTGCCACACCCATCCCTCGCTGCCACTCTGGACCACAGTAAATCAAGTGGACTATCTGACGTGATAAACAGCTTTACTCCCGGTCTGTCGGCTGGCTCCCAAGTTCTGTAGTGGAGCTTAGTCTGGGTTGTCACTTGGGAATTTTTCCAAGCGATGGCCCAGACTAAACCCCACTGTTGGGAGCCAGACCGTGGTAACGTGGCGGCCTTTTTTTAAACGTGATGGTGGCACTCAGATTAATCCGTGCTAAAGGCACTGTCACATCTGAGAACACTCATTGTATCAAGTTAGTTTGCGCTCATTCAGACAGGATTTGGAAAATGAGATGTTGAAATTTAGAAAATGGGATAGTGATTTGGGATTGATCAAATAGTTTTTATCCAGTGGCAATAACTTCTATAACAGATTATTTCCTATTTCTGTATAATGTTATTTTAAAGGTAGCAAAGCAATGCAAATACGAATCAGACCAATAAGGAACAGAATATTTGTTCAGAGTTCAAGACAAGTTTTACTTAATTTTTTTATAAATGCCCAAGAACATTTTTTTAGCCATTCTTTTATATTTTTGTATGCATCTGTACTTCTACGTGACCAGGGACTGCGTGATCTGTGCTTCTGTCATGACCAGGGACTGCAAGGATTGGAAATCCCATGAGAATTTTTCTATCCCAGTTTTACAAACTCAGAAATGTGTGGTTATTATATATACCAGTGTTGGTATTTCATCAGTCTTGACGTATCTAGATACTATATTAGGGGTGGGACCCTGGGCAAAATCTTGGTTATATTAGTTCTCGGTTCTCATTTATATGTTCTGTTCTCGGTTCTCTCAGTATCAGATTTTTAACATTGCAGTTTTCCTCATTGGGGAAAACCGCAATGTTAAAAATCTAATTAAAAAAAAAACAATGCAAAAACCCCAATACCAAGAAAAAACAGATATTGGATTAATCCGATAGGCCCATTATCGGGTACTTTCAGTTATTGGCAATTCCAAGAGTCCCATCCCTACTTTCCATAGAGCATAGAAGAGAGTAAGATTTGTCAAGAAAGGACAGAAAATTTTCTGCCAAGTTATCACATTTAAGCGTAGTATTCTGCCCTGGAATATACTTCTGGATTCCTTCTGCTTTGTTCTTTAGGGAATATTTTGTTGAAGATGTGAGCTTTGCAGCATAATATGAAGAGGGGACTGGATGTTACCTTATATTTGGGGAAGGTGCTCCATAGTCTAGGTTGTAGTATAGTCGAGTTATAGTATAGTCAAGTACTCGAGTTTATTCTTGCTCTTTTAATTATAGTGAATGGAGTGATTGGACCTTGTTTATTGATGTATTCATTTATATATGTTGTAATCACCACCAGTATCTTGGATGCCACTTGAGCACACTAAGGAAGCTGTACTAGTGAATGTTCAGGAGGAATTTAAATTAAGTAAAAGTGGATTCTCACGGAACATTAATGAGGGCATATTCAGATTAAAACGATTATCAAATCAAATCATTTTCATCCAAGAATATTGAAGGTGCTAACACATGAAACTCTAGGTCCATTAGCAATGATATTTAGCAAATCTGTTTATTTAGGGGTTGTATCTACTGGGAATTAGCAAACATTGTTCCTATATTTAAGAAAGGAGTAAACATTTCTCAGGTAACTGCGAGGTAACATTAGCCTAACTTTGGTGGTATGTAAGGCTTTAGAGCAAATAAATCACTCAGGAGGGGCAGCTCATAAGAGGATGCCCATGTCTCCCTTGGGCCCCTGCATGTTGGTGGGGTACAATTGGAGGTAGTGGGCCAGGTAAAGAACTTGAATGTCATTTTCAACCACTTTCTGTATATTAAAATTCAGGTATTGGATTCATGGTTCAGCGATGCTTTTTTCAGCTTTGTAATTTGTATAAACTATGCCAGTATCTATCTCAGTCTTACCTTGTCCACAGTGACTGATGCCCTGGTGTTTATGAGGCTTGATTTTTGTAATTCCCTCTTCTATGGACTTCCAACAGTGCTTCTCTGTAAGTTCTAGCTTCTTCAGAATATGGCAGCATGGCTGCTTACAGTTTTGGGCAGCTGGCATCATATTATGCCCACCCTGCGTTCTCTGCATTGGCTGCCTTTAGAGTAGTGGACTGAATTTAAGGTTGTATTGCTAATTTTCAGTGCCCTGAATGGTATAGACCCTGTCTACATTTGAGACCTGCTCCTGAGCCTCACAGTGATGGTTAACTATGCTCTGAAACACCCACTGCTCCCACCATCATGCCTTAAGTCAGTGGACAATTGTACCATTGCTGTGGCAGGTCCCTCAATGTGGAACTCTCTCACTTCAGTTGTCCATCACACTTCCTCTCTTCTTACCCATAAAAAATAAATCTGAAGACTAACTTGTTCTCCAGGTTCTTTTAGGATCCACTGCTGGTTCCCCATGTTTTCTCCTCCGTCTTTACCTTTTCCTTTTAAATGGATTTATATTTTAATGCATTTTATATTGTTTTATCATATTTTTATGCTGTGAAGCACTTCAAGGGTCATTTTGGTTGGGTTTTTTTTCAAGTACATCAGAAGCACACTAGAGAGTCAGTAGAGCAGTTAGATGACCAGGGCATGAAAGGGGTGCTTACTGCTTAGGGAGGAAAAGGACGTTGCAGAGAAACTGAATAAGTTCTTTGTTTCAGTCTTCACTGCAGATGTTGGGGAGATACCCACACCAGAACCTTGATTTGTAGGTGATGAATTGGAAGAGCTGTCACAAATCAATGTGACTCTGGAGAAGGTTCTAGAGCAAATTGACAAACTAAATACGAACAAATCACCAGGACCAGATGGTATTCACCCCAGAGTTCTGAAGGAACTCAAATATGAAATTGAAGACCTACTGTTAGTAATTTGTAACTTGTCGCTAAAATCTGCCACTGTACCAGAGGACTGGAGGGTGGCAAATGTAACCCTGATATTTAAAAAGGAATCCAGAGGCAATCCTGGAAACTGCAGACCAGGAAGATTGACGTCTGTGCCGGGCAAAATGGTGGAAACTATCATTGATAAACATGGCTTATTGGGGAAGAGTCAACATGGATTTAGCAATAGGGCTGAAGCAGCAGCAGCTGTTACTGTGCTGCCATTCCATTCCGAGAACTCGGCACTTAATGTGTCTTGCCGCCGACTTCCCCATGATATTTCCGCAATTCCGCATTACCTGCTGCCAGGATCTGCAGATGCGGCATGTCTGTAGTTTGTGAACACACACGGTTTTATGCCGCCTTCTGCCACTGAGCGCGAGTTCCTGACGCGCCGTGATGCTGAATAATAGATCATTGAATGAATGAACTTAGGGTTACTCTGACTACCTGCATCAGAGTCCGCTGCAGGGGCGTAGCCACCGTGACGTGGGACGAGGGGTCCATTTGCGCCCATGCCCTGCCCTGGGAGGGGGCCCGGCATCGATCAGGGCTGGCCCCAGGCATATGTTGTATCCACGGGAGCCAGGAGTCCCACTCCCAAGTCCCCGAGGAGTCTCTCTTGCACCACCAGCACCGCCTTTTTAAACAGCTCGGTTGTACCCCACAGCGCTGCTACACAGGTGGGGGAAGGGTCCCCCCCTGTCCCCTCCTTTGCAGTGAAAGTTGCTGCCTTGTAAACAGAGTTCTTCTTTGAGGGGCTCCTTCCATTCTCACTTGCGCGCCCTTCTCTTTCCGGCATATGCCAAGCTTGCTAGCTTAAAAAAACCCATGTGACGTCCACATGTCGCCATCTTATATAAGGTACCTAAACCAAACACAGTTCCTTCCAACCCTAAGCCACAGCCTGAGAGGGGGGCAGCAGGCAGGGGGCAGCCTGCTCTGGGGCTCCATTCAGCTGGGGGAGGATTGGTTGTTCAGTGCTGTCTCTGTTAGGATGGACAGATCCTTCCTCTTCCCTTCGTGATCGCCTCATAGAGAGAAATGGGGGTACAGAGCACATACAATGAGGCAGAGAGCCATCCCAGCAAAGGGGAAGAATTTGTCCTTGGCACCCTAACACACGAGAATTCACAGAAGAGCAGGGACTCCCCCTTCCATCCCCTGGATCAACATCAGGAGCCAGGCGGTCACTCACAGCTGCTGGGGAATCCCTTCACTCTAAGCGGGACAGAGACTAGTGCACAAGGAGGGACAACAAACAGGGCAGCACCCAGAGTTAATCTTTGAGGGAGGGATCTTTGTTATCCCTCCTTGCGCACTAGTCGCTGTCTCTGTCCCGCTTAGAGTGCAGGGATTCCCCAGCATCAGTGAGCGGGCGCCTGGCAACTGATGCTGATCCAGGGGATTGAGGGGGGGAGTCCCTGCTCTTCTGTGAATTCTCTTGTGTGTTATAGGGTGCCACGGACAAATTCTTCCCCTTTGCTGGGATGGTTCTCTGCCTCATTGTAGCTGCTCTGCACCCCCATTTCTCTCTATGGGGCGATCACAAAGGGAAGAGGGAGGATCTGTTCATCCTTCTAACAGAGACAGCACTGAACAACTAACCCTTCCCCAGCTGAATGGACCCCCCAGAGCAGGCTGCCCCCTGCCTGCTGCCCCCCTCCCAGGCTGTAGATCCAACCTGCATGAATTGTCATTTTGTTAGAAAATTCCCCCACCACTTCATTTTAGGCTTGGTACTCTCCCATTTGTGAGAATGGGAGGAGCCATACGAAGGAGAACAGAAGGTTGCTGCCTTGTAAACAAGGTTCTTCAAGATGCCTCCAAACATTCTCACAAGCACCCACCCTTCTGACCCCGCATGGAATTTTCTTCCCAATTGCCTAGGGTTGGAAGGAACTGTGTTGGGTTTAGGTATCTTATATAGGTTGGGGGCGTGTGAATGTCATGTGGGTTTTTTTTAAGCTAGTGAGCTTGGTATATGCCGGTAAGAGAAGGGTGCGCAAGTGAGAATGGAAGGAGCCCCTTGAAGAAGAACTTTGTTTACAAGGCAGCAACTTCCCCTGTGCCACGGTGGCTATGCCCCTGGCTGCTGCGAGAATCACAAAGCTGCCGCACTTAAGGGAAAGTGGAAACTATGACAAACCTGCCGCTTCTGTGTGAAATCTACAGTGGTGTAAACACAACGGCAGCAACCACGGAAAGCCGCGGGTGCAAGGCACCAAAATCGCTCCCTTCTGAACCGTGCTGCTTGGTGCGGAAGAGCACTTTCCGTCGGTAAATTCTGCCGCAGCGGTACAGCATTTCAGCCCTATTTAGCAAAGGTAAGTTATGCCTCACTAATCTATTGGAATTCTTTGAGGGTGTAAATAAGCATGTGGACAAGGGAGACCTGGTAGATATAGGATTTCCAGAAAGCATTTGATAAAGTCCCACATAAAATACTCTTGAGAAAATAAAAAGTAATGGGATAGGAGACAGTGTCTTACTATGCATTGGTAACTGGTTAAAGGATAGGAAGCAAAGAGTAGGACTGAATGGTCAGTTTTCACAATGGAGAGATGTAAAACGTGGTTTGCCCCAGGGACCTGTATTGAGACCAGTGCTGTTTAGTGTATTCATTTATGATCAGGAAAAGGGCATTAAGAGTAAGGTAATCAAATTTGCAGATGACACCAAATTATTCAAGGTAGTTAAAATATGAGCAGACTGTGAAGAACTGCAACAGGATCTTACGAGACAGAGTGCCTGGGCATCTAAATGGCAGATGAGATTTAATGTGAACAAGTGCAAAGTGATGCACATAGTGAAAAAGAACCCAAACTATAAGTACATAATGCTGGGTACTAAGCTAAGTGGTAACCACTTAGGAAAGGGATCTGGAAGTGATTGTGGACAATACACTGAAATTCTCAGCCCAGTGTGCAGCAGCAGTCAAAAAAGCAAACAGAATGTTAGGAATTATTCGCAAAGGGATAGAGAATAAAACTGAGGATGTCATAATGCCTCTACAAATCAATGGTGTGACTGCACCTGGAATATCGTGTGCAGTTCTGGTCGCCCCATCTCAAAAAAGACAAAGCTGAACTGGAAAAGGTTCAGAGAAGGGCAACGAGAATGATAAAGGGTATAGGACGGCTTCCGTACCAAGAGAGGCTTGACAAGCAGGATCTCTTCAGTTTAGAGAAGAGAGGACTGAGAGGGGACATGATAAAGATTTATAAAATCTTGAGTGGTGTGGAATGAGTAGATAGAAAATGGTTATTTACCCTCTCAAATAGTACTAGAACTAGGGGACACTTCATGAAACTAGCTGCTGGCAAATTTAAAACAAATAAAAGGAAGTACTTTTTCACTCAGCGCATAATTAACTTGTTGCCAGAGAATGTTGTCAGGGCCAGTAGTATAGTTGGGTTTTAAAAAGGCCTGGATTCTTGGAGAGTAGGTCCATTAATGACTATTAACCAAGTAGCTTACGGGATGAACTTCTTACTGTTGGGAGCTGGGAGTAAACGATGGGGAATGGATTGCCCATTGTGACTGTTGGTTCTTCTCCCATGTGATCGAGATTGGCCACTGTCCGAGGACAGGATGTTGGGCTTGATGAACCATTGGTCTGACTCATTATGGCACTTCTTATGTTCTTATGGGGTGCAATGAAAATAGAAATAATAATAATTAATAAAAAGAGAGAGAATAATTAGAAACTGTTAGCAAAAGGAAAATGTGAGGAAATGAAGCATGAGTTCAGATCATTCCAGACCAATCAAATACCATTTTTTAAAAAGATGACTGGCTTTTGTGGATAAGTAGAAATGTAGTAGATTTAATATAAATGGGTTTTAGTAAAACATTTGATACTGTGTCGCATAGAAAAATGCTAAGTAGCAACGACAGGAATTGATAAAGCCATAGTTGGTAAGGAATTGGTTAAGTAGAAAAAACATAGGGCTGTGCAGAAAGGAGGATTTTCAAACTAGAAAGAGGTTGTGAGTGGAGTTCCTCATGCGTTAGTCTTGGGACACACTTTATTCAGTTATAGGATCCAAAAACCTACGGTTAAGAGAGAGGTTAACGCTCTCAGAAGTTCAACCATGCTCCAAAAAGCATGGAATAGGTAAATTAAGGCTCCTGCCTTAATTTGCATGCCATATAAGCAGTAAAGATGTTGGATAGTCTCACTTATTGGGTGCTTTTAGATGGACAGCAGCTCTACTTCTGCCTGTGCCAGCCCACTTCACCCCTGGATTGGCTTATCTGTATAAAGAGCAATTGCCAGAAGTGCAAACTGGAGCAGGCTATGCCTGCTCTGGGGCAGCTCCACTGGCAGGACTCCAGAACATACCAGAGCACACCGGCAGAGTAGGCTGGCCAAACCCAGGACAACAGGTGAAAGTGCAGCAGCTGTCTGTCTGTTGGATGGACCCATGGTCAGCTCCACACCTGCAGGGCTGGCCATTGTCCCAATTAGCATCATGGTGTTGTGGTTGCCAGCCTAGAGTCTCAGGTGAACAGCCGCAACTTTATGGTGGAGGGGTGGGGCAGTTGCCAGGTCCAGGGAAACCACCTCTCACCCTAAAGCAGACCCAGATATTATGGACTTGATCCCTATTATTATTATTTATTATTATTATTATTATTATTATTATTATTATTATTTTAGCTTTTATATAGCTCCAGCGATGTACCTATCTCCACTGTAGCCACAATTGTGCCTTTATTTAATTTTGTCCTCTCAGGCAGCAGCTCAAGTGCACTGGCCTTCTACACAGGTGATTAAGGGCAGACAAACATTTGCCTAGCATATCATGCATTGGGAGTACTATACTGTTTTGGAATGGGATTTGGCTGTCTGTGGGCTTTGGCACTTGATTGAGGATTGGTTGCCATCTGCTTTCCCTTCAGGTACAGCCCTCATAAGGAAATCAAGCTACCTGGAGCTCATAAGAGCTACTAAGCTGTGCTGTCAGAACAACCCATTTCTGTCTTTACTCCCCATGTATACCCCAGCACCTAGATACCATCCCTCCATTCAAATACTGCTCCCCATCCCTGGCTGCCCCCCCCATCATGTATCTCTCAAGCTTGTCCCCCCATATACACCCTTCCCAGCACTTGTCTGTCCTTCACTGATATATACACTTTCCCCCCACCCTGCCTGCTCCTCAGCCTCATCTGTGCATACACATCACCCATTTCTCAGCCTTGTCTCCCATAAACACTTCCTCAGCGCCTGGCTGCCCCCTCCCATGTAAAACGCTTCCCCACTGCCCAGCTGCCCCCAGACTTGTCTTCCTGTACACATCCTTCATCCATCAACCGTGTTCCCCTATATACTCACATCCCCCAGTACTCCGCCTTCTTGTCCTGTTTTCCCCAAACCAAATGAAAGCATATTCAGAAAGAAGAGGGCAGCAAGCTGCCCCCTGATCCCCTGCTGTCTCCATCTTCAGTGTTGCCCCCAACCTGCAGAGGAAGAAAACGGGCTGGAAGACAAAGGCAAAGTGTGGGTGCATGGAGCCTAAGTTGTAAGAGAGCACAAAGTCTGTACAGCGTTTACTGCTTACATGGCACGCAAGTTAAGGTGGGAGCCTTAATTTACTATTTCCATGCTTTTTGGAGCATGGTTGAATTTGTAAGAGCCTCAATTCTTCTCTAAAACCATAGGTTTTCAATCCTAAATTTTCTCCTAGGTCAAATTGGCCATTGACTCGAAGGTTGTTGGGTTTGGTTGTTTTTTGCCTTCCCCTGCAGTTTGGGGTGGCTCACTTGTTTGAAAATCCTGCATTTTTTTCTTCTGTAACATTGGGTATTTTTAGACGTTACAGGACCATGGTCAACCACAGTGAACCCCCTGTGGTGGCTGTTTGCCCTGTAACGTCTATTTGTTCCCCGCCAGATGTTCACCACAGTGAATACCTAGCGGGAATCAAATTGACCACGATTCTGGACCTCCGGCTGCCCAAAGATTCAGAATCATGGTGGGATCGGGCCCCAACCGTGGTTGGATTGGCCACGATCCAGGATGGGCTGCAGGTAACGTCTTTTACCTGCAGCCGGATGGATCGTGGTCCCGACCACGGGACGGGATCAGGTGCAGTGGCCGAATTGGCTGCTGCGCCCGCCCGTCTCCCGGAAGGCGAGGGGCCGGGGTAGCGCGGGGGCGGGGCTGTGCGGCCGCACATCATGCCGTGAAGCCCCGCCCCCTCCCCAATCCCCCTCTGGAATCAGTCCGTCACGTCTAAAGGACGGACGGAAACGGATCCCAGTCCGTGATTGAGCGTGGCGGGTCTCCAGGCCCATCACGTCTAAAATTACCTGTTGTTTCCCGTCCTGTTGGGCATCGGTGTGTTCTGCTCATTCCCAATCTCTTTTTATGACAGATTTTTTTTTAATAGGTTCTGTCTCTTGGTGATTATTCTGTGCAGCAAGTTTGGTAAATCCTGTTTTGGTGCGGGGGGTTGGACTAAATTACCCTTGAGGTCCCTTCCAGGCCTCTGACTCCATGGAAGTACTCTAGAAGTTGAGGTGAGCATGTAAAAAGGCACACAAATGAGAGTGGCAGAAGAAGGCATAGGAATTGAACCGGTCTCATTAGCACAGCAAAGGGGGCTGTGATGTTCATAAATAAAAGTAGACACACATACAGGATAAATCCATACGTTCAATAGATTTCTGCATCTTGGGTTTTGTGATACAAACCTGTTTCTGAATCTTTAGTTGTACATCAGTCAGTAATAATGAGGTGCATGATCCCACAGAATGGTGAAGTACAACTCAAAAACTGCAGCACGTTCTTCAGTGGGAGTTCCAACAGCCTTGCAAAGGAATACAAGGTTATGATTATATTTTGATGCCTGCATTAGAAGCATACTTCCTAGCACTTTGACTTTGCCTGTGTACGATACAAACCTTAACTAATTCTCACAAAACCTCGGAAGCTGTGGCCCTGTCCCTTAAAATTCCACCTATTCTGAAGGGTAGATTTCCTGTTCCACATGGCTAACTCTATGGTATAAAATTGATATCTGCAGATTAAGTTTTAAGGTTCCATGATGATCAGTAGATGAATAGAACTGTATTCCCATCAGTGGCGGTGGTGGCGGCGGCAGAGGGAGCGGCGGGAGAAGACGCGGCAGTGGGGAGGAGCCAACTGACAGGAAAAGAGCCGATGTGGACGGGGATCTGCCACGGCTTCTCTCTCGCATGTCAGGGCACAAAACCCTGCCCTGACATGCGCGAGAGAAGCCGCGGCAGATCCCCATTCGCACCGGCTCTTTTCCTGTCAGCCGGCTCCACCCTGCTGCCGCGTCTTCCCTCGCTACTCCCTCTGCCACTGCCACCACCGCATATGGGAATGCAGCCTAATAGAGAAGAGGAAACAGACAGAGTAGCTTGTATCAGGCCATGTAGGAAGTCGGTGGCAGAGCTGCAATTAGAACTTGGGAATTCTCACTACCTGTAGAGAAAAGGCTGGCTATGTATCCCTGAGAGTGAATAAACTGAACAGTTTCTCCTATGAGACAGCTATCTAAAATGTTGCACCGTCAGTATTTTTAAAATATCTCTATGCCTTCATCGCTTCTGTGATTAACACAATCCTTATTTGACAGAAATAAAGAAACCTATATTTGTCTACTATTTTTAATTTATACTTCCTGAAATTCTATTTAATGTGACCCTTTTGGAGAACATGTACAGTATCTAACTTTTACAGTTTTCTGTTTCCTTGTGTGTGTTACATAATTTTAATGATTAAATTATGCTGACAATGAGTGGAAAATGAAAATGCATAGATAAAGAAATTAGTTAAGAAAAAAGGAGCAGAAAAGAACTTAATACAGGGCTAATTTATTTGGAATTCCATGCCTGATGTGAAGATTAATAATAGGTGGCCTTTATGGGAGCTCTCAGCCTGAATCTAATGTTCTAGTTGTTCTTTTATTATCCCAAACCTTCATAACTAAAGGATTTTTTCACCTTGCCCTTTGTTCACAATATGGAACTGTAATTGAGTTCATATTTCTCACCCAACCTTTCAGCTGTAATTAATATTTTATTATACCAGATTTTATCACTAAATAGCCTAGCAGCAGGGTATTGAGTCTCGCACACTCACCCCCCATCCGAAAATAAAATAAAATGCAATAGTGACTTATTGATGCCAAGCAAGTTCTTTGTAATGAGTTATGGTTGAGGGAACACAAAATACATTTACAGTACCCAGCTAATATTCCAAAGCAATTTATGACTGGTCTTATCTTGATCAGACCAGGACAAAGAGAAATTAAAATTACAAAAATGGAATATTCAACACTGTGGATCTGTTGATATCATCAGGCAGGAGAGGCACCTAACAAAAATTGTCTGTGCAAGATCAGTTATCTGTTTTCATTATTATTTTATGAACAAGAGTGGCGTAGTTCAGATGTTTTTTGTGCTGTAGGTTACATGAAGTTTCCTAAGCTCCTGAACATTGAGTACTGTGCTTTTTGCTCACCTTATAAACCAGCATAACCTAAAATGGCTTCATTACACTATACTGCTGCTTGGAATTGTTTTCATTCTGTTAGACTATTTTGAGGGAAAGGGAGGTGTTTTGAATAAGGGATATCTTTTAATATCCAAAAGATATGACTACCGATCAACAATCCTGGGGAAAATTGAGTCTTTTCAGTTCCCAGTAATAAAACAATTCTGTTGATCGATGGTTTTCATTATAAAACCATCCCACATAATTTGGGCATAATTGACATTCCCAGCTCAAGGGGAGAGTCTTCAGAGGCACTAATATCTCCCCTCTCACATTTTCTGGTTTGAATAGGCGATTGCTGCAAAAACGCACAAATTTAGATAGAGGTCACTGGCAGGACAGGATTAGAAAAGCTCTGTACTTGAAAGTAGGCTATTTAAGTTTCCACTCAGATATGTACAACTGCAATAAGACTGGCAAAACATTCCTTCACGTCTTGTTTTTGTGCTGTTTGGCTCGTCCATAGGATAGTTGCCTAAGGGCTAGAGTTCCCTTTAGATGGAACCCCATGGAGGGGACAGTGGATAGAGGTACTGCTCCTGAAGGAGCCTATTATGGAACTGTGCTTCCTTCCCTGCTTCTCTCTTGCTTCAGAGAGAAGGAATCTGTCTGCCATTTACCAGATGCAGATAACTCCTTCAGATTACTTCCACCAATTACTGTATTTAGCACTTAGTCTTCTCTATGGTGTCACGCATTCTAGCCCTGATCCAAGCATGCAGCTAAGCACATGCTTATAAAGCACAGGAATAGTCCCGTTCATGCAGCTAAATTCAATCTCTGCTTAGCATGTTGCAAGATCAAGCCCTTCACCAGTTCACGGTCTGCATGAAAAAAAGGTCCAGGCCTTTGGGGAGGGTGGGATAGGGTTTTTACTCTCCCCGCCATTATTTTTTATTTTTCTTATCCCTGGATGTTTTAATTGTTGATGTTTTAAAGAAATAAATGGTTTTATGAATTTTTAATTGTACGTTGCCCCGGGATGCCGTAGGCATATGGGGCGACTCACAAATGTAAGTAAATAAATAAATAAAAGTTTTAAAAAAACAACAATTAAAAACCCCTCACATGCACAAAGTATTCTCACTCCCTGATAGTTAAGTCCCAAGCAGACTGTGAAGACTTACAGTAGGATCTCATGTGCCTGAGAGGCTGGGCAATAAAATGACTGTTGAAGTTCAATGCTGATAAGTGAAAAGTGATGCACGTAGGGAAAAATAACACTAATTATGGAGATATATTGTTGGGTTCCAAATTAAGTGTTACCTCTCAGGAAAAGGATCTTGGACTCATTGTGGAACCTCTGCTCAGTGTGTAACTTATCAGCGGTCAAAAATGCAAACAGAATATTGGGATTTATAAGGAAAGAGATAGAAAATAAAAAGGACACTATGATGCTGCTATATAAATCCAAATTATACCCACACCTTAGATGTTTTGTGCTGCTCTGGCCTCCATAGCTCAAAAAGGACATAGGAGAAATGGAAAAGTCACAGAAAAGGGTAACAAAGATAATCAACGGCAAAGAACAGTTTTTGTGAGAGGAGAGAATTAATGAGATAGAGCTCTTCAGCATGGAGAAGAGACAACTGGGGGGATATGATAGAAGTTTACAAAATTATGAGTGGTGAGAAGCAAGTAAATACGAAGCCATTATTTACTCCTTCTCATAGAAGTAGGAGACACCGTATGAAATTAACTGGCAGCAAATTTAAGATAAATAAAAGGAACTATTTTTTCACTCAGTGTACAATTAACCTGTGAAACTCATTGCTCGAAGATGTTATGAAGCCCAAGAACATAACTCAGACTGCATGAGGAACCTCTAGCCCAGAGGCCAATTGTAGTCCATTGCTAGCTCTTAGGCAGCCCCTTTCTAATTCCTGGATTTGGTCCCAAAATCAATTTTCTACTCCCTTGCAGTGAGGATTAAAACACATGACAGTGGCTTGCTTTGGCTCGCAGGCTACCAGTAATTGCCAGATGTTGGCCTGGGATTCCCCTGAGCCATGTTGGTGGTGAGCCCGGGCCACAGCCCAGTACTAGGACCTGCCCGACTGGGCCAAAGCAGGGCTATCACATGTGGCGTAGGCCGCCGTGCCCCAGATCAGGACCTCCATGGCAGCTGTCATTGGCCATCTTGGTGGGCCGCAGGGGTGGGGCCAGCCAGACGTACGTCTGTTGCTGCTCTCCCCGGGCCACATGGGTGGTGGGATGGCAGCCCAGCTGCAGGCACTTGTGTCTGGTGCCCCAACCTGACCTGGAACGTGTCGTCCAGGATTTTCCGCCCCATGCAGGATGTGACAGCGGCACGCTGCCATCGTGTGTACTTTTACCCTGGAAGACTGAGTTCTGGGTAAAGGAGCTGCATGTACACAAGGATAGGGGAAAGCTCCATGGTACAGATCCAGACCCTTCTCTTCCTGAATGCACCTTTTAAGCGCTCCTGCTCCCAGCTTCTCTGCAGCCCTTAGCGCTTGTGCTAATTTTCAAAGAGTCCCCTGAGAGGCAAAAGGTTTCTCCATCCCTGGCAAAACTAATTTCAAAAAGGATTTGACAAATTCTTAGAGAATAGGTCCATAAATGGCTAGTGGTCAAGTTAATCAGGGGACATAGGTGACTGATAACTGTCAATAGTGAGGGGGTACAGGAGTGGGGGCTGGGTAGAGGTTGTATAGGGTTCTATAGGGCTTCTGAAAATCTGGGGGAGCAGTCTCCTCCCCCAAAAGTTACCTGTGTCAGAGGATGAGACCTCTGACTGCCAGGGATACGCGTAAATAGCAGGAAGTGGATCCTGGTTATATTATGCACTTCTCTAAAGCAACTGAAATTGACCACTGTCGGAGACAGAATGCTGGGATAACTGTTGGCTTGACCTAACATGGCTCTCTTTCAATTTTTATATATTTAAAATAAAACAAAAACACATACGCAATATATTCTCACTGACTTGAGCTTCTGCCTGTGCAACATTGCATGCAAAGATCCTACTCCTGAAATAAAAAGGTTATGTTTGATTGGTTCAGAACAAAGAATTCTGTTGTATTGTTTCCCTTTATGAATAATCACCTGTCTCTTTAATTTAGATCGTGATCACGTTAGCGTTCTAACATACTCACCAGAGGAATCTCATTTTTCCTCGTTCTGTTTCTAGATGTTCCAATAACTTCTGTTCCGGGCTGTTTATGAAAGACTGATATACAAAAATAGATTAACATATATGTGTAAAAGCACAATAAACTCTTCCATGCTGTGAGTGAGGTACGTGGAGACAGAGCTCCCCTACCACATATAATCAGCTTAGTAAATATATTTTGAACAGTCAACAAAATGGTTTTGACTGCAAGTGAATCTAAGTTGTCTACTATCTGCCACTTGCCTTCCGTTTCACATTCTAGTGATCAATAACTAAATACTTAATTCCAGGAAACCACTATTTTGTTTCCTAGGTTTGTTTTGCCCCGTAAACAAAGTCACATTTTGCAAATTACAGCTCTCCAAATTATAGTTTATAATGCTATATGTTAAAAGCATCTGCTTGTGTCAGTGTGCGTAACTTCCCCAGAACAGTGAGTACAACATATATTCACAACTATAGAAACAAATTAAACTATGCTCTGGATGATTCATTACTATGATCCGAAGGTGCCATTCAAACATGTCTTTCATTACATTTGTTAGTATTTCTGTGGAAAAAGAAAGTAGAGGAAATAAAAGTCTCTACAGAAGAATCCAGGTGCTTTTGGAATCCCCTCCCCAAAAGCTGCATAAAGCATCCTGCAGGAATCCTGTGAAATGGTTTCTGCAGGGTTGGTATGACATCTGAACTGCTGTACACCGTGATAAGCCAGTGGCATACTCACTGAAAAGCTGAAACAATCAAGGGAATTGTTTGAGTACTGCACCACAGGGCTACCATGTGGTATAGCTGTTCACCCATGCAACACCACCACAAAAACAACCACAATGGGGTTGTTATAAGGTGCTTTCCCACTTTTTTTTTTTTTTTTACTAATTCTTTTGGAACATCTGAGAGCACACTAAGGAAGAATGTATCTGTTTCTACTACAGAAAAGTAGTATAGTTGACTCATTTGAGGAGTAAGTCCATAAATGTTTTGTCTAATTTACATTTTGTCCATCGGTAACCACTTACTGGCCACCATGCTCTATGTGCCTTTAGTATATTGGAAACAAAGTAGTTCAGATGATACCTTTTTTTGGATCAACTTCTGTTGGCAAGAGTTTGGATGCTTTCAAATGAGATGATAGCCCATATTAGCCCACATCTGTGTCCACTCTCATTTATTAGTTGGCAGTCAGATGATAGCCTGCATCTGCCAGGTGGCCACCACCCACGACAAAGTCCAGGACATCATGGGCCCACCGTGTGGCCAAATCCGGGCTAATGCGTGCCAGCATGGCTGCGTCTGGTCAGTTAGGTTAACTCTCAGTCTCGCCTGCATTCAGGTCTGCCTGCACCATAGCGTCATGCCTAGCGTGCCCTCGGTGCCACTGACATCCTGGTGGGGAGAGCGGAACGTGATCCCACCTGTGGATGTTGACAGACGGTGGGGAGAGGACAGCGTTATCACGCCCAGGGCCACTGACAACCGACAGGAAGAGGAGCATGCAATCATGTCTGTGCTACTGTATTCTTCTCTTTACCACCCTACGTTTGTATCCCAGTGTACTTGGCATCAGAAATAAATGGCACAGTCTCCTTGTCTGAAAACAGGCAGGCAACTTTATTCTGCTTCCAGCTCAAACACAGTTTAGCCAACATTGGCCGTGATCACCCCACCCCATGCTGAGCACGCGGATTCCACACGGATCCATGCGCTACAATGTCCCCGTAATGGGCCGTGCACAGGGCTTGGGATCAGCCCCACCGGCCTTCTCTAGACTTCCCCCTGCTTCCTTAGATGGAAAAACTTTGTTCCACACCCCCTTGTAATAAGACCAGCCAGTAGTCACAGGAAAAACCTAACATGGAATAGTCTGGATCTGTCATATACAAAAGGCACTCCCACATACTGGCTAGGATCCAAGACCAAATCCCTCAGATACTGCAGTATGCAAGCTTTTGGACCGCAGCGGGCCTGTCCTCCGGCGTGTAACAAGCCAGAACTATAGACTGAACAAAATACAGGACAGCTGTATGTTTTCAAATTTTGGGGAAGGGGACAAAATTTAATGCCTTTAAAAAAAAAACTAAAAAAAAAAAAATGAGACTCTATTCAAACTAGAAAGTTCAGGGAGGGGCTCACTGAAAATAGCGGGAGCTCAGCCCCTCTGCTTACCCCCAGCCTCTATGAAGTTTATGCCTGTGGATAAACTTATGGGGAACAAAATCAGTTAAAATTAAGCTGCTTTTTTTTTGGGGGGGGGGGGAGTAATTAGTGTCTTGGCCAAGTAAAACATAGATTTCCTTGACTAGATTGGTCCACCTACTTCCTCATAATTTGGTACCATACTTTGGTCTGATAGAATCTGCATATGGCTGCCCCAAAGTATCTGTAATCTGTCTACATTCTTTCATACTTCAAGTGTTCAAGTTCAGGCTTTGTGTTCATGTAGTATTTTTTGTTTATTACCAAGGTAAATTTCATAGCTGACTGATAGTCTGATAAAGAAATGCCCAAACATTTTGTAATCAAGTGACATTTGACAGCAAAATGCTCATTTTCTATTTCTGTTTATGAAGATCCTCCTGTGATAGACCTGAACAGAGCTACTTAATAACTATTCTAAATAACTCTGGGAAGAAGGTGTAGACATTATTTCCTAACATCCATTTGCTGTCATTTTCCATTTCATCCAAGGAGTTTATTTATTTATTTTATTTTATTACGCTTATATGCCGCCCCCTCCTGCCGACGGCATCTCGGGGGGCGGCTTCCAACAAATATAAAACAATCTAAAACAACATAAAACCACATTAAAATCTGAAAAATTCCAATATTATTATTTAACCAATTTAAAACATCCCCATACAGCAATTTAACCCACCCTCCCCTGCCCACCTCTGAAGGCCTGGGAGAACAGCCATGTCTTACAGGCCCGACGGAAAGCCAACAGACTCGGGGCCAGCCGTGCTTCCTCTGGGAGGGAGTTCCATAGCCATGACCCAGCCACCGAGAACGCCCTCTCCATTGTAGCCCCCTGCTTTACGCGGAGGACCTCCAGGAAGGCGCCCTTGGTGGACCGAAGGGGCTGTCCTGAGTCGTGGAGGGTGAGGCGGTCCCTGAGATATCCAGGTCCAAGACCGTACAGGGCCTTATAGATCAAAGTCAGCACCTTGAATCTGGCTCGGTACGTTATAGGCAGCCAGTGCAGTGCACGGAGCACCGGTATTATGAGCTCTCATCAACCTGTCCCTGTTAAGAGACGGGCCACTGCATTCTGCACTAGCTACAACCTCCGGGCCAGCGTCAAGGGAAGCCCCACATAGAGCACGTTACAGTAGTCCAGCCTCGAGGTGATGAAGGCATGGATCAAAGTGGCCAGGTCAGTTCTGGAGATGTACGGGTGCAGCCTCCACACCAGATACAGCCGGTGGAAAGCCACCTTTGCCACCACATCCACCTGCTGATCTAGGCGGAGGTCTGCATCCAGTAACACCCCCAAACTCTGAACCTGCTGGGCCACGAAGGGGCACACCCCCTCCACAAGAGGGGGAAACACCTCCTCCCGCTCGGCCTACCACCATCACCTCCGTCTTATCGGGATTGAGCTTCAGTCTGCTCTGCCACAACCAAGTCGCCACGGCCTCCAAACATTGGGATAGCACGGAGACGGCAGGGCCTGGGTCAGCTGAAAAAGAGAGGTAAAGCTGGGTGTTATCAGCATATTGGTGACAATGCACACCAAATCCTCTCATGATCTCCCCCAAGGGCTGCATGTATACATTAAACAATAATGGAGTTAGCATGGTCAAAGTCCCGCCATCCACTATGAATTTCATACAGTTTAAATTTGGAAAGCGGTCTAATACATATTTCTTCTATATTTATTCAAAGCCCTAGAATTCACAAGAGAAGAACTTTAACCAAGATATGCAGTCTCTGACATGCCTCTGCCTCTGCTGCAATCAAGATATATAAGTAAATAAGCATTTCCCCTCCCCTAGGAGATGAATAATTGGCCTCACTCTCATTGTAAATGCCCTTCGAGCAATGCACAGGCAAAATGCCTCCACCTTCCACTGATGATATAAGTCTTTACAAGAGAACCTTAGGGATTTCCTGTCTGTGCGCATAGGAATGCTAAAGAAGAGCTTTGCTTGGATCTATTTTTGCCAGTAAAATCCCTTTGTAAGTAGTAACTTTTAAATCTTTGAGTCTATCCATTTGAAACAATTGGGAAATCAAAAAGAGGCTTACGGGTTTTAAATTAAAAACTAGATGCTATCGTCCAATGGGCTTGGGACTACGAAGATGAAGCTATTCAGGCCACCTCAGAGTTGACATTTGACTGTATAAGAACATAAGAACTGCCATACTGGGTCATACCAATAGTCCATTGAGACCAGCATCCTGTCTTCTTGTAAGGACCCATAACCCTTTGGGACCCTAGGCTCAGCAGCTGGCTCTGCAGTGGCACCAGTTCCATTGGGCAGGCCCTAGAAGACCTCCTCCAGTGCTGGTCAAGCCACAGTCCTCCTCAGCTTCACTACATGCCCGCAGCTTCCTGCTTGGCTGCTGGCCTGTATATTAGGGTAGCCAGTAGTCACAGGAAACTGGGTGCTGGGATCATCATTCACTTCCTGGATCCTGTCTTACCATCTTTTTTCTACCTTCTGTGTCTTCTCATGTCTCCATGCACCTTGGACCACCTCGGCACTCCCTGAAACTAGTGTGTCCTTTGGGCCAGCTGGATACTGGCCCTTCTAGCCCTTCCTTCTAGAACTGGGTCCTTCGGATCCAGCTGGTGAGTCTGAACACCAGGATACTGGGGGTCAGCATCTACTTTGATTGGGGCTTCGCGTCTGCTTCAATGGGGACCCATCATCTGTGGACTGTGCCCCTTTTGCGACTGCCCGGGGACCCCACTCTGCCTGGCTCCAGCTCTGCCTCATATTGTCCAGTCTTAGTCCTCCCTTGTCCATCCAGCCCCGGTCTGCCTTGTCTCGGCCAGTCCAACCCTGCCTTGTGTCATTTCATCTAGTCATGTCTTGTCCTTCCCCATCTGCGTCTGTCCCCTTGGTCCATGTGCTAATCCCTGCCATAGACCTTGGACCCAAATCCCACGCTGTTTCCTGGACCTTGAAACCTGATCCTGCAACAGTTCTTTCACCATTTTCCCCAGGACCTCATTCTGCACCTACTCTCCGTGCCCCTGACTCGTGGTACCTGATGCTCCAACAGTGGCCAGTCTCAGTCGTTTGGGAATACCCAACAGGTCACAATGGAATGATTCACTCCCAGTTCCTGCTATTCACTCTCAGCTCCTGACAGAGGTTACATCCCCCAAACCTACTTGACTGTTAATAGACCTACTGTCCAGGAACTTATCAAATCCTTTTTTTAAACCAAGCCATGCTACTGGCCTTGACCACATCTTCGGGCAACAAATTCCATAGGTTAATTGTGCTTTACGAGAAAAAATACTTTGTTTTAAATCTGCTGCCAGATAGTTTCATGGAGTGTCCCTTAGTTCTAGTACTATTTGAGATGGTAAATATTATAACCGCTTCCTATTTACTCATTCCACACCACTCATGATTTTATAAACTTCTACCATATCCCCTCTGTAATGTCTTCTCCAAGCTGAAGAGCCCCAACCTATCAAACCTCCTCTTGTACAGAAGCCATTTCATAACCTTTATCATTCATAACCTATATCTTTTTTGAGATGGGGTGATCAGAACTACACACAGTATTCAAGGTGTGATCATGCCATAGATTTATATAGAGGTATTATCATATTTGCTGTTTTATATTAGTTGCCCAGTCACCCGGTCTTGCAAGATCCTCCTCATTTCCTTACAGTCCACTTGGGTTTTAACTACCTTGAACAACTTAGTGCCATCTGCAAATTTGATCACCTCACTCTTTACTCCCTTTTCTAGATCATTAATAAATATTAAATAACACCTATCTCTAGAGACTGAAATTAAGCTGCCTTTTATGTTCTCCTCTAAGACTACTGAGGCATTTCTACCTAGGTTTATTTGTGAAGTGGGTCTCCGTGCACAAAACTGGAGGTGAAATATTATGTTAGCCCCTCTGACACCCATTTTACATCTGATAACTTGGGAGATTTGTTCTTTCCGAGTTTTGAACAATGAACCTTTACTTCTTGTTGTTGCCAATGACTCTGTTGTCCAAAGATAAGGAAGGAACTGCTGCTAATAAATGCAAAGGACCTGCCTTTGACAGAGCTTTAAAGACTTGAATAGATTAGCCTGCAAGTATATGTCCCTGTGCTAGCTTTTTGTAGCAGTAGGATTACTATGCTCAAGTATAAATAAAAATAAATAAGAAAGACACACCAAGTAGTAAATGCAATGACTATTGCATTTTTTTTAATTCCCCTTCCTTCTTGGCTGTGAGGCTGACCATTCCAACCAAGGACTCAGAGATGTGTCAAAGCCAGACCTTGAAATTCTGCAATATCCTTTTTAAACTTAAACTTCTTTACTAGTCAGGCACCCTAGGTAGGCTAGGCAGGACACCCTAGATAGGTTCACATTGGGTATTTTCAGACAGACAGGGAGCCCACTGGAGTCCAGAGCTCTTTTGTGAGCCTACCCCTATGGCCGCCACTTCCTGGGTCCACCTGGGACCACATCATATGGATTGGCAGTTTCCCCATGGCATGATCTGCCTGCCTGGCACACCCCACCATAGAGCCGCAGGTTGTTCTACTGATGCTCTAGATAGCTGTCCATGACTCTTATGGTGCTGGATGCAGCAACAGATGGATAGGAGTGGAGGTGCTCCATGGGTCACCCCAACCCAACACCCCAACCCAATGAATAAGCTCAGTTCAGTTTACTCCACTCCATACAAGCATCAAAGTCCCAGTCTCAGCCAGTCATAGTTCACACAAGCCCCACAGCATATAATACTAGTGTAAGCCTCATCCATGCCAGACAGAAGGCCCCTGACTCACACTCCAAGGCTTCCGAGGCAGCAAACTCCCTCCTAGGCGCAGCCTTTCCAAATATTGGGGTCAACAGCTTCTCCTTGGCCAGCAGTATCTTCAGAACCTTGGAGTGCATAGAGGTTGGAGAGTCAGAGAGTACCTCTCAGGTCTGCTGCCAGACCTAGGCTGAAACCTCCTCAGGCTGTCCTCTCTCTTAACCAAAAAAAGAGAGGGGACTTTCATACAAAAAGGTATGTGATAGGCCAACACCAAAGAAAACATGGCAGAATTTGCATAACAGTAATGAAGTTATATTAAGATGAGGAAGCATCAAAAAAAGTACAAACAGGTACAAATTATTGCAAATAAAAGTCACAAAACAATTAACCAGAATTCATATTGAACAAATGCAAATGATGAAATTATATTAAGATGAGAAAGCATAAAAAAAGTACAGGTACAAATAATTGTAAATAAAGATCACAAAAGAAGGAACCAGAGTTCATATTAGACAAACACAATTTAAATAAAAAAGTCCATCATATACTGAATCCAAAGCTTGGGAGCGCCCAACGTGTTTCGAAAGTTTGAGGTCGTCTTCAGGGGATAATTTCAAATGATGGTATTCTACTAAAATTACAAAATCCATATATTGTTTATAACAATAATCAATAAAGTGAATATAAAGACAAAAAATCCACCACAACAATTCACAAATACGCTGTACATTGCAGTATATGCATGAAAACCAAATAGGCTTGCTGTCATTCAGGGAATCTTCTGGTGGTGAAAATCCCTTATATTTCAAGAATGTTGTATCTATATATATTTAAAAAAATTGAAAACCAAAAGCTAAATCCATCACTAGATACACTAGTCTTAAAGCTGATAAAAGGAAAAACAAAACAACAAAAAAACAAAAAAGGAAAAGAAACGAAAGAGCAGAAGGGAGGGGAAAAAAGGGGAAGGGAAGAAGGAAAAAGAAAGGGTGAAAAGAGACATGACGCTAACCACCCTTTAACCAACCTTAGTGGTTTTTTATGCATGTTGCAGGGCTCCATAGGGCACCAATACAGCCCTGCAACATGCATAAATAACAACCAAGGGTGGTTAAAGGGTGGTTAGCGTCATGTCTGTTTTCGTAAGATTTTTATTTATTTATTTTATAAATTTCTACCCCGCCCCTCCTGCGAACAGCTCGGGGCGGCTTCCAACGGTAAAATACAATACATAAAAAACAATTTAAAACCATCAATAATTTTAAAAAATCATATATAAAATTGATTAAAAGGCCCGGGCTCCATTTAACAATAAATAAGGTAGGGGAGCTAAAAAACCTTACCCCACCCTCCCCAAAGACCTGGGTGAACAGCCAGGTTTTGCAACTTCGCCGAAATGTTAACAGGCTTGGGGCCAGGCGGGCTTCCTCCAGAAGGGAGTTCCAAAGGCGCGGCCTGGCCACCGAGAATGCCCTCTCCATTGTGGCCCCCCGCTTAACACGGGGGACCTCCAAGAAGGCACCCCCGGCGGACCGAAGGAGCCGCTCTGGGGCGTGGAGGGCGAGGTGATCCCTGAGGTATGAGGAGCCCAGACTGTAAAGGGCTTTATAAATCAACACCAGAACCTTGAACCTGGCTCGGCATGTTATAGGCAACCAGTGCAGAGCCCGCAGCACAGGTGTAATATGGTCCCAACGACCCGTCCCCATAAGGAGACAAGCCGCCGCATTCTGCACTAGCTGCAGCCGCCGAACCAGGCACAAGGGAAGCCCCACGTAGAGCGCGTTACAGTAGTCCAGCCTCAAGGTGACGAAGGCATGGATGAGGGTGGCCGGGTCCGGGCCGGAGACAAACGGACGCAGCCTACGCACCAGATACAGCTGGCGGAAAGAGGCCTTAGCGACTGCCTCCACCTGCCGCTCCAGGCGGAGGTCTGCGTCCA
>QEPC01012741.1:1993335-2010119 GCA_003113815.1 Sphenodon punctatus
ACTCTTTATCCTGCTGAGCCACTATTTCCTATATCTACGGTCTGTTTACCCTTATTCTTGCCACATGGACCTGCCTGCTGTCATTCTCATCGTAACCAAGCCCAGGCCTTTGGGGGAGGGGGTGGGGGTTAGAGGGTTTTTTTATCTCCCCATCCCTATTTATTGTTTTAATGTTTAATTGTTCCCGGGCCCTGTTTTAATACTTAAATTGTATTTTGATGTATTTAAAATTGTTTTATATTTTAATTGTATTTTATTATTGTTGGAAGCCACCCCGAGCTGTTTTCAGGAGGGGCGGGGTATAAATTTAGGAAATAAAATAATAATAATAATAATAATAATAATAAAAGTACATGCACATGAGACCTCGCATCTTCATGAATGTTAGACCCCTTGTCTCTCCCTCAGTTCCCCTTCCTATGTCTCTCCCCCCGGACCGTGTCTATTTTATTACTTTGTAAAGTGCCAGGTACACTGCTGGCGCTATGTAAATGTTTGTTAATAATAATAATAATAATTTAAGAAGAAAGTCAGTTTTAATTTGGATTAGGATTCTTTTAGAGAGAGTTCATCTACTGATGAACTATCTGAAGATTCTTATAGTAAGAGTTGGACTTTTTAAAGGGGTCAGAGTAATCATCGTTTTTGACAAGGCAGACCTCAAGGTCTATACCTTTCATCCTGTATCAGAACAAGGAGTTTTACCTGGGACAAGAGAATTTAGTGGTAAACCTGTCCTCAAGATGTCTGACTTCTGATGAGATTTGTCTTCTTAACTTAGGTTTAACTTTTTTACCTATCCATATAAATAAACCCTTTCAAGTCAGATTGGATTTATATAGATTTTGAGGGGACTGTAAGGTTAAAAAGATTTTTTTCACAAGAAGGTAGTGGTAATGTTATACCTGAACAGTCCCCTTTTTGCACTAGGTCGACTTTCACACCACCATCTAATATTGATTCATCCATTTCTAGCTTTGAATGAAGCTGAAGATATAGACTGCTTATTTGAAAAGAGATTTAAAGTTCAGTTTAATATATCTTGTCGTGATCTGGAACTTCTAAATAATTTGTCTTCAGATTAATCAATTGGAATTAAACCTGCAGACAAAGGAGGGGCAATTGTAGTTATGAATTGTGTGGATTATGTATTAGAAGTAAAAAGATAACTTCAAGATCAGTCTAGGTACCACCTTTTGACGTGCCCCTACTCAAGCAATTTTGGATAATATAAAAACTCTTTTACAGGAAGGTTTACAAAAGGGTTTTATTTCTCAGAATGAATTCCAATATCTCTTGAATGATACTCCAAGGATTCCTCTTTTTTATATTTTGCCTAAGATACATAAAGGTGTGAATCCTCCTCCTGGATGGCCTATAGTTTCAGCCAACAATTCTATTTTAGAACCCATAGCCAAACACATTGTTTATTTTTTTGAAGCCTTATTAGAATCTTACTTAAGAGGTTCTTCTCATTTTTTAAACATCCTAGAAGATATAGACTATGACACTATTAAAGGACAACCTGTTCTGTTGTCCACTCTGGATGTGGTAGCACTTTACTCCAATATTCCCCACAAAAAATCACTTAATATTGTTAAAAATGCCTTGGATTTACATCATGTTACTAGGCCTCCCCTCACAATATTTGATTAAATTGTTATAATTAGATTTGTCTTTGAATTATTTTAGGTTTCAAAATTCATTTTATATGCAAAAATTAGGGATAGCTATGGGATCTTCCATGGCCCCTGAAGTTACTAACCTGTTTATGGATGCGTATGAGCATTCTTTTGTCTCCAATCATCAGATTAATTCTTTTTATAGATTTATAGTTCTTTGGAGGAGATATATTGATGACATTTTTTTAATATGGCGGGGTTCGTCCATGCAGCTTGAAGAATTTTGTACCTGCCTAAATGGATGCTTTGATAGTATTTGATTTGATTTGCATTATGACTAATTCTATTAATTTTTTTAGATATTGAAGTGTTTTGGGAGCCAGAGGAGTTTATTACTTCTACTTATGTCAAACCAACCAATAGGAATACTTACTTACATTTCCATAGTTTTCATCCTGTTCATTTACGTAGGAATATTCCTTATGATCAGTTTCTCGGAGCTAGGAGGAATTGCTCTACCCAACCAGCATTTAATAAGGAGTTGAATAGATCGTTCAATCATTTTTGTTTTAGGGGCAACCGTAGAAGAGATCTGTATACAGCTGTTTGCAGGGCTTCAGAAAGCTCTAAAGGTGAGCTCCTGAGGAAATGAGACAGGTCAATAAAGGTAAAAATAGTCCATTAATTTATGGACATTTATCTAATCAAGTGAAAGCAGTCATCTTAAGACACTGGAGACTTGTCTCACACATTCCCAACTGCAATGTGCCTCCTCTTTTTGCTTTTAAACATACCAAGAATATTAAAGAATATTTAGTAAGAGCTGATACTGTGAAATCTCGATCTCCACAAGGCAAGTGGATATCTAGACCTGTTGGTCACTTCAAATGTGGAAGATGTTCTTATTGTAAATACACCAAGAACATGAAAACTTTAACTTTTAGGGATAGGGTTTATTCTTTAATTATCTTTACCAATTGTAATACTTCCCGTGTAGTTTATGCAATTTGCTGCCCTTATAATAAGATGTATATTGGGCAAACTATGAGGGCCTTGAAAATAAAAATTGGTGAGTATTTGAGTTGTATAAGAAGAAAAGTAGCAGCAGCTTCATTAGTAGCCTGTTACTTAGAGGTAGGTCACAGTTGGCAAGACATGGCCTTTTCCTCTTCAAATGACATTAAAAAGAAGATCTTACAGTGAGAATCTTTTTGGATTTTTCATTTGAATACAGTGGCTCCTTTTGGTCTAAATGATTCATTGGAGTTGAATTGTTATATCTGAGGCAGAATGCTTATTCGAGTTAATAATTACTGATTTGTATTTGTATGTACAAATTGAGTTATCTCTTTACTCATTAAAGTTTTTAGAGGTCAATCCTCCCCCCCCTCCCCCGCGAGTGCTGGTATGGCCAGGGGGGAGGGTTTTGGCGCAGGCCCCCCCAATGGAGAAGACAAGGGGCTGCTTGCCACTGGAGGAACAGTCCCACTGCGGTGGCGGTGGGTGCAGTTTGGGCGCAAAAAGAGGCAGGTCTCACATCGCGAGACCTGCGGGCGCCATTTTGAGCATTGCGTGCTACGGGTCAGTTGGCTCTGCAGCGCGCTTGAAGTGGAAGCACTCACCCGCCCGATATTACGACACTGTGGGCTTAGCTGGTTGCTCTTCTGAGGGCCGGGAAGGAATTTTTTAGGCACAACATGATTGGCTGTTGGTGTGGCTGTTTTTTTTCCTTCCTCACAGTGTATATATTGAAAGACAATGTGCTGGGTGTTAAATAGAATAAAAATTGTCGCTCTCTTTTGCAGGGGACCAGGTAGTTGGTTCACAGTTATAGGGGGTATGAAGGAAGACGTCTCCATAAGAGACAGGGCCAAGACCAAATCAAGAGCAGGGGCGACCAGGTTTGGAGCAAGGCCCAGGTTGGGGGCGGGGGGAGGATCGACTCAGTCGAGGGCAGGGGCGGTCCCGGCTGGTGGGGCCCTCACCTTCCAACCTGTTTTGGGTTGTTACAGAGCGAGAGCCTTACCCACCAGCTGGACGGCTTGGGGGGGAGGGGGGGCGGGAGAGCAACCTAGATTAGTTAGTTGTTTATTTATTTATTTTATAAATTTATACCCCGCCCCTCCTGCGAACAACCTGGGGCGGCTTCCAACAATAAAAACAATACAATAAAATACAATTTAAAATCAACAATAACAATATAAATTATTAAAACAGGGCTCTGGGCCTTCATAATAAATAAATAGATAATAAATAATAAATCAGGTGGGGGAGCTAAAAAATCCCCCCTTACCCCACCCTCCCGCTCTCCCCAAAGGTCTGGGCGAACAGCCAGATTTTACAACTTCACCGGAATGTCAACAGGCTGGAGGCCAGGCGAGCTTCCTCCGGAAGGGAGTTCCAAAGGCGCGGGCCGGCCACCAAGAATGCTCTCTCCATTGTGGCCCCCCGCTTAACACGGGCGACCTCCAAGAAGGCACCCCCGGCGGACCGAAGGAACCGTTCTGGGGCGCGGAGGGCAAGGCGGTCCCTGAGGTATGAGGGGCCCAGACCGTGAAGGGCTTTGTAGATCAACACCGAAACCTTGAACCTAACTTGGCACGCTATCGGCAACCAGTGCAGAGCTCGGAGCACAGGTGTAATATGCTCCCGACGGCCCGTCCCCGTAAGGAGACGAGCCGCCGCATTCTGGACTAGCTACAGTGGTACTGAGGGACATTAGGCCACCTTTTAGCATCACTGGCAAGTTGAACCTGGATCCCAAGTGTTGAATTCCCTCTGATCTAATTTGTAATTAATAAAGAGTGCGGCCTTTAAAATACATAAATATATATGTGTGCTTGTCTTCTTCTGGGGTTCGGGGGCAATTAAGCTGTTTACCTGACACAAATGGTCATCACTTTTACTAATTAAGATTACTGGTGAAGCTGTGTGAGAATCCTTCTTAAATAAGCTCCTGTAATGAGCTAGCTTGCCCATTCTTCACTTGGCTGCTGAGATCTTGGGCACCATACACTGGAATTATCCCTCTGAGGTGGTGTAAAGTAAGGATCCATGGTATTTTATCCTTTTTCTTTTCTTCTATTCTTTCTCTCTTTCTCTTTCTATTCTTCTCTCCCCTCTTTTTACTCCTCCTTCTCCCCTCTCTTTTTATTCATCTTTTCTTTTCCTTTTCCTCTTCTCCTTCCTCTTCCCCCCCCTTTTTATCTTATTTTCCCTTTTTTTCTTCCCCCCCCTTTTTTCTTTTCTCTTTTTTCCGTTTCTTAATTTTCCTTTCTTGTAATGTCCCTTTTTCTATTCCTCCTTTTACTTTTTCTTCTTTCTTTTATCTTCATAACTGTTATGCACATTCTGTCATTTTTTGTTTGTTCTTTGGTGTTGGCCTATCACACACCTTTTTGTATTATAGTCCCCTCTCTTTTTTTGGTTAAAAGAGAGGACAGCCTGAGGAGGCTTCAGCCTAGGTCTGGTAGCAGACCTGAGAGGTACTCTCTGACTTACCAGCCTCTATGCACTCCAAGGTCCTGAAAAACTGCTGGCCAAGGAGAAGCTGTTGACCCAGGGATTCGGATTGGGAAGGCTGAGCCCACAAGGGAGCCGACACTATTATTATATGCTGTGGGGCTTGTGTGAACTATGACAGGATGAAGCCTGGGACTTTGATGTTGTATGGAGTGAACTGAACTGAGCTTAGTCCCTAAAGAAGTGACTGTCTGGGGGTCTGATCCTGCAGGGACTTATGCCCTGGGAACCGCACCCTGTTATACTGGACTGCTATGGAGTAACCCCAACCTGATCCATGTTGCACATCTGGTGGGCACCCTTCAAACAAACTGGGGGTCACAGGGTCATCTGTGGGCAAATCCGGAGCTACCATCTATCTGTTTACGCCCATTGTTTCAGGTTGTCTCTTCTGTAAAGCACAATCGCTCTTTGGCTTAGAATCACTACAAAACCCAGTCCTTTTTCTGACTTAAAAAACCCCAATTACAGAATCCTACCTTAATTTCAGGCCAAATGCAGCAGTGGGTCAGATTTAACACGCAGGCCAAATGCATCCAATGGAGTTCTTAAAAATTACTCTGACACCCTCAGCTTTTATGGTATTTGCTGTGCTCCAGCTTGATATAAATAGCCAGAGTTTCCCTGGTATGGACCTGTAGTCCCTGCAAGTTATGTGTCTGTATTACAGATGAGGGCATAGTTAAGGTTGTAAGCTAAATTTCTAGTTTATGTTTGGAAAGATGACTTTGTGTCTTTGGAATAGTAGTGTACATTTTCCATATAAAATGTTTGGCTAGACCACTGTCCAGTTTTGATGATTTCACCTAGACAAATTGGCACTTGCAGGCATTCTTCCCCATTGCAATATTGACAGGACAGAGACACATGCGTGCACATTAACCTGCATTCAAAACCAACTGATGGAATGTGGACATGTGGGCACAGATTAGCCCACAGGCTCCGCATGCTCCAAGACCCCACTGTGAATGGGGGCTGCATGTCTGGTGAGTGGTGGCCACATGGGTGCTGGGGGCAAACACCTAATAAACAAGCAGGTGGACAATCACCTGGTGTGGGCTAGCGCCTCATTTGTTAACACCCTTAGTTCTGGGAGCAGTATTAAGAAATCTAGCATTGCGGCCTGAATGGATTTCGTGGTTTTTAGTTTTTTTAAATCCATGTAGAGTTTTGAAGTTTTAATGTTTTTAAGTGTCCATTTTGGCAAATGGGGAGAGTGAGAAAAGAGGCTTCACTTTCTGTGTTCATGTTAGCTCGTGTTACCTAGGCCAGAGGGAGCAGCTGGACTGACAAGTGCAAGGGCACTGGGAGCAGCTGAAATAATGCGGGCCTGGGTGGAATGAGGGGCAACCAGGAGTGTGTTTGGGTGGAGTGATGGGTCAGAGGACACCAGAAGCAGCTGAAATGATGGGGTGTGGAATAATGGGTGCAAGGACCCAGCCCCCCTCACTTTCTTTCCATGGTTCCCTGACTTTTCCCCCCTCCTGGTTAAGGAATACAGTCAAGAGAGATACTGTATGAAGTTAGGTGGACTGAGGAATTTTACATAAGCTGGACAGAATTACTTTAGGCACGTAACTGACAAAGAAACTCTCCGAAGCTGCAAGGGAAACTCCAATGAGGAGGGCTCTGCAAACAATCTCCTCTCTTTCCAGACAGATAGCTTAAAACAAACCTTCCTGTGAAACTGAGGAGGCTGCTCCCAGGTGGGGAAAAAACTCCACTGGGGAAAGTGACAGAGCTGGGGCTGGAAGGGAAACTCACTGGCTGGCTGCTCAGGATTCCAAGAAAACTCCCCAGCAGGTGAAACTGACAGGACTACTGTGCCCAAGCCCTCTAGTGAAAGTGACAAAACTCAGGGCTGCAAGGAAACTCTCCAAAATGAGGGATCTCCCTCGCTACCAGTCCTCAATCTCCCCTGGTGAAACTGTCAAAGCTGAGGCTGAAAGGGAAACTCACTTGGAGAAGGGATGGAGTCAGGACAAAGACTGTACCTGGTTACGCGCATTGAGGAATTGCATAGAATTCTTCCAGGCACATAACTGAGATAGCTCGGAGCTGCATGGGAAACACTCTAGTGAGGAGACATCTCCGAAGCAATATGCCCCTCCAGTCCCAACTTCCCCTGCTAGTGAAATTGATGAGTTTGTCCATTTCACCAGCAGTATTTTTTTTTTTTTTTAACACCTGGGAGCAAAGTTTGGACTGAAAGGGAAACTCGCTGGTTAGCTGCAATCGAACCAAGGTTGGTACTGCAGCAGCAGGGGGAATTTCTCAACAGGTGAAACTGTAAGTTAAGACTCCTGTCTTGACTTGTGTGCCACATAAGCAGTAAAGATATATTGTACAGTCTCACATAATGTGCTTGTTTAAAACTTGGGCCACTTTCAGACATGCCCCCCCCTCCCCCCAGGCACATATGGGGGGCGAATGCACAGCTCGAATATGTCAGGGGGTTGGCTGGTCTGAAACCACACACACACACCCCGGTGTGGCTTTGCCAGCAGAGACGCGGGGGGCTTTCAGACCAGCCGATCCCCGTGCGTATTTGGGCTGTGCATTCTCCCCTCCCCGGCAGACCAAATATGCGGCCGGGGGGGGGGGGGGGATGTCTGAAAGTGGCCTTAAACACCAAGGCAAGGTGCAGGTGCACGGAATCTGAGTCCCAATCCTCTTCCTCTGCAGGTTGGGGCAAAACCGAAGCTGGGAAGGGGTCAGGGGCTGCTTGCTACCCCCGACCTCCTGCTTTCCCTATGCGCTCTCATTTGGGTTGGGGAGAACGAGAAGAATCTGGACAACACAGGCTACTCATAGTTTGCATCCATTTTATGATGATTAGGGTCAGACTTGGATAAATACATGGATTAGAAACATTAGGGAGGCAGGGCTAACCTTGCTGTTTCCTGCCTTAGGCCACTTTTAGACGATTGCGGCAGTGCCCGCGCTTGTTTTTCAAAACTACCGGGAGACGGGTTTACACATGACACCGCCGCCGATTATGCGCATGTGTGGGCGCCGCACATCCATTTCTGGCCGCGAGCTGACCGGGTCGCCGATCGAAGGTGGACATACGCGGTCGGAAATGGACGCGCGGCGCCCACACATGCGCATAATCGGCGGTGGTGTCACGTGTAAACCCGCCTCCCGGTAGTTTTGAAAAACAAGCGTGGGCGCTGCCACGATCGTCTAAAAGCGGCCTTAGTTTCCTAGTCTATAGGATTGAGGCTGTGCTGTGGTTGGATAATATCTTAACAAAGGGGGAGTATGGAATGAAGGAGAGTTAGTGCAGAAGCAGGGAAATGTTTCTGTAAGCATCAGTGTTACCATTAGATCTCCCACACGCACAATAAAGTATAGTACCCCATTGCATGACATAAGAGGGCAAACATTCCCTTGCCCTTTATCACCTGTGCAGCAAACAGAGGTACTTGAGCTGCTGCCTGTGAAAGGAGCTATGAATGAAGGAGAAATTGTAGCCACAGTGGAGAGACAGATGCCATTTTTAGATGGACCTGTCCAGGGGGCAGGTCCGTGTGTGCCACTGCACACTTCCGGGGAGGGGGGAAGGGGCCTTAGTCACTGGGGATGGGTGTACAGTCGGTGTGTGTCCGCACCCACACACCGCCCATTCATGCCCCCACATGGAGCAACGGGGGAAATCCCAGGTTGCTCTGCGCAGGGGCATGGGTGGGCAGAGCGTGGGTCGTGGGAGCGCGCCTCCACCCATGCCACCTTCAGATGGGTGCCCGGGTCTGTGGGGAATGGGTGGAGGTTGGTGGGCGCATCCTGTTTGAAAACGACCAAAGTTCAAGCACATAATATTGGGGTGGAGAGGATGCTGTCCCCAGCTTCAGTGTTGCCCCCAACCAGTAGATGAAGAGGATTGTGGCTGAAAGACCAAGGGAAAGTGTGGTTGCGTAGAGCCTAAGTTGGAAGTGAGCACAATATGTGGAATTATACAACATCTTTGCTGCTTACATGGTGTGCACGTTAAGGCAGGAATTTTAACTTAAATTTAAAGCATTTCCAGGGTTTTTAGAGTATGGCTGAATTTGTAAGAGCTTAATGCCTCTCTTAAACCGAAGGTTTTTTTTAATCTAAGAATAGTGTTCTCATTCAGTGCTTGTTCAGTTTTCTAAGATGGAACCTAGGATCTCTTTTCATCACTGGCTGTTCACTTGCTATGTATTAAAGCAATTTTAACAGTAAGATTTAAAGAAAGGGGTTTGGGTTATAATTGTAATTGGAATGATCTTATAAAAATCATTAGCAAGATGATCTCATTTATACAAATGTAAAACATATCACTCATAAGGCTCTGTTAGGTTACCGTTGACCCAGGTGCTTATAATATGTTAATTTACAACAGGGAGACAGACAGCACGGTGTGGAAATTGGGCAGTAGATAGGATTTAGCTATTTTTCATTAGCACTTGGACTTTGATAAAGGGGAACAGAAAAGAGCTGCTTGACCTTTCAGTGCTTAAATTATTAAAGAGCAAATAGATTTGAGGTCTAGCTGCTTGCAAATCTAATTTGTCTTGTAGAGTAAGGATGAAAAGACATTTTGGGTTTGAAATTGCTCCAGTCAACTTAGTTCTTTCTTTAATGTATCTGAAGATGAATAGATGGCAGGCATTTAAAATGTAATATACATGGAGTAGTGCATGTAGCATAACTGATGCAAACTTTCCAGGCTATCACCATATTTGAATGATAATTTTATTCCATATTATGTGCAATTTCCACTTATAATTGCTGTCTGAAAAAGAAAAGAATATTCATTTTAATCAACTTTCAATCAGGTGACAGTATTTACTTTGGCCTGATGTCCAGAATTTACTATATTCAACCCTTAGAGCAGCACAAAAATAGCACTGCTAGAATGAGATAGCAGAAATAAGTGGAAAGTCTGGCATCCTGTAGCCCAGTAGATGATGCTTGCCATACACCATTGGAAACAATGGAATCTTAATTTTATGTAAAGTGCGCAGGTCTAGGTATGATAGCTCTCAAGATATCAGAACATGAGTTTTCATTATTCAAGTTCTTCAATGACAATATAGTTTTTAGTGGATATTATATTTCATTAGTAGAATCATTAGTCATTCTATTCATAATTATAATAATTAATAATAAGAACCAGGGCTTTTTCAAAACATCTTGGGCTCAGCTTCTGAATAAAGTAATGATCTTTAGCTCTCAAAATGTATGAGATGTACATTGTTGAAATCATGACAGAAACTGAATGGTAACGGACAACAGCGTTAGTAATAACAACAATGTGCTTGGGTGCAGAAATCACAGGATCATCCAGATGTCCTTTGGTGGTATTATTATGATGCTCGGCCCTCAGATACTAATGGACCCAACTGGTTTCCTTCCAGAACTTGCTGGGGGATTTACCTGCTGACCTTAGTGGCTCCTCTGTCAATGGCCTGATCGCTTTGTGGAATGACATCTTGACCGTGGCCATCGACACAGTTGCACCCAGACGTCTGGTTCCTCTGCTGCGACAGCACAGGTTCCCCTGGTATACAGGGGACCTGAGGCAGCTGAAGTGGGAGGGTAGGTAGTTAGAGTGCAGGTGGCACTCAACTTGTGCTGAAGCTGATCAACTGTGGCATAGATTTTTTTTAAAGGACTATGGCATGGTTGTGATGGTGGTGAAGAATGCTTCCATCTGTGCTATCATAGCGTCTGAAAAGTCTTGTTCTTCAGAGCTATTCCAGATGGTGAGGGGCCTGGTTAATCTGGTCTGCCTCCGTCGTCTGGAGTCATCTGAAGCCCACTGTGATATTTTTATTAATTACTTTGCAGACAAAATTGCTCAGATTCATCTTGACTTGGGTGCTGCCATTTTACCTGCAGAATTAGGGTCTGAGGTTATGGATGCTCCATCTTGTCCTGTTTATTTGGATCAGTTTCAATCGGTATCACCCACCAATGTGAGGGATGTGATTGGGACAATGAGGGCAACCAGTTGTGAATTAGATCCTTGCCCATCCTGGCTGATGAAAACCAGCTGGGAGACACTGGGACCGTTGCTGGCTGGGGCTGTGGGAGGGGAGGGTATCAGACATTCTTAAAACTGCAATTGTCCGGCCCCTGCTTAAGAAGCCATCTTGGGATGCTGACTCCCTGACCAGCTATCTCCCTGTCTCTAACCTTCTCTTTTTAAGGAAGATTACTGAACAGCTGGTTGCCCGACAGCTCCAGGCTCATCTCAATATCATCGGGTTCCTGGACCCATTCCAGTCAGGCTTTTGTCCTGGGTATGGCAAGGAGACTGTGCTTGTGGCTGGTCAATTACCTGTGCCTGAAGATTGACATGGGGAATTTTGCTCTGTTGATCCTGTTAGATCTTTCAGAGGCCTTTGATACAGTGGATCATGAGGTATTGCTGACATGACTGCAGGACTTGACGGTGGTGCACGGGACCACTTTTGAGTGGTTCTCCTTCCTGTCAGGGAGATCCCAGAGAGTGGTGATGGGCGATTGCTCATCATCTTCTTGGGACCTCAGCTGTCATGTCCTGTAGGGTTATATTCTGTCTCCCCTCTTGTTCGGCATGTATGAGGCCACTAGGTGAGGTCATTCAGAGGTTTGGTGTGAGCTCTGCCTCTCTTTTTCATCCAACCCTGCAGTTTCAGTGCTTACTCGATGCCTGGCTGCTCTTGGTGACTGGGTGAGGGTGAGCCAATTGGAAAGTAAACAGTTAAGCAAATATACTTTTCTGTCAGCATTTTTTCTATTACTCTGTTGTTTTTTTCTCCTGCATTCATATTAATACTGTTTCATTCAAACAAGGTAAACAGGTTAATGCATAGAATCTATGGCCTCATTCCTACTTTTGGTAAACAAATATTTATACAGCATTATATCACTAATCAAGTACATTTTTATACAGAAGCATCCAAACAAAGTGTTCTACTTCATTTGCAATATGAAAAGCTTCAAGTGCTTATGACCAATTTTATTTTCCATGGGGAAATTAATATAATAATAATAATAATAATAATAATAATAATAATAAATTTCAGCTCTAGCTTTTGCCATGGCCAAACAAGACACCATACACAAAGAACAAAATCCAAACATAATAAATAACATAAAATATAAAATACAAAAATAAATTAATAAAACATATTTCACAATTATACACATTCCTCAGATGGTTCCTCTTCAGATCGTATAAATCTTTCGCCTTTTACTAAAGATTTCCATGGAGAGGAACAGCCATGGGGAAATAAGTACATTTGGAAGGTAGGTAGTTTGGTACAGTAACTACCCCAACCTATATAGTGTGTGCGCGTGGCGGGGAGGGGGTGGTTTTTGGTTGATTGGTGGGTTTTATTGGTTTTTGATGTAGGTTTGTTGTTGATTTTTGCTTTCAGCTGGCCTCTTTTCATAATTCCCTGTTTCCGCACTATTGTGATTTCGAAGGGAGTTGACTAGTTCATTTGTTTTAAAATAACCTCATTATTCTCACTTTTCTTTCTCTGTATCATAGTGTCTACCAAATTGTTGTAGAGGAAGAGCGCCCTCGTAGAACCAAGAAGACGACAGAAATCCTGAAATGCTACCCAGTGCCAATTCATTTCCAGAATGCTTCCCTCTTGAACTCTCGGTACTACTTTGCTGCAGAGTTTCCAGCCAGCAGTATTCAAGCTGCTCAGCCTTTTACTACTGGTGATAACAAAACCTATAGTGGCTTCTGGAACACTCCTCTTCTCCCTCATAAAAGCTACAGCATTTATTTCCAAGCTGCCAGCAGAGCCAATGGGGTAAGTCTTTCATGGCAGGTGTTTGTTTATGCAACATTATTGTATAAATAGATCATTGGCGTTGAATCATGTGTGATCCAATTAAGTTGCTAATGAGAAAATGAAGAAACCAAGAAATTAAACAGTTTTTCTAATAGTGTTGCATAGTGACTCAAATTTTTCAGATAAAGGGAAAGAGGAAATGACACATTTTTGTAAGTGGACAGCTGTTCTGGCAGTACATGCAGGCCAGTACAACTCACCATACCACTTTATTTTCATTTTTGTCTGTTTTTCTTCTTCTTTTATTCCAAAGGGAAAATGATGCTACTGCTTCTGTTAACTTTAAGCCAAACTTGATTTTTACTTTGTCATCTTTCTGCTTGGGCTGCCCAAACACATTACTTTGCTTTAAAACAGGTTGAATTTCCATTTTCACTTTCACTTCCTCCCACTGAATTAGAAACAGATTTTCTTTTCCCCCCAAATGGTAAAAGAAAAATAAGTAGATAGAATCAAAGTGAAAATTGCATACAAAGACCCTTGCAGGTCACGTTTCATCCAACTGCTTCTTCCTGGGCAGACCTATCCAGAGCCCTTCTGTCCCTGATACGCTTTCACTTTCTCCCTTAACAGCATGCAAATATTTTCTGCCAGATACCACAGTGGCTCCTTTTTTACAGTACATAAATGGGATACACCACTGATTTTGTTTTTCTTCCTTAAATTGTCTGGCATGATACTTACAACTGTGTACCAAACTGTAAGAAAAAGTAAAATCTCCTAAGGTCAATATGTTACCAAGGAAAGAAATGTAGCACGCATCATGTCTTATTAAATGAAGTATTTGTTACATGCTCAGCTAACTTTTGTTTCAGTTATCCGTAGCTTGAAACTGTGTTATAATAACATGGGAGACAATTAAACATATAATCAGGCACACAGAATGAGCACTTTTGTTAGGTCTTATTAGCAGTATTAAAATAGAATCATAGATGACTGTCTTTGTTTTGGATGCAACCCAGGATCTGACCTTTTTCCTCTCTACTTGATACAGGAAACCAAAATTGACTGTGTCAGAGTTGCCACAAAAGGTATGTTTCCATTGTGTCGTGTTTTCCAGCATTAAATCTGTTGATAATTCCATCATGCATTTCCTACAAGTAGGCCAGAAATGTTTCATTTGTTCAAAAGGTATCTCAGAACTTTCCATAGAATCTTGAATTAATCACTTGCATATCTAGCTTAGGAAATTTTCTAAAGAAAATACATTTATGATGCATTTTTTCTTCTCTACATGAACACATCTTTTTAAACATTTTATTTTGCAGCTATATATAGATATAGATATATTTATACATAAGTCTATATTTGTATATAAATTTAGATTTTTATCCCACCCTATCCCTGAGACTCAGGTTGACTCACAATTCTTTAACTTTTTAACTAACTAACTCAAACTCAACTCTTAATCCACATAACAACCCTGTGAGGTAAGTTATGCTGAGAGATTTATGACTGGCCCAAGATCACTCAGTGAGTTCATGGCTAAGGTGAGACTTGAACCGGGGGCCTCCCCCAACCACCTGGTCCAAATACTGCACTCCTAACCACTACACCACATTTATATAAAATGACATGTGTGGTGTAGTGGCATATATATATATATATAGAGAGAGAGAGAGAGAGAGAGAGAGAGAGATACAAAATAAATGTAAAGATCTTATGTAAAGGTGTACATAAAATGTATGTAATATTAAATGATATATGTGTGGTGTGTGTGTATATAGAGAGAGCGAGAGAGACACAAATAAATATATATATATTTACACGCACATTTTATGTACAACTTTACATAAGATCTTTACACTTTATTTTGTAGCTCGAGAGAGAGAGAGAGCTACAAAATAAAATTTAAAGACCTTATGTAAAGATGTACATAAAATATGTGTGTGTGTGTGTGTGTGTGTGTGTGTGTGTGCGCGTAGCTATACATAAATGTGTGTGTATATGGCCCTTTTCACACAGACACTCTAACACCGATAAAATGGGTGTTACATTTTATTATACATATTACAGGGCACCCAAAGGGCAACACTGCAGCCCTGCAACATGGGCCCTTTTCACATGAGATGCCTCCACCCAGTTTCACTGGTTGGAGATGGTTGGAGGCGTCTGTGTGAACACCGCAGGTGATGGGTGGGTTGCATTTCGCTGGGTGGTGATGGGTGGAGGTGTCTGTGTGAATACCGTGGGTGGTGGGTGGAGGTGCATTGGTGCTCCTGTGCAACACCCATCTCCAACCATCACCCACTCACGGAGCTATGGATTGAGATGGGTGTTGCGCGGGCGCACACACGCACCTACACCCACCACCTTGTTTACACAGACATGGCTGCGGGACCGGGGTGAGTGGGATTGTTCTTGAATGGTTCCGCTCATTCCTGGCAGGGAGAACTCAGCAGGTGGTCCTCAGGGAATATACATCTTCTCCCCGGGACTTCATGTGTGGCGTCCTGAACGGTTCTATTCTGTCCCCTCTCTTGTTCAATGTGTATATGCAACCCTTGGGGGAGGTCACGAGATGGTTCAGCGTACGATGTCATCAGTACGCCTATGATACACAACTTTACCTCTCGTTTTCTGAAGATATAGGCCCGGCAGTCTCGGTGCTTACCCGGTGTTTGGCGACTGTGAGGAACCGGATGAGGACGAATCGACTGAGGCTGAATCCCGATAAGACGGAAGTGATGTTGGTTGGTAGGGCCAGGGGAGTGGTAGCTCCCATTATTGGTGGGATCTGCCCCCCTCTGGCCTCCCAGGTCTGTAGTTGAGGGGTGCGCCTCGACCCACAGCTCCACCTGGATTGTCAGGTGAAGACTGTGGCAAGGGGAGTATTTCGCCAATTATATCTGGTGTGAAAGCTTTAGCCGTATGTCTCCAACTCGGACCTGGCAACCATCATCCATGTTTTCATTACCTCTCGACTGGACTACTGTAACGCACTCTATGTGGGGCTGCCTTTGAAGATGGTTCGGAGGCTGCAGCTGGTGCAGAATGCGGTGGCTCGTCTCTTAACAGGGATGGGTCGCTGTGAGCACATTACACCTGTGCTCTGTTCTCTGCACTGGTTGCCTATAGTCTATCGGGCCCAATTCAAAGTGTTGGTAATGACCCTTAAAGCCCTAAACGGCTTGGGACCTGCTTATCTGCGAGACCGCCTCAGGCCCCGAATCATTTCGCAGCCCCAGTGGTCGGCCGGGGGCACCCAACTCGAGGTCCCCTGGGTATTCCGGGTGGCAATGGCAGGACATTCTCGGTGGCTGCACCTAGGCTGTGGAACTCCCTCCCGATGGAGGCCAGTTTATCCCCGGACCTCCCCTCTTTCTGAAGATCATGTAAGACCTGGTTGTTCCTCCGGGCCTTCGGGGAAGGGGGGTTAGGAGGGTTTTTGTATTACCTTTTGCATTTAGCCTTTTTTGTAGTTTTTATATTATAATATTTTATTTTTATGTATTTTATTGTATTTGTATATGTTGTTGCTGCTCTGAGCCGCCATTGTGCAGGAGGATGCAGGGCAAAAATGTAAGGAATAAATAAATAAATCACCCAGAGAAATGCACCCCACCCATCACCCTCAGTGTTCACACAGACACCTCCACCCATCGAAACTGGGTGGAGGCATCTGTCAGAGGGGTGCGGGAAGGTTGGGAAGGGAAGGGGTGCCCAGACGCGCCACACTCTCTCAACTGGCTCTGCTAGTGCTCGAAGGGGGTCCCGGAGGCCCGTCAGGATAGTATGTGGGCCGTTCCTTGGGCTTGCGCACCTGGAACTTAGGCCCCTATCATCATTGGGCACAGAGCTTTTTACTATA
>QEPC01012741.1:2011273-2034695 GCA_003113815.1 Sphenodon punctatus
TTGGCTGGGAAAGTCTGGACCTGCAGTTACCTTTTCCTGGCCTGTTGAGACGGGACAGGCAGCCCACGGATCCAGCGGAGTTCAGGGGATGGAGGAAAAAGCAAAAAGGACAGACCAGAGTCTGGAAGAAAATCCTAACACAGACACGCACAGAGCGACCTGCATGTATCTGGGTCCAAAAACTTCTCAGAGGTGGAAGGGAAACTGTAGGGCAGTTATTGGGTACAGAAAAAAGATCCTGCTAGCCTCCCAGAAACCGCTTGGGGTGTACAATGGGCTGACGAGGGGAGGGTACTTCCATGACAAAGAGGGCTATACTAAATGCCCAAGATATCTTTGTCACAGGGAGAAACTATAAACAGAAAACGCAGGAATGGGAAGCAAGGCTATCGACAGTCCTTAGGGTACAATAGGGGTGTGTCTGGTTTTTCCTGGGAACGCAGGGATCGGAGAGTTTCTATACTGAGTCATGGCCACCAGTTCCTTGTTACAACAGGGTGGACCCTCCTTCTTAATGACCCCATTCTTTACTCAGAGGGCCCTCCCTTCCAGTCCGTTTTTCCACCTTTGGCTAGTATCTTTCCATGAGTGTCTCCTTGTTGCTATGGCTAGGGTAGCTGGGCCCGATCCTTATTTCCTATCCATTTTCATCTGCACCCCGCCCACCTTTCTGCTTGCGCACCTCGTATGGGGAGGCTTCCCTGTCAAGCCTCTGTCCCCATGTTCTCCGGCCTCAGTTGGTTCCTGGGGGCTTTTTGCATGCCCTTCTTCTCAGGTCCCTTGGCCTCAGTTTACATAGCAAGAGTGGGGGGTGGTGGTACCCATTGTAGGGGAATGTAGGGGTCCATTCTTATCAGTGGTGTGAAAAGGGCCCATATTGAAGGGCTGAAGTGTTGGCCTGTGGGTGTCCTGTAACATGTATAATAAAATGTAACACCATTTATAAATACATATACACACACACACACATTTTATGTACATCTTTACAAAAGATCTTTATATTTTACTTTGTACATCTATCTATCTATCTATCTATCTATCTAGAGAGAGAGAGAGAGAGAGAGAGAGAGAGAAAATAAAATGTAAAGTATAAAATAATGTAAGTTGTAAAATATATATATAGCTAATTAACCCCCAACACAGGGTTAATTAGCATGGTTGTGCCAATACATCTCCTAATCTGGCTGCTACCATGGTGCATCTCTGAAGCTCACGCTGCAAGCGCATCTAAGCCAGGCAGACAGCAGAGCACTGCCTGCTTCTTGCTTTCTCCATTGTGTCTCTGATACTAGCTGGCTCTTTTCCCACCTTGCACAGTGTGTCAGAGCTGGGGAGGGACTGAGGATATCTTTCATATGGTGAAAGTATGGCCAGGACCTGTTTCTCCTCTGTACAGTAGATATATATATGGATTATTTGGGAAGGTCCAAAGCATAGCTTGCAATAGGGCTTCCGCATTCCTTAAATCTGGACCTGATTGCTATACATGAGATAGTCAGAAAGCAGTAGCCGTACTCCTGAGCTCCAAGTTGAAATATCAGACACAAATGATGGAAGGGATATAAGCGTGTGTGATCCCATTTTGGATGCTTCACACCCAATTCGGACAGAGATCTGAGGAGTCTATCCTTTTCACTGAGCTTTAATATTACCTGTACAGCTTGGCATGCCAGTACAGTGTATTTACACTCAACTAAACAGTCTTGAAAACTGGCCTACTGCTGGGGAGATATGTTTAAGTGATGCATAGTTCCATTTTGATTTTAGAAACTTTGTTTGGATGACAAGTATTATTTATTGCGACTTACTCACTACAGTGGGGCAGAGCATCTTGAGAACTGGGCTGGAAGTCTGATCCTATTTTTTATTAATAACTAAATACCAAATTTATTACATTTTTGAATTTAAGTGGGAAGCAGAATTCTGAAATAGTCTCAGTAGCATGAATGAGTCCATCGTCTGGTGAATTCGTTCCACAGATTGTTAAATGATTGTTAGAAGATAGTTTATTTTCTTAGTTAAACCAGACTGTACTGTCTCTTAGAGATCTGTATCGCTAGTGATTCTTCAGCTGGTTGCGTCACTTCATCGATTGAACCCTCACACCCTTTCATTTTGTGCAGTTGAATAGTTTCTGCAGCAGCAGGCCATTTCAAAGTATCTTGTTTGGGGAAGGGAAAATGGGAGATTCAGCTTTCATTTTAAACATATTGATTCATTAAAGTCCATAGCATTCTCAGAGTTGCTTTGTGAAGAATTGGGAAAATGAGTTCTCAAAGCTGTGCTTTCAGATCCTAATGTTGTAAAACTTTTCTGGGGTGCTTCTGTAATGATCATTTACTACACAAGTAAACTTGTAAAAATACATGAGACATTGATTTAACCTGCTGCTCAAAGTATCCGAGAATAGTGTGTATTTTAACACACATAATTTTGCTTCATGTTCATAAGTTAGAGAGACTGATTATGCTTTGATTTAGCAAGAATGTGCAAGGGTTGATAAAAAGCTTTTCACCTGTTGCATTCCCCATGCAGAAGTCCAGTCCAATAGCAGTCTCCATGCTTGACTCAATTCTGCCAACTTTAGGATATAAAAAGTCCAAATGTGATGGAGGAAGAGCTAGGTCCATGATGCCTAGGAATAGGGCTGTAGCGGAAAGTCGCAGCAGTAGCTATTTCCGCCGGAAACAGCGTTTCTGCAATTATTGGGACGGCATGGCAGAGGCTTTCGTTCCGCTAGTTTCATTCCGTTACTTCTGCAGTTCCGCTAATTTCATTCCGCTACTTCCACAGGCTTCACAAATAGTGGAAACATGCCATTTTCGCTACTTTCGCCAGTGCCACAAAATACCGGAACAGCAGTTTTCCAACAGTTTCTGACAATTCTGCAATTTTTCTGATAGTTTCCGAATTTGCAGAATGCCGGTGGAATTAGCGGAATATTGGCAGAAAAGCCGCGGTGTGGCACGGGCAATTCTGAAATGGCGGAATGGAATCGCGGCGTGGTAAAAGCTGCTGCCACTTCAGCCCTGCCTAGGAATGAACTGAGTAGAAGAAAAAATATTTGCAGGTATTTCTGAGTAGGTGAGTACTGGGCCCAAGTTTCCAAGAGCTACTCAGTAATACTGTTGAATACTTGGTGCTGCTTGGTACTCAGTAAAATACCGAGTATTTTACTGAGTCCCCTAAGTGGGGGCAGGGGCAGCAAACTAACCGAGAGGATTGGACGTGCTGGTGGAGCTGTCTTGCATCCGCTTCCTGCCATTGCCAATGAGGTCCAGCCAGCACTGTGGCCCCAGTGAGGAGCCCAGCACTGGGAGATCTGGTCACCATCTTTTCTCTGGAAGTATGCTGGGAAATATTGTCCAGCATGCTCCCAGAGAGCATTAGAACACTAGCTCTCTGGGAGCATGCTGGACTAAATTTCCCAGCTTGCTTGCAGAGAAAAGATGTGCGGTGTTGGGGCACTTTGCTGGGGTCACAGTGCTAGGGGTACTGCGCCAGCGACTGAAGGTAGCAAGCTGGTCCACTTCGACTCTACCAGCGCATGCAGTCCTCTTGGTGAGTTTCTTGCCCCTGTCCTCCTTCCTGCCCGCTCCACCTGCCTATCCGCCTTCCTGCACCCCACATTAGGGACCTTTTGCCTGACCCCCTTCCTGCCTACCACATTCAATTCCTCCTCGTGTTACCAAGTACATACTGATTTCTTGGTTAACTCAGTACTTGGAAAACTGAATCAAGTACTAGGATCCTTGGTAAAAAACGAGACAAACCCAGTACTAAGTTACAGCCACATCTATCCCTTTCCAACCTCCTCAGCTGGTCAGTCATATGACCAAGAGCAGAATGCATCAATCAGTTGATGAATTATGTGGCAAAACGTAACATTGCCGAGAAGGACAAAGGTCTCTGTGAACAGACGCTCAGTCTGTGAAAGAGCTCTCCTTGAACCATGTACCACAGCAGGCATGAAACTGTAAATAACACAACATGGCCCTAAACCACCCTATATTACGCAGTTAGAATATCTGTCTGTCTTGTGTGTTTGTGGGATAAAAGAGACTTGTTCTTCTCATAAGTGTGGTTAAAAACATGTCTCCAGTATATAACACTTAGTATTAACATATACTGTATACCTTTCTGAAGAATTCATCTTTGACTGAAATTAATGCTGCTTAATGACTAAAGTTGAATATAATACGATATAGATAGGCATAGCAAAGCAATTAATCACGTGATTAACTTTAAGAATAAGGTGAATATTAAACATATATATACAGTTACATAAAAAACTAGTTTAACAGAATAGTTAAGGCAAAAATGAAAAACTTGAACTTCACAAAATTGTAAAGGAAAAAATTGTAATTTTCTTAACTTACAAAAAATTGTAAATTAAACTTGTACACCATGTAAGTAGTAAAGATGTTTTAAAGTCTCTTGTATTGTGCTCGCTTACAACTTAGATGCACCCACACTTTGCCTTGGTCTTTCAACCCCAATCCTCTTCCTCTGCAGTTTGGGGATAACACTGAGGATGAGGACAACAGGGTAAATTATGGGCTAGGGCTATGACTGCAAGTGATGGGGTCAATTTCCCCTTTCTCCTACACCCATTCTCCTTGCCATTCACCATCTCTGCTGCCCACTGCTCAGAGAAAGCTGTGCTGTTTAGACAGGAATGTCTTTTTCTGATACACATTTGTAGTGGATCAGTGCTACAGTGCATCTGACTTTGGGGGAGGTGGAGTAACTGCTTTTTCACTAATAAATTAGCCAGCAAACGAGTAGGGTATAGGGCTGAAACTTGATCTTGTGTGTTTTCTCAATTCTTGTCAAGAATCAAGCTTCTCAATAAGAATTAAAAGAGAGAGAGAGAGAGAGAATGAATCTTGGAAAGCCCCAATCTCGATTATTGCTCTTCAAGATTTTTTTCAAAATGTACAAAATGGCCACCGTGGCCATTCTTTGCTGAAAGGAGAATCTATTTGATACTTGTGAGAATCTCATGAGAATCGAGAAACACTTGTGAGATCTGACAGGGTAGTGTGTCCCAATGTGTGTCTTAACGTGTTCCTCTCTCCCCTCATCCCCTGATTGGTGCACTCCTCCCACATTCAGTCGCACAATATCTGCCACAACCTGCTTGTTGTGCTCCTTGCCTGCCCACTCACCACAGTGTCTTCGCCTCCTGCCTAATGCACTGCTTCCTACCCCTCCTGCTGGTATCTGCCCCCTCGGAACACTCATGCCCTGCCTGTTTCCCCCTGCCCATCTCCCCTAAGCCCATTCTCTCCTCCTCCCCCATGTCTGTGCGGCAGGGGGTCTTCCTAGGGCCTTGCTAGGATGCTGGGGAGCTGTTTGAGGAATTATCAAATTCCCTGGCCATGCAATACTCGGCCAGCAGGTACCACCCCATGAGTGTGTATCGATCCTGTGTTAAGTAGGCTACCTATTCACAGCCCACACTCCAGTGGGGTCTCTGTTCCTCGCCTCCAGCCACCCCTCTAGTTAGGCCTATGCCACCAATAGTCAAACATTCTTATAAATACAGAGCCATAGCCCTTCTGAATCTCAAAACCCTCTGGGTCAATAGAGTCCAGTGTGGCCCGAGCAGGGTGGATCTCACCTGACAGGAGCATCCTAAAGCTCTTCTAAAAGACAGCACTCCTTCTTATGGGTGTTCTCCGGTTTTAGCGGGTTCTCCTGAGTCTCTGGTGAGAGCTCCTGCAGTGAGGTCCTTCTCATACAGCCACACTCTAAGTAATGAGCCCAGCTTATATAGGACTTGGGCATGCTCAGTACATGTTGCTCACTGAGCTTATCCCAAGACTTTAACTCAGAAAGCCATTTTAAATCCTGTCTGAGCATGCTCCAAGTCTGTCAGCTTTCTAGCCCACTTTTTTGAAGTCACTCAGGCAGTTTAAGCTAAACAGGGCCTCTCCCAGCCACACAGAAGCCACTCTGTTACAGTCTGCCCCTTCCAACCTTTTACACTTCTCCTTTACTCACGTCTCCTGATACCGGCACCCTCCTATTGGTGTGCTCTTCCCCGCCTGACCTCCAGGTGTCCCCACACCTGCCCATTGCACTCCCCTGCCAACCACTCCCCCTGGTGACCGTCCCCTACCACCCAGTGCTTGCTCTGCAGGCGCCTCCTCCATTTGCACTCTTACGCTGCCTGGGAGGAAATGCCAAATGACAGCAAGTCCTCACCCCCTGAGTGCTGTTTGGGATGAAGATTGTAGTGCTGCAAGCTGCAGTCTTCCTCCCCCCCCTTCCCCCCCCAAAAAAAACCACAAACCCACTCCCCAGGAGGAGGAAGGTCAGGAAAGGATCCTTTGCTCCCCATATCGATTCCTGTTTCCCACCTTCCCCTTCCTTTGCTGCTGATCTGAATCTCTACCTTGCCTCAGAAAATCCTAAAGCTCCTCCAGAAGACAGCACTCCTCCCGATGGGCGTTCTCTGGGCTTCAGCAGATTGTCTTGAGTCTTGGGTGAGAGCTCCTACAGTGAGCAACTTCTCCTATGGCCACACTCTGAGCCCCTTCCCCCAGCTTCCCACTCATCATCTCCTCCCCTCACTCTTGCATGCTATAGGCGGCCTTTTACGCTGCTGGGAACTCTTGTGGGTCACTTTGCCACATTTTCCTGAGTATTGAGTGACTTGGGGAGGAGGAGGCATGAAACGTCCACCCTGAAAACTAAGCATCCACAGATTTCACACAGTACAATCAGCTTTTGAATACCTTTCTCTGCCAGCCTGTCATTGGTGCGAGTTGGTGTCAGCGGCACCCGGGCCCAAACCGGGACCCCCAAAGCACCCCCACGAACCCCGGAACAGCCCCGCAGCTTACCAGAACAAGGAGCCCCCCCAACAGGGTCACAAGCGGCTATGGGAGAGCCGCGCACCGGGCACACGCCGCCAGCGGGACGCCGGCAAGAAGGCTTCCCCCCGACGCTCCCACAAGCAAGAGAGGCAGGGCCTGGGTCTGTAGCCACGCCCCCAACAGAGACCAGCCAGGCGGGGCCTGCCCTGGCCCCGCAGGGAACGCCCCCACAGACAACGCCGCCACCAGAACCACAGGTGCGGCGTACAGCCACGCCCCCAACAGGAAATCACTCTGTAGGGATGCCCCCGCCCCCGCGGCGTCGCTCAGAGCGGCTGCGAGCTCGCACGGGGGCGGGGCTTGGGGAATAAGAGCCAGCGCCGCCTGGGAAACGGCGCTGGTGATTGCAGAAACCGGCCCTTGACTGGAGCGTGAGCGAGAGCAAGCGTGACAGGAGTTTGAGTGCTTGTGACCCCTACTAGTGCCCGAGCGTGTGTACCTTCCTAACAACCCTTGTGATTACCTGAGTGCGTGAAGCGTGAGTAACCGAGAGAGAACCCTTCCAGAACCTTGTGTGGTGTCCTTGTCTTCGGCGGTGAGTGTCCCGTGTCCATCCTCCCTTCCCCCTTCCTGGGACCCCGCACCCCCTGGGGTGAAACCCCTCACTCCGTGGCCCCTTTGTGTTGTGCTGAGTGCAGTGCAAGAGTGTGGGGCAGCCTTGGGTTCTTGGTCAGCAGCGCCTGATGATGATAGGGGCTCGTTCTCTTTAATTAGAGGTGAGAGCCCACACACTATCCTGACGGGCATCCTACCACCGGTCGCTCCTGTGCTGACCTCGATACCCCAGGGCCGTGTGCGTGTGAGTGGATTCCCTTCCCCTACCCCCGGTAACAAATCACCAGCCCCTAGCCGGCCCTTACACGGCCTACAGAAGTATGGATATTTCAAAAGAAATCTCACAGTTAACCCATGCAGTTCAGTCCTTGGCCATGGACGTAAAAGATCTCCAGGCCCAACAGGGAGGTATGGCCGCGGCAGTAACCCAATTACAGGGGGCCGCTGCAGGGCCAGCGGCGGGATTAGCAGTGCCTCCGCCCCCGCAACCACCCATGGTAGTAGCCGCCCCACTAACACCCCGGGAGCCTAAGGGGCCCAAGGTGGAGAAATTTCAAGGGGATAGGCAAGCCTTTCAAGGGTTTTTGGCCTTGTGCCGGCTCACCTTCAAGGTACAGCCATCCACCTATGCCACGGATGAACGAAAGGTGGCCTTCATTATTGGCAACCTGGGGGGCACTGCTCTGGAGTGGGCAACCACCCTCCTAAAGGGGGATAGTCCCTTGTTAGATAACTATCCCGAGTTTTTGAAAGAGTTCACGTTTTTGTTCAACCACCCCCATCGAACCCAAGACGCCGAGGCCTTGATTATGACACTGCGGCAGGCTAAGGGGGGCGTCTTAGAGTATTTGACGCAGTTCCAGCAACTTGCCCTGGAGCTTCAGTGGCCCAACGGGGTATTAAAAGTTATGTTTAAAAGGGGTTTGGGGGAAGAGATAAAAGATCAGTTGGCCTTAGTGGAAGCCCCGAATACGTGGGAAGCTCTGGCCAACCTAGCCCTACAAATCGAAGCTCGGTTAATGGAACGGAAACGAGAGAAACGACAAGAGGTGCGCCCCGGGTGGGTTCGACCCCTCTTGCCCCCTTCAGGACCCCCAAAACTCCCAGAGCCGGAGCCCATGCAGCTTGGTGCGTCCCGAGGCCCCCTGTCCAAAGAGGAACGAGAGCGGCGGCAGGCCTCTCGTTCCTGCTTCTACTGCGGGGAGGCTTCTCATTTTATTGGGGAATGCCCAGCCCTACCCCCCCCACCGCCGCGGAGCGGGAAATGGGCGAGATCGGGGCGGACTGGGGTCGCCTCGGTCGTAAGGGTCCTTAAAGCCCCAGCTCCCTCCCGGCATTTGAGCCCACACCTTCAAGTGCCCGTCACCCTCACCCTTACTCCCCGGGTGTCCATAGTTGTGTGGGCCCTCGTGGATTCGGGGGCGTCAGGCAATTTCATTCACAGCCCCTTGGTTGCCCGATGGGCAATTCCGACCCAGGCCAAGGTTCCGCCCGAGGCAGTACATTCTATTGATGGATCTCCCTTAGTGTCCGGACCCATAACATTGTGCACGCACCCCTTGGGGTGCGCGATTGGGAACCATTACGAACAACTCCCCTTCGACGTAGTGTGTACCCCGCTCTTCCAGCTGGTCCTAGGGGCACCGTGGTTACAGACCCATGACCCCCGTATCGTATGGTCCACGAAACGCTTGTGCTTCCCCTCCCAACAGTGCACTGCGGCTTGTGTACTTCCTCAACCCCAAGCGACCCTGGGAGCCACCACGGTGGTAGGGCTCCCGCCGCAGGAAGACGCCTTACCCCCGGAGTACCAGGATTATGTCGACGTTTTCAGTAAAACGCAAGCCACTGAACTTCCACCCCACCGGCCCTATGATTGCCCTATTGATCTCCTTCCAGGGGCGGAACCCCCCTTTGGGCGAATTTATGCCTTAGCTGCCCCCGAACTTCAGGCGCTCCGCACCTACCTCGACGATAACCTCCGGCAGGGGTTTATTCGTCATTCTAGTTCCCCTGCGGGGGCTCCTATTTTTTTTGTAGCCAAGAAGGACGGAGGCTTGCGGCCATGCATTGACTACCGCGGATTAAACCAGATTACGACTAAAAACCGGTATCCACTTCCGCTTATACCTGAATTGCTGAACCGCCTCCAAGGCGCTCGTCTCTTCACGAAATTGGACCTCCGGGGAGCGTATAACCTGGTCCGGATGCGGTCCGGGGACGAGTGGAAAACCGCCTTCCGAACCCGATACGGACTGTTTGAGTACTGTGTGATGCCTTTCGGCCTCGCCAATGCCCCGGCCGCCTTCCAACATTTTATTAATGATGTCTTTCGCGATATCCTCGACATCTATGTCATCGCGTATCTTGACGACATCCTCATCTACTCCGTGACCCTAGCAGAGCACGTGGGGCACGTCCGAGAGGTACTACGACGTTTGCGGCTCCACAAATTGTATTGCAAGCAGGAAAAGTGCTCGTTCCACTTGAACACCGTTAGCTTCCTAGGATTCGTCATTAGCCCTTCGGGGGTAATGATGGAGACCTCAAAGATAGAAGCCCTCCGAGACTGGCCTCCTCCCAAGGCGGTAAAGCCGCTCCAACGTTTCCTAGGAAGCGCCAACTATTATCGGCAGTACATTCCCAACTATGCCGAGATTACTGCCGCCCTCACGCAGCTACTGAAAAAGAATCAACCGTACCAGTGGGGGACGGAACAGCAACGGAGCTTTGACTTTTTGAAGCGAGCCTTCACGACCGCCCCGCTACTGCAGCATCTGGACTTTGAGAAACCCTTCTGTGTGGAGGCAGACGCCTCGGGGAGGGCGATTGGGGCCGTCCTCCTGCAGCCAGCAACGAACCCCGACACACTCCTCCCTTGCGCGTATTATTCGCGCCAGTTAACTCCTGCCGAGAGGAATTATTCCATCCTCGATCGGGAACTCCTTGCCATCAAGGCGGCCTTCGCTACTTGGCGACATTACCTGGAAGGGGCACAACATCCTATTCTAGTCCACACGGACCATAAGAACCTGACGTTTCTGCAAAGTGCCCATATCGCTAATGCCCGGCACGCGCGCTGGGCACTATTCTTCGCCCGTTTTGACTTTCGCATCCGCTATCGACCCGGCAAGTTACAAGTTTTGGCAGACGCCCTGTCCCGTTATTTGGAGGACCAACCTAGTACTCCGCCACCTCCAGAGCCTATCTTAGAACCCAAGACCTTTTTCGCAACATACTTGTCCGCCGAGGCCCTCCAGGAAGCCACACGGCAAGAACTTGACCCCAAGGCGGAGACCCTCCCCGACGGGTTTCAACGCCATCAAGGACGTATCGTCGTCCCCCCGTCATGTAGAGCACAGGTCCTCTGGGCTCACCATGAAGCTCCCACCGCAGGGCACCCGGGAATAGAACGGACCCAGCAAATGATCCTTCGTTCCTTTTGGTGGCCCACTCTACACCACGACGTACAACAGCATGTTGCCGGTTGTGCTACTTGTGCGCGGACCAAGATTCCACGCTGTGCGCCTGCTGGACTCCTGCAAGTTCTCCTGTTACCTGCTGGGCCCTGGCAGCGCATTGGACTCGATTTTTTGGTAGATTTACCACCCTCACAGGACTACACCACGGTCCTGGTCATTGTCGATCACTTTTCAAAACTCGCCCACTTCATCGCCTGCAAGGGGTTGCCCTCTGCCAAACGCACAGCGTTGCTGTGCATTCATCATGTTTTTAAACTCCATGGCTGGCCGCAGGAAATATTCAGCGACCGAGGTACGCAGTTCACGGCACGATTCTGGAAGGCCTTATTCCAGTCACTCCAGGTGGCCTTGAAACCCACAACAGCCTACCACCCCCAAGCAAACACCCAGGTGGAGCGCGTAAACCAAAATATGGAGCAATATCTTCGTTGCTACACCAATTATCTTCAAGACGACTGGTATACGTGGCTCCCCCTGGCTGAATTCACCTACAACAACGCCCCCAATGCTTCCCTCGGTACATCGCCCTTCTTCATAACTTATGGGTTCCACCCCCAGTTAGGAACACTCAACACCCCCAGCACAGAAGTACTGGCCGCAGGAGCCCTCGTTCAACAGATTCACGAGGCCCAAACGATAGCCCATCGAACACTACAGGAAGCCCGACAACGGTACAAAAAACAGAGTGACAAGCATCGACGGGAAGGAACCCCCTTATGCCCGCGCGATCTAGTCTGGATTGATCGCCGACATTATCCGTCCGCTCGCCCATCTGCAAAACTAGACGCTCGCTATATTGGTCCCTTCCCAGTCACTCAGCAGGTGAATGAAGTGACATACAAGGTACAATTCCCGCTTCATGTACGGTTGCACCCTACGTTTCATGTCTCCATGTTAAAGAAAGCCGACCCCGCCCAACTTCGGCCGGAGGTCACCCCTCCTGGACCAACGGAATGGTCGGTCGCCGGTCCGGAATACGAAGTCCGAGCGATCCTTGATGCCAAACTGCGGCGGGGACGACTCCATTACCTCGTGGACTGGGTGGGCTACGGCCCCGATGACCGTTCCTGGGAGCCCGCCGCCAATGTGTCCGCCCCTCGGTTGCTTCGGGCCTTCCACCTTCGGCATCCTTTGAAGCCTGGGCCCCCTCGGTATGGGGCCCGGCGACCTCGAGGGGGGGGTACTGTCAGCGGCACCCGGGCCCAACCCGGGACCCCCAAAGCACCCCCACGAACCCCGGAACAGCCCCGCAGCTTACCAGAACAAGGAGCCCCCCCAACAGGGTCACAAGCGGCTATGGGAGAGCCGCGCACCGGACACACGCCGCCAGCGGGACGCCGGCAAGAAGGCTTCCCCCCGACGCTCCCACAAGCAAGAGAGGCAGGGCCTGGGTCTGTAGCCACGCCCCCAACAGAGACCAGCCAGGCGGGGCCTGCCCTGGCCCCGCAGGGAACGCCCCCACAGACAACGCCGCCACCAGAACCACAGGTGCGGCGTAAAGCCACGCCCCCAACAGGAAATCACTCTGTAGGGATGCCCCCGCCCCCGCGGCGTCGCTCAGAGCGGCTGCGAGCTCGCACGGGGGCGGGGCTTGGGGAATAAGAGCCAGCGCCGCCTGGGAAACGGCGCTGGTGATTGCAGAAACCGGCCCGTGACTGGAGCGTGAGCGAGAGCAAGCGTGACAGGAGTTTGAGTGCGTGTGACCCCTACTAGTGCCCGAGCGTGTGTTCCTTCCTAACAACCCTTGTGATTACCTGAGTGCGTGAAGCGTGAGTAACCTAGAGAGAACCCTTCCAGAACCTTGTGTGGTGTCCTTGTCTTCGGCGGTGAGTGTCCCGTGTCCATCCTCCCTTCCCCCTTCCTGGGACCCCGCACCCCCTGGGGTGAAGCCCCTCACTCCGTGGCCCCTTTGTGTTGTGCTGAGTGCAGTGCAAGAGTGTGGGGCAGCCTTGGGTTCTTGGTCAGCAGCGCCTGATGATGATAGGGGCTCGTTCTCTTTAATTAGAGGTGAGAGCCCACACACTATCCTGACGGGCATCCTACCACCGGTCGCTCCTGTGCTGACCTCGATACCCCAGGGCCGTATGCGTGTGAGTGGATTCCCTTCCCCTACCCCCGGTAACAGTTGGAGACCGAGGGGGTCACTTTGCCACATCACAACTTCGGGGTTTTAGATCATTTTTTTAAAAGCTATACAGAGGTCCAAAATATAGACCCTTCCAATCTCCTGGAGACTAATCACTTTTAATATCATTACGTGCAATAGATATCCATCAGTAAAAAAAAATTACAAAATGCAAGATTTTGCACTTTTACCAGAAAATTCAGCCTGCTGTGACTCTCATCTTTCAACTAATTTTCACCACCTTAGTACATATTGCACAGGTCTCACCAAGAATCACTTGTGCCAAATCTAAGAGTGTTATGTTCTCTGGTTCTGATTTTATAAGCCTTAGTTCTAGTTGTGTCTATTTAGTTCACTTTCAGTTGGATACAAAACTATAAGATGAGTAAATATATACAATACTTCAATAGAGCAAAATGTCTTCAGCCATGCATTATGAATGAATGTGGCAGAATCTGATCTTAAATTAAGACCTGGTCCTGTAACCACTTGCTACTATGTGTAGATTTTATTGCCTTTCTTTTGAAGTAGTTACTTGAGGTTGTACGCATACCGACAGCCTTGTCACTGCTCCCTTATGACCCTGGTCCTGCAGACATCTATGTATGTGCTTATCTTTCACATGATAATAGTCTCCTTGGCTTCAGGGATATTAATCATGTTCAGAAAGCAAAGCTCACGTTTAAGTAGTTTGCTGGAATAGATATAGGTAAAAGATACAGGTTGTACAGTTCTGTCAAGTTGCTTCTTTGCTACTAAATTCTACAGGAGTAGAAACCTTTTATAATTCAAGTCCTGCAGTGTTAAGAAGGTCTTTAGAAAGAAGTTTAGGCAATATGCCAAAACTCTTCTCCAAATCAAAGTCACCCCCTGGCACTTGGCTGAGCCAGCTGGTATTGGCAAAGCCACCTGGTTGTCTGTCATCAGAGAATGTTGCTAGTGAGCTTTGAAGTCTGAACTCAGGGTCATAAGAGTTGGTCCTTGACCTCAGCATAGGCTTTAATTGTCTAGTTGTCTCTTTCTTAACTACAGAAAATCAGACTATACAAAAGTTTTTAAGTCCCCCTATTGTATATTGAAGGGTTGCTTTGTTTTAATTTACTTATTTAAATGTATGAGCTCAATCCTGGAAGATCCACAGGATTCCCCATCTGCTTATCCCTTGACCCAATCTAGTAAACATGTAGTTCATTTTCAGCAGTTGCCTATTCCTTGTTGAAGTCAATTTATTTTATTTATTTATTTTGTCAATTTATATTCCACCCTTCCTGAGAACAGCTCAGGAACATATACTTAAAGTTATTATTGCTTTTATATTAATCTAAATGCAGGGGTAGGGTGTATTTCTGAATAATATTATACAATTCTGACTCTACTGGAAGAAGGACAAGGGGCCATATTTTCTTTTAAATTCTGAATTGAGAAAGTAGATGTGTTAGTGCAAGGCTTTTCTTACTTGTGTATCGTCTACGTGAATATTTGCCACGTTTTCATGCAGGTAGCAACAACAGCTTTTCAGATTGTGGTTGGAATAGGTGTGTTCTCTTTTGTTTTAAAACTAAATAATGATGAAACGCATAAAGAGCAGGCAGAGAACAACAACAAAACGCAAACCACATAATTATCAACTTTGTAGTGATTTTTAAATTTATGTAAAGAATAGACATTTCCCCATTTCCTCTGTCTGAATAGAGACTGTTTTGACCTCTCCTAGGACTCTCTTTCTTAGACCAAAAAGAAAGAGAGGTTATTATATTACTCTTGCAACACTGAGAATGCTTTCATTAATTAGGAAAGAAAGGCTATATAATATTTTAAATCCAATAGCAACAGTACGTCAGCAGTTACTAAACACTTCTTACTGAAACACTGTTTCAGTGCTGCAAAGGGATATTTCAAAATATTATGCAGCAGCAGTTTTGAGTTTAATTGTCTGCAGATGGTAGATGATCTATTTTCTTCTCTCGCTGCCACATTTCTAATAGCACCCAAGCTGTTCTATGTAAATTATAGATATTTCATATAATCCTGACCCTAATTTTCCAATATTTTTTCATTGCATTACTTTCCAGCTGCATTGTGTTAGATCTAACCTTTTAATTTTTTGTATATTTCTTGATGTATATGTATCCATTTATAGTGTGTGTAACCATTTATAGACAATAATTTAAGAAACTGCTGGCAAACAAAGAATATGAGAAACCATAAACCCGACCTGCAATAAGTTACCTTTACTCATAGAAAAAAAGAGAAAATAATGTAGGTTGATATATAGTATCTTCCACCTGTCCCTATATTAGTGGGGAAACTTATGCTTATTTCACTCCCAGTCCTGCAAATACAATATTTGTAGATGTGCTTGACTTTAAGCATGTAGGTACCCTCATTAGTGCCAGTGAAATTCCTTACATGAATAAGGTTAAAGAATTAAACATTTGAAGCTGCTGAATCAGTGCCTCAGTTTGAAATGCACATGAACTGTATATTATTATTATTATTAACAAACATTTATATAGCGCCAGCAGTGTACCTGGCACTTTACAAAGTAATATGAATTGTGGCTGAAGAAGTAATCTACAGGAAATAACATTTTAAATAAACAAACGAAAGTATACAAAGAAATTTTATAACGCAAAATCAAAATAGACATGATCTGCCTTGAGAAACAGAACTTGCTGTAATCGGACTAACACTGTGATCCTAAGCACACATGCACTAAAGTCAATGTGACCTCACCCGTACAAGTGCTTTCAGGATCTCCACCTTGAGTGCTGAACTTACACTGATTAAACCAGCTGCGGCCAGTGAGGCCAATGCTCAGTCTTCACTCGCATCAGGTTTGTTATTTAAATAATGTATTTGAATTCCTTTTTCTTGACTAAGGTCACATACAAAGGTTCATCAGTATCACAAAGTATCATCTAAACTAACAAGTTAAGAAAACACTGAAGATTAAAAGGAAATTTGTGTCTCTTTCATTTTTTTTTTTTTTTTTAATTGTTAGGAGTTGAGACAATAAATAATATTGACCAAGATTTTCCTTGCTAGCCTAGCTTCAGTCTGGCTTTTTTTCCTCATGCATGCTGACCTGGAAATCTTCCTTTGCCTTAGCTGCGATAATCCTGACCCAGCTTACAACACCATACATTCGCATCGCCCCTGCTGCAGGCGACGACCAACTAACAGGTCAGACATTCAAGTATAGAAAAGTCATCTTGCCCATTTCCATCTCATTTTCTTTGGCTTGTTTTCCCTACATGTTTTCCTCATTTTCTACTCATAGACTGTTTACAACATTGTAATTTATTTTTATTTAGCACCAAAGTCCATTAAGTTTGTGCTCAACGCCAAAGATGTGCACACTTACGCTCATATATGTAAAATTCCTCCACTGCATGTTTCATTGTGTGGTGATATATGGAATGCTCCTTTCAAGTCTAATGTTGTAAAGAAATATTGCTCTCCTAGCCTCGCTGGAGCTGCAACATTTCTCAGGGTCCTTCTCTCTCTGTATATGCAGAGGTATTTCTCTTTTTTCTGGATTATCAGAACAAAAAATGTGCTTATCATTTAGTTAATTTCCTTGAACATCACAGGGATATGTTTATAGGATGGGTGGGGAAATCTTCTATTAAAAGAAAAATTTACTGCAGAATGGTCTGAATGTTTTTATATGTAAGTGTTTCAAAAGGCAAAATTAAAGATAAAGAATAAAATTAAAACAGATGTAATTAGGGCTGAAACATGATCTCGAGTTTCTTTTGCTTCTCAGCTCGGTTCTGGAAAACAAGAATGAGCTGAGAACCAGCAGTATCTCAGCTGCATTGTCACTAAGAAACCCAAGAAAAGGCAAAACAAAAACCTCACAAAATGGCCACTGGAGCTGTTCTGTGCGCACACAGACCTTTTTCAAAATGGCAGCACCACTGCCATTTTGGAAAAGGGCAACCATTCTTCACACGCGTGGTGGCCATTTTACATATGTACAGACCAACTGCCCTTTTCCAAAACGTTGAAGAAGGGCTCCGTATGCACAGAATAGCCCCAGTAGCTATTTTGCGCATAAATGGTTCTTTTATTGTTTGTTTGTTGTTGTTGTTACAAGATATCTTGTGAGATTTCATCTGGTGGCCAAGATCTCAGAGTTCTCGGTCCCCAGCACAAAATCTTGCAAGATACCTCATGCTAAAAAAGGGAATTCTTATTCAGCCTAGTAATTATATCACTTATGTGTTCTAGATTGAAAGGAAAATGGCCTATGGAGTGCCATACAAACATGCACAAAGCTATAGAGTTCTTAAATTTAATTTCCAAACTAAATGTAGACTAATTATTAGGTTTTGGGTGCTCAAAAAAATGCTCTGAGAATGGAGATGTGTGTCATTTTGTCATAAAACAAACTCATTCATAAAGTTATTGAGGAAGTTAGAAACAATTGTATTCCCAAAGAGATAGAAAGTGCATTTGGTTCTTTTGACTATATGGTGAGTTCAGTGCAATGTGAGAAACGTGACTTGCCCCATCAGCATCTGATACCATGATAAAATCCTTAGAAACCTCTAAAATTGCTAGCACATTATTTGAAAGGGATGCGGATTTTACTATTGGAGGTGTGAGAGTTCAAACACTTGGGATTTGGATACTGTTATAGCCAACCAAAAGGACAATTATATGGTACAGCATAAAAATAGTAAATGACACTTCTATTGTTGTTTGCCATCTATACAATTTTTAGTAGAAATGTTTAAAAAACGAAGTCTTCATTTAAAGTCAGAAAAAATGATGAAGAATGCGTTTATAATATTTAGTAAAACATTAAGTAATTATTGAAAATAAATAGACTAGCGTAATGAAGCAATGAAGGGGATGAAGAACAGTAGGCTAGTTTTTATTCCTGACCTTTGTGAGGCACTGCCAAATTCAAATGTATGCTTAAACCTCAACCATGCTGGGGCTTCTCTTCAGAATAGAAGTAAAGCTTTGAAGAGACAAGAAATGAGCATATTAACGAGTTTATTGATTCTGTAAACAACACATGCTAGCTGTAAGCTCAAAGGGAGATGTCCACTAAGCAAGAGGACAATAACTATTGCTGCAGTCCTCAGACCACTTGTTCAGAGTAGTGTCACTGATTGTATTGGGATTGAGGATTTGCCAAGAAAACGGGTTTGAGGATGGCAACCTTTGGCCGTTTTTAAACAAGACGCAACCACCCATGTTCACCCATCAACCACCCATCTGAACAACCGTGCAAAGGTTGGGTGGGTGGGTGCACGCTCCCATAACCCATCCAGCACCCATTCTTGACCACTCACGGAGCGCTGGCAAAAAAGCCGGAGTGCATCGTGTTGAGGCAGCCAAAACATGGGAGCTGACACCCACGCAACCCCAGCTGGTGTCAGCCAGCCATGTCACCTGAGTCGTCCGCCATTCAGAGGCTCTGTGGGTGGAGAAACAGCCTTTGCAAGACACAGGAACTGGCCGGGAGTGCTAGGGAGCCTGAGTTCCCCAACACTTGGCAGGGACTTGTCAATTTCAAAGGCCAGCCCTTCCCACTTCCCCCTCCCCCATTGGCCTGTGGCAAGAGGAGTGCGTGGGGACTGTCGCAGTATTCATTCAGGGAGCTACCTGTTAGAATCCCTTCCCACCCACTCCACTTGAGTGGGCGCTCTGTAGCTGTTCCACTCAACGGACATGGGCTGCCCCCCAGCCGTGCTCATTTAAAACCAACCCTTGTCATTAACATCTAGAGAAATCTAGAGATATTTAAGTATGGTAGGAAAGTAATTTGCTTGCATCTTTCTCACTAGTTGTTTTGTGGCAACAAAAGGATTTCTTAGCACTCTGCTCCAGCAACCACCGTCCATCATGCATGCTCTCTGAGTCCCTAGCAGTAATTTCCTTCTCTATGGCAATGTAATTCCAAGCAATGCTATCAGCAGATGGAACTCCCTAGAGCTCCTCTGGATGGGTATTCTCTCCACTACAGGGATGGTGTTTTTACTTCATTTATTCCGTGAACACTTACAGGCACAGAAGAGAGGGAACAGTGCACATACTTCCCCAACCCACTATTGTACATTCATGAAACCCTTGTAATGGGGTTCCTTTTGAGAGTGAAGGGGAGACACCTACCAGGCTTCTAGCTCTCCATGTGCACACCAAATCAGCCAGTGTTGGTAATGATTGATCACAAAGCATGTGTGAGGTTCGGGTGGGAAGGGACAGAGGACAGGAGGAAGGGACACCCCAAACTCTTGCACCCAAACCAAACAGCAAGGCTGTGCCTGTAAACAAACCCTCACTATCGTAATTGGCCTCTAGGATTAAGAATTCACAGCCTGGATCATCATAGGGTATTGGGGTGAGCGCAAGCCTTCTTGCTGCCAATGAACCCACACTCAGGGGCAAGGAACGGGTGTGGGGGGGCGGCATACGGTGAGTGAGGAAAGGGGTGCCAATACCCGGGGTGCAGAGACAGGATAGGGCAGTCACACAGGGACGGCCAAGGGAACAGTGAAAAACAACTGAGGATACAAAGGAACTCACACTTACCTTAAATGCACACCCACAAACACTCACCACAGCCAAACTTCTCACACACACTTACAACCAATAGCTCTCACAGGAGGAAAAGGAGGACCAAGCAATAAGAATGGGGGCCAGTCTCACAGGCACATAGGCACTGATCACCAGCAAAGGTCAGCCTGGCAGGGAGCTCTCTTTATGCCCTGCTGCATGTAGATTGCACAAGCACTCTGAGCACCGCGGAACTGAGACTGGGGGTGTGGCCGCCGACCGCAGCGTTAGCATGTCTGCGGCCCCGCCCTCGGATGCTATGGCCTGACGTGGGGGCGGTTCTGGAGCACTGGAGGCGCCGCTCGCCACGTCCTGTCGTAGTGCTGCCAGGGGTTGCGGCAGGGCCGCGATCCCGGAGCGGGCAGCGTTTCTTGCCTGGGCGGTTTGGATCACTGTTGGAGGTCCCCCACAGGTGCACTGAAGTCACTCCACCCTCCCGTGCCCCCAAGTCCCCCGACCCCTAAGCCGTACCCCTAAGCTCTGACAGTACCCTCCCTCCAAAGCCGACGGAAGGCCAAGGGGCGAGGCTTCAAGGGGTAACGGGCATGAAAAAAACAAACTAACCGACGAGGAGCATGGACATCAGCAGCCTTTTCCCAGGAGCGTTCAGATGGGCCATATCCCATCCAGTCAATTAGATAATACAGGAGGCCTCGGCAACAGCGGGAATCCAGAATCCCCTGTACCTCATACTCTGCGGTGGTGGTTACAGGAGAAGGATCCGGGATCGTTCCCCGGGAGGGGGAGAGTGCAGGTTTGAAGAGCGACACATGAAAGGATGGGTGGATATGATAGTGCCGTGGCAACTGAACAGTATATGCAACATCATTGATTTTTCAGGCAATGAGGAAGGGACCCATATATCTGTAGTCCAGCTTTGAGGATGGTCGGGAGGAAGGATAATGCCAGTGATCAATCCACACTCAGTCACCTGGCTGATAGGAGGGGGCTTGTTGTCGATGCCGGTCTGCTTATTGCGTATAGCACTGCCTGGCTCGATCAAGCATGCTTTTGGTGAGGGTTTGGGCCTTATGGATTTGCGTGACCAGCGCACCAGCAGCAGGAACCGCAAGAGGAGCTAGATCCGGGAGGCATATACGATGGTGGTAACCATAGGTCACAAAAAATGGTGATGCTCCAATCGAGGCATTTAACGTATTGTTGTATACAAATTCCACAAGGGGTAGTAGCTCATACCAATTGTCTTGGAGATAATCTGTATAATACCGAAGATATTGTTCTAACATTTAATTGGTTCTCTCTACTTGTCCATTGGGTTGTTGATGATAAGCAGTAGTCAAACACAACTTGACTTGTAGACTGGACAAGTGTGCCTTCCACAGATGAGATGTACGTTGTGTGCCTCTGTCCAAAATAATTTCTAAAGGCACCCCGTGCAATTTGATTACATTTTGCAACAACTGCACGATCTGTGGGAGGCCTTGACAAGCAACAAAATGAGCCATTTGCGAAAAATGGTCCACTATCACTAGGATAGTGTTACATGAATGAGAAACAGGTAGTTCTACGATAAAATCCATACCTATTTTCTGCCAAGGTCCTTGAGGGAGTGGAGACAGATGTCTCCTTGAAGTCTTTGCCATGGTATCTTGGTACGGGCGCAAATGGTACATGCTTCGATGTAATATTTTACATCTGCCCTAATGGTAGGCCACCAAAAGGCCCCATTGAAGTTCAAGCATTCGTTCGACCCCTAGATGCCAAGCCAAGGGGTCATCGTGATGACCCCAAAGGATTCATTGTTGTGCCTGGGTTGGCACTATTATCTTTCCTCGATTGTAATAAAGACCGTTTTGTACGTTATAACAGGCATTCGGTATTGGTGTAGGATCCTGTTGTGCATATTTCCATAATTGAGCTGATGACAGGAGTGTAGCGGCAAAGGTCTTTCAATCCAGCAGCAGTTCTCCTCGCTTACCGGGTGTTTCTCCTATTTCAGTACATCGGGAGAGTGCATCAGCTAGTATATTTTGTTGACCTGGCCGATATCGAATGTGAAAATTGAATTGGGCAAAAAACAAGGCCCAACGTTCATGTTGGGCGTTGCATATACGAGTCATTTGTAGGTATGTAAGATTCCGATGATCAGTAATCACTGTAACTGGATATTTTGCTCCTTCAAGATAATGTGTCCAAGTTTCAAAAGATGCCTTGATGGCTAATAACTCCCAGTCTAAAATAGCATAGTTTTTTTCCACACTGAATAACTGCCAGTAGTAATAGGCACAAGGCATTAGTCGATCCCCTTCCTTTCCCGATTGGAGGAGTACGGCTCTGATGGCGATGCTAGATGCATCTGTCTCTATGGTAAACAGTTTTTCAAAATCAGGGTATTGCAAGATAGTCGCTTGAGTGAATGTTGATTTCAATAGATCAAAAGATGCTTGCTGCTTCCCGGTCCATTCGTAGGGCACTCCTTTCCTTAACAGTTTAGTGAGTGGCTCTGTTAATCTGGCATAATGTGGAATATAGTGGTGATAACAGTTCGTAGTGCCGAGGAATCGCTGCAAGGCCTTTACAGATGGAGGGGGAACCCATGCGAGTATAGCGTCTATTTTCTTCTTATCCATTTCCACCTCATGTGGGGAAATGACAAAGCCCAAGAAGTCAATCGTGGTTACATGAAATGCACACTTTTCTAGCTTGCAAAAGGCAATTTTATTGTAAGCATTGTAGGATGGCATGAACATGTTGCACATGATCCGCCTCATTGGCAGAGAAGATAAGGATATCATCCAGGTAGGCTATAGCATACACATCTAATACGTCTCGAAAGACATCATTAATACGTCTCGAAAGACATCATTTTCGAGGTGTTGCAACGTAGCTGGAGCGTTAGCCAAGCTGAAGGTACTCAAAATGGCCATACCTGGTTCTGAACGCAGTTTTCCACTCATCACCCTGACATACTCGTAATAAGTTGTACGCAACTCGGAGAACCAGCTTAGTGAAGATCTTCGTTCCTTGGAGTCGATCTAGTAGTTCCGGAATCGGGGGAGAGGGTATCTGTTCTTCATGGTAATGGCATTGAGGCCTCTATAATCGATGCATGGACATAATCCCCCGTCCTTCTTTGGTACGAAGGACAAGGGGGCCCCTGAAGGGGAGGAGGAATGACGAATGAATCCTCTTTGTAAATTGTCCTCAATATACTCCTTCAAGATACACAGTTCAGGGCCTGAAAGGGCGTATATATGTCCAGACGGGGGCTCCGTGCCAGGGAGCAAGTCTATGGGATAATCATAGGGCTGATGGGGAGGTAAAACTGCAGCCTTTTTTTAATCAAACACATCTGCATAGTCTAGGTACCGAGGGGGGATCGTAATGGCATGACAGCCCCCCCCCCTCCGTAATGGCATGACAGCCCCTCATCTACCGTCCCACTGGCCCTCTCTCTTCCTTTCTCTCTGACTTTGAGTCTTGGCTCACCTTCTTCCTCTCTGTTGATATCCCTACTCTCATCCTTGGTGACTTCAAATTTCATGTTGATGACCCATCTCAGCCCTCAGTCTCTTGCTTCCACTCCCTAGCCACTTCAACCTCCACCTTTGGACCAACTCCCCCACCCATACTAATGGCCATTCTCTTGATCTTGTCCTCTCTAGAAACTGCTCTGTCGCTGATCTCTCCTTCGATCCTCATCCTATATCAGACCACTTCCTTGCCTCTTTCAACATTTCCCACTGTCCCCCCTCCTCTTCCCCTTCTTTACGCCCCTTCCGTGACCTTCAAGCTATTGATCCCCTGGACTTTGCCTCCTCTCTCTCTCCCCT
>QEPC01012741.1:2045865-2070847 GCA_003113815.1 Sphenodon punctatus
AGAGAGAGAGAGAGAGAGAGAGCGTGACTGTGTGGTGAGTGCGTGTGTGTAGTGGCAAACCGGCTGGAGCAGGTGAGTGCTTCCTTAACTCCTCACAGCGGGTGCCCCTGGGCCTGGGGAACGGAAGTCCTATCCCTACCCTCCTGTTTTCCCAGGGGCCGCACCCCCTGTTCCGCACCATCCTCCCTTCCCCTTCGCACCCCCTTCCTGGGACCCCGAGTGACTGTGGCCCGAGGAACGGACCAAGGCTTGCGCTATACCCAGATACCCAATGATGAGCTAGGCCTGGTATCTATTCGATTCCTAAGGCCCTATAAGACCCTGAGGGTAGTTTTCCAGGCACTGCCTTGTGCTCCGGTTCCTGCAAACGGGCGGCTCTGCGTGTTCAACCCCCCTACCTTCCTCCCAGTCCCTTGTGAGGTCTTCCCCCAACCTCACACCTTGACAGTAGAGTGTAGAACAGAAGTGACAGGGCCAAGGGGAAAGTGGGGGAGGACAATAAGGAGGAGGCTGTAGTAGTCAAGGTGGGAGACGACTAGAACATGGACTAGGGTTTTGGCAACGAAAACAGTAAGGAATGGCCAGATTTTAGCAATGTCATGCAGACAAAAGTGACAGACCTTAGCAACAGAGTAGATCGGAGGTGGAGAAGGAGGAGTCGAGGAAGAACCCCAGGATGCATGTCTAGGGGACAGGTTAGATGGTGACACCATCAATGGAAATTGAGATGGAAGATGGAAAGAGAGGTTTAGGGAGGAATATAAGTTCAGTCTTGAACATATTGAGCTTGAGGTAACGGTGAGCTCTCCAACCAGAGATGGGATGCTATTCAAGTCTGTACCCATTTAACCCATTTTATGCTTATACTCTTTTTGTGGATGGCCCTATATTGAAGGGTTATTGTAACTGTGTATAAATATTTTGTTTTTAGTTTTTTTGTATAATAGGATTATGGCAAAAGCTGATCCTTAATCATAATCAGTTAAAATTGTCAGTTTTTTATATGTATTTTTCTTAATTGCTGAATTGTGTCTGGATTACTTAGTTTTAAATTAAGATATTTCTATCTATGATTTAGTGGCCAATCCATCTACTTGTACCAGATGCTATTTAGAATGATTTTCGTAAACAAAATGGTTTTAGAATCCATTCTTTGTTTCACACACAGCTGGAACACTAAACTTCGTTATTTGCATCCTTTAGAAAAGAAGTACCTGTGATGATTGGAAACTAAACAAGATGCATCAGAATATTTTTTAAAAAAAAATCCTATTAGAATATTAAATACTTTTAAAAATTAAAGAACTGGAAAAAATCAGTTCAGAAAAAAACTGAAGAAGCTGATGTGTCGGGATCATTACACCCACTCGCGCGCCACCCGTAAACAATGCCAGTTGTCAGCTGGCATTCCCCTTCACTTTCATTGGTTCCCAAACTGCTACTGTGGCTACCTGCACACATCAAAAGGTACCTCCTATGCAGACCGCATTTTGTGAATTATGGCTATAGAAATTTAGAAATAGATATTTTTGGAAATACAGACTTTTTTTTCAAAATGTGAAATTCAGCACTTAACAGTTTACTGAACTTAAGTACACTAGACCAAAATTCTGTTCTGTGATTACGCCGTAAATCTGAAGTACATCTGTAGAGGTCAGTGAATGGATGCATTGATCTCTACATAACTGGGGTTACTCAGGGTCTTCTTAAACAAGCACAGCTAGAGTGGGGGGTCCGTGGACACTGACTGGTACAGCCACGGAGCACCCATGCACATGGAGTGCGGAGGAATTCTAACAGGCAGCTCTCTGGGTGGTCGCTGCGGCCATCCAGGCAGCCTCCACACACTACTGCCACCACAGACCGACTGCCGAAGCAACTTGTACAGGCAGCCATTACTCCTTTAAGGTCTCCCAGTAGGGCTGGGGGTGGGACAAGGTGGCAGTGGGGCTGCAGAACTGTCCATGGGGGTGGGTGGGCACCCCGGTTCAAATGAGCCAGGGATGTGCGGGCGCCTGTCTCAACGCACTGTTTTGCCTTCCCGCACGTGGGGCACTATGGCTTTTTCTCCAGTGCCCCATGAATAGGTGCTGCATCATTCACGGAAACGTGTATCCAACCTCACCACCTTCATGCAAGTGGTCGGATGGGTGACCATGTGTGATTACATCTCATTTTAAAAACACTCATAGATGTTACTCCGGGTAATTTTTTGCATTAAAATGTTATTAATACAAAGGCACTATGAATTTAAGAAGGATTGCCGCCCCCCCTCCCACACATGTGTGCTTCTTACTGAGGTATTGTACATACAGTTTAGCTACTGTTGATAAAGGTTAGGCATACGTCTGTGTTTAAATTTCTCCTTTGTGAATCACATAGCATTGACTTGGATAGGTTCTGATGTGATTAAACCTGAAGTACTAATTTGGAAAAATAAGAATTCACAGTTTGCAAGTTGACAATACAACACTGCCTATAGTAACGAAGTCATGTTGACAATGGCAGCATTACAGCAACCATTTTAGGAGCCTATTTTTCCCTTGATACTTTTGCATTGCTGCTACTGACACAGGACAACTATCAAGAAGGAAATATAAACATTTCATTGTGTACTCTCAAAGCCAGGCAAAGTGTCACTGCAAGGCCGACTAACAAGGAAACAATTCAAGAAAGGACCTGACTATCTCGACTGAAATTCTGAGCCTGTTGTTACTTTACAGCTCCAACATTTGTTATGCTGGTAGTTCAAGGATTCTGATCCTCGCTGTCCTGCTGGGCAGAATGTAAAGTGAGGGGGAAATTTTCCACTTTCTGCAACACCAGCTGAATGCATTTTAATGGGCTGCAGTGTCACTTGTGATTTATTGCCCTTTTTTGTTCTTTTATGTGTTATATTTGTCATTTTTGCTATGGCAGTTTCATCTATAAAACAGTATAGTCACAAGAAAATGTTTAGGATACCAAAGTGCCAAAGGAGCTGTCGTTTCCTCCTCTCCCCCCCGCCTCCCTTTTCAATGAACCATTGAGTCAGATGTCAGGAATTCTCTTCTAGAAGCACTGCAAAGAGAGCATGTAATTTTCATAAAACATAAGTGAGTTTACTATGTGTGGCACAAGGAAAGCAGCTAAAATTAACCAGTGAGTCAGTGTGGTGTAGTGGATATGGTGCTGGACTTGCTCCTAGGAGACCAGGGTTTGAATGTAGCCAATGAATTCACTGGATGGCCTTGTGCAAATCACAACCTCTCAGCCCCAGTTCCCCATCTGTAAAATGGGAATATGTGTGTGTGTCTATCTTTCCCCTCATCCTGTCCATCTCACGATGTTTTCAGACATGAAGCTGGCACGGGTTTATCTGTTTAAAAACAGCCTCCAGAAGTTACCACAGTCTGGCTCCCAACCATGGTGGAGTTTAGCCTGGGCTATCCTCAAGGGAGATCCTCAAGTGACAGCCAGGACTAAGCTCCACCACGGTCTAGAGCCAACCGGTGGACCCAGAGTAAAGCGGGCTATCACGTCTGACAGCCCACTTCACTCAACCAAGTTCAGAGTGACGGCAGGGCTGGGAGCCATGGCGGCGGTGGAGGCATTCTGCATGTAACACTACTTTGGTGGCCCGAATCTGTAACTGTAAAGCACTGTACATGCCTAGTAGCGCTATAGAAATGATTAGTAGTAGTAGCAATTAAACTGCAGGAGTATAATGAGAACAATATATACTAAATATTCTTCTGATGGTAGCATCACACAGTCATCTCAGTCCAGCTGGAAACCCACAACATTTGTGTAAAAATTAGCAATCAGAATTAATTAGAAGTCAATTGGCAGTGTCCTATTACGTATGCACCTTCATCTTTGAGGTAATACAGCACTACTAAAGCAGGAGAAGGGAACCTCAGGCCTGGGGAGGGGGGTCAAATGCAGCCCCTGGCTAGGTTTTATGTGGTCCCTTAGACAAGCCTCAAGCAGCTGTAAGGGTGTTAACTAATATAATTCTATAATTGAGTAATTGGAATGTTTTCACTTATACTTACTGCTGTAATGTTTATGCTTGGATTAAGTATTGGATGGGCATGCAGAGAGAAAAAGAAAGCTGCTCCTTTAAGAAGGAGAGGGGGGAAGCACTGGAGTGAGAGAGGTCTAGCAGAAAAAGGAAGGTACTGTCAGTGTGTGAGGGAAACAGTTCAAGGCCTACTGCTCCTTGAGGGCCTTGTTCGTGCCAGGCAAAAGGTTAGAACTTGCATCTAATAAACTAATTTGTTTGATGTACCAAGTCTCTGTCTGGGAAGTGTAACATTTTGGAGGTTCCACCGAGATTTTACCTGTGCTGGGGGCCTTCAGAGAGTGCAGCTGAGTAGGCCACAAAATGGCAGAAATTGAGAACTTGTTGCTGGAGACTGAAGGCGCCCTATGTCTCCTACAAGGACAGGATCTGCTGGCAGTGGCCATGTTTCTGCAGACTGCAGGAGAGGAGCAGGCAGACATGAGGGGCAAAAGCCAAAGATGTTTAATGAAGCACATTGTGCAGCATTTGGAAAGCAAAGCAGTGAGTTCTCTGGAAGATGAGGGAATGTCCCTACTACTAACATTGGGTGTTTTTACACACACATTTCTCCTGGATGTTTGCTGTTCCATCCTGAACTTTCAGTGTGTCTAAATCACTCACCCAGATCTTAAACATCCGGATCTTTGAACTTCTGCGTGAAACTTCTCCCAAAACTTGTGTGTGTAAAATGAATCCAGAACTTACTTGTGGACTTGTAAACCCAGAAGACTGAAAAATCTGGAACTTTAAGGTGTGTGTAAAAATGCCCATTGAGTGACCAGATCCAGGAGCTGATAAAAAAGAAGGGTAAATCAGAGGCCCAGGAAGAGAAGAAGCAGCAAAATCTGAAGGAAGAACCTGAGGAAAAGGTGACTGAAAGTAAAATACTTCAGCCCCTGGGAGATGTGGGTAGCAGGGCAGCCCCTTTCAGGAAAGATATTAGAATCACTGGCCAGATTGGTGACCCAACACAAAAGGATAAAATAAGTTTCTGTAGTCTGGAACACCAGATTGAGAATGGGTTGAAGAGGGGGTATTCAGAACCTGAAATCATGTAGGGTGTTGTTAATGTTCATGCTGTGAATCCACAACTAAATCTCCAGAGTTATCTGAAGGATAAAAGTGACCTCACCTTGATTAAAATCAGGCACATTCTAAGGACATACTATTCTGAAAAGAATGCCACAGAACTATACCAACCACTAACAAGGGTTGTTCAGGAACCTGGAGAAACTGCACTGGATTTGGTCGTGCGTGCAATGGATCTCTGGCAGAAAATAACAGAGTCTCTTTTAAACTATTAGTCTGAACTAGCCCAAAGTCAGTTCCTACAATCTGTCTTGACCGGCTTGCATAATGACGATATTCAAACCGATTAAAAAACATACTTACAAAATTTATCGGTGACTGATGAGATACTGCTAGAAAGACTGAATAATAGCACTCAAAGTACGGAAGTGGAGCACCAGCCAAAAATAAAAACTTTGAGACATCCAAAGACACTGAATATCAATGCCTTGCAACCTAGTCTGGAGGAGGGTGAAGCTAGAGATCATGTTACTACAAAACAACAAAAAACAACAAAGCAGAATAACCTGGCTGTTCAGATGGAACAGAATAATGAAGTACTACACAATTAGTGGATGAAATGTCTGCTCTTACAAAAACCATCGGCTGGGAAAGCACCTCTCACAAGTCCCCCAGGTACTCCAACACCAGGAGACAAAGACCCAAGAATTATCAGAGGTCCTGCCCAAACTGCCAATGGAGAAACTCGGGTGAAAAATGTAACCACTGTTACAAGTGTGGTGCACTGGTAGCAGTGCACATTGGGCAAGGGGATGCCCAATGTGCACTGCCAGCAATGTGCATGACCAGCAGTTGGGAAACGAGAGGGAATCGCAACCAGGGGACAGGGAGTGATCAAAACCAAGAAAGAGTCCCAAAATAGCCACCCTCATGTTAGTAGTGGGAAAGAGAAGAGAGACAATGAATCAGACAGATTCAGTAGGCACCAGAATTTTAATGTTGGGTCTCCCAAGCAACAAGAAAGAATTACTAGGTTGGTGGGGGGAAAAAATGCTTGATTTATTGTTATCTTAATAACAGGAAAGTAAATGTACTGTGGGACACAGGTGCTCATGTTTCAGTGGTTGGGGGGAAATGGAAGAATGACCATCTTCCAGAGTTGAGTATCAGACCCATTGAAGAATTGCTAGAGATAAAAGGAAAGCTTTGTGTCCAGGCAGGCACTGGCACCGATGTCCCTTTTGAAGGCTGAACTGAAAAAGAGTTCAGCCTACCGCCAGTTACTAAGGGTCACACTAGCAAGCTAGTCGTTCCCATGTTGGTGAGTACTGGAGAGTTGGGACAACTGGTAATAGGGTTTCATGTGATTGAGGAAGTAATAAGGATGATTCCAGAAACCACAAGTGTGCCGTCCCCACTGTGTCCAACTTGAGCTCCGGACTTCAAATGGAAGCATAACTAGCAAAAACCCTCATTAAGTTGATCCAGCAGAAAGACCAAATGGCTGAAACTATTTGCAGGATCAAACAGGGAACAGGAGACACTGCGATTCCCAGGGAACATCCAGTGAAAGTGAGATGCATAGCCCGGACCGACTGCACAGAATAATAATGGTCTGGATGTTGCAGAACAACTTGTATGCCTCCCAAAAGGAAAATCCCACCACTTCAGAGTAAGTGTCAAAAATGTTACAAAACATGACATAATCTTGAAAGGAAAAACCATATTGGGGCAACTTCAGTTGGTTGACGCAATCTACCCAATGCGGTTACCACAGGAGCGAGAAAATGAACCCACCTTAAAAGGAAGCCTGAATAAACAGCGATGCTGATAGACCAAGCCACTAGCGTAAAAATCTCCAATGAAGTGTGGGACACACACACACCCCCCATCAATCTACAACACCTCACAGAGGAAGAACAGAAAATTCTCAGGAAAATATTACAGGAGGAGTGCAACACATTTGCAAAAGATGATTCGGATGTAGGGTGCATTGGGATGCTAAAAATGGATATTAAACTTATCAACAAAACCCCAGTCCAGAGAACATATAATGCTATTCCCCGACCACTGTACACAGAAATGCAAAACTACATAAAGAATCTCTTGACTAAAGGCTGGATAAAGAAGCCAAAGTCACCATATTCATCACCAGTGCTCTGTGTTAGAAAAAAAGATGGCATGTTACGACTTTGCATCGATTACAGAACATAAGTAGTGCCATACTGAGTCAGATCAGTGGTCCATCAAGCCCAGCATCCTGTCCTCCGACAGTGGCCAATCTCGATCGCATGGAAGAAGAACCAACAGTCACAATAGGCAATCCATTCCCCATTGTTCACTCCCAGCTCCTGACAGTAAGAAGTTCATCCCGTAAGCTACTTGGTTAATAGCCATTAATGGACCTACTCTCCAAGAATTTATCCAGGTCTTTTTTAAACCCAGCTATACTACTGGCCTTGACAATATCCTCTGGAAACAAATTCCATAAGTTAATTATGCGTTGAGTGAAAAAGTACTTCCTTTTATTAGTCTTAAATCTGACGGCAGCTAGTTTCATGGAATGTCCCCTAGTTCTAGTACTATTTGAGAGGGTAAATAACCATTTTCTATCTACTCGTTCCATACCACTCAAGATTTTATAAACCTCTATCGTGTCCCCTCTGTCTTTCCGTCTCTAAGCTGAAGAGAGACAGCTTGTCAAGCATCTTTTTGTACAGAAACCGTTCCATACCCTAGATCATTGTCATTGCCCTTCTCTGTACCTTTTCCAGTTCTATGATGTCTTTTTTGCGATGGGGCGACCAGAACTGTAGACAATATTCCAGGTGTAGTCACAGTATCGATTTGTATAGAGGCGTTATGACATCCTCAGTTTTATTTTCTATCCCTTTGCGAAAAACTCCTAACATTCTGTTTGCTTTTTTGACTGGTGCTGCACACTGGGCTGAGGATTTCAGTGTATTGTCCACAATCACTTCCAGATCCTTTTCCTGAGTGGTAACTCCTAGCTTAGTACCCAGCATTATGTACTCTAGTTTCAGTTCTTTTTCCCTATGTGCATCACTTTGCACTTGTCCACATTAAATCTCATCTGCCATTTACATGCCCAGGCACCCAGTCTCATAAGATCCTGTTGCAGTTCTTCACAGACTGCTCGTGTTTTAACTACCTTGAATAACTTGGTGTCTTCTGCAAATCTGATCACCTCACTCTTAACACACTTTTCCAGATCATTAATGAATACATTATACAGCACCAGTTCCAGTACATATCCCTGGGGCACACCACTTTTTACATCTCTCCATTGTGAAAACTGACCATTCAGTCCTACTCTTTGCTTCCTATCCTTTCACCAGTTACCGATCCATAGTAAAATAGTACCTCCTATCCCATGACTTTTTACTTTTCTCAGAAACCAACAAAACAAAGTAACCAATAGAGACAAAAGACCAGCAATAATACAATTTATATTTTCATAATAAACAGAAAAAACAGGATCTAAAATGTACAATAATGAACAATGTGGAGCAAAACAAGGGTCTAGAAAATGAGGAAAAAGTCCGCATAGGAGACAACAAAGGTAAATAGGAAAACCAGTCCTAGAAAACAGTAAAATGAAGGCTGTTAAATATTCTTCTCTTCAATCCTCCTCTTCAACGTTTCGCAGATGCTTCTTCAGGAAGCGAAGGATGAAAGGGAAGATGATCCTACTACACAAAACATCGCTGGGCGAAAAAATTGCAAAGAGTAACATAATATTTTCCATCTTACAGAACATAACCAAAAAGCCAAAGTTGGTCAAGTTAACAAAAACTAAATACTGTTACTTAATAACAATATACAAGCTAAACATACATACATGTGTTAATATCTAAACCAAAAAATAAAAATACAACCAAATTGAAAACAACCAAATCCTAATCCCAACTTTAATTTTATTTATTTTGTTAAAAATCCTTTTAACATAGAACCCCTCTTCATGCAACCCCAAACCATAAAAGGTTGCAGCTCCCCAGAATCCAAATGGGAGAAAATGAGCATACCCTGCAGAAACACTCTCACTTCTAAGCAGCCTTAACAGTCTCCTTTGGAAATGGGGGTCACCTATTATAGTATAACCATGACATACTTAAAAAGAAGAAATTATAATACTGAAAGTCAGCCAACCTATATAATAAATAAACTCACTGTATGTGACCGTTCCTAAAAAAGTTTTCTTTAAATTGACCCCTTAGTTCTGTCTTACTTTGGCTAAAAGCTCCAACATCTCTACAGACCCACAGACCTTAAGAAAGAGACAACCCTCTACAGTGAGGGATGTGTGGAGATTGATTGAGTTCCTCAGCCATTTTTGGGGATTTACTAAGGACTTTTCCAGAGTGACAAAACCATTGTATGATCTACTGTCTCAGCCCAAGCAGCCTGCTTCCTAGGTGACACAGACACAAAAGATCAGGGGGGTGGGGCAGCTTCCAGCCAATCAGTCAGTGATCTGGAAAGAAGTACACCAAAGGGCCCTGGAAACATTGATCCACATGCTGTTCACCCCTCCTGTCATGGCATACCCAGATTTTCAGAAACCATTTATTTTCTACACCGATGCCTCTAATGAGGTCTGGGAGCTATGCTATACCAGCATCAAGAGGGGAAACTCTGGGTTATTGCTTATGGGTCCAGGACCCTGATGCCTGCAGAGAGAAATTACTACCTACACTCTGGAAAACTGGAATTCCTAGCATTAAAGTGGGCTGTAACAGAAAGGTTCAGGAACCACTTGTTCTATGCTCCAACATTCACAATTTATAGTGACAATAACCCACTAACTGACATCAGCTAAATTAAATGCATCCAGCCACAGATGAGTTTCAGACCTCACAGACTTCCACTTCACTATAAAATACCATCCAGGAAAAATCAACGTAGATGCTGACTACTTGTCCAGCGAACCCCTGAATATGGAACGTTTTATGAGAGAATCCACCCATGAATATGACCTGAAGAGCATTTCCGCCATTGATCAAGCTGAAAAGGGGCAACAGGAGGGTCACTTAGAATGGATCTCAGCTATTACCGCTGATCTAGCTACATTCCAGGCAACTGAACAGAACCTAATTGACACCATACCTACAAATATGCATGTTGACAAACTAAAATCTTCACAAGTCAATGATCTAGTAGTTTGCAGAATTATAAAACTTAAAGGGAATGGCCACATAATTAAGCACCAAGGAGAAAAAGAACAAATCATATGAAGTCCAACAGCTCCTATATGAGTGGACTCGGCTCTTTGTTGGGGATTATTGTCTTTTGAGGTGCAGGACAACCCACAGGACTCAGCTTGTCTTTACAAGGAAGTATAGGGAGCTGATCTATAAACATTTACATGAGGAAATGGCTCACCTGGGAACAGAGTGAGTCCTAAACCTAGCCAGAGACAGATTCTACTGGCCAAAAATGAAGCGAGATATTGAACATTCCATTACAAGGTTTTGTAAATGCGTGAAACAGAAACGACCAAACATACTCAGTAGGGGCACTTATGGAGAGTGTTGTTTCTACAGCCCCTTTTGAAATTATTTGCATTGATTACCTTCATTTGGAGAGAAGTAAAGAGTATGAATATATTCTAGTGGCTGTGGATAATTTCATGAAATTTGCCCAAGTTTACCCAACCAAAAATAAGTCAGAGAGGACTGTGGCAGAAAAAATCTTTAACAATTTTGCACTGAAATTTGGGTTCCCGTCAAAGATACATCATGACCAAGGAAAGGAATTCAAAAACCAATTATTTAAGAAACTGCAAGAATATACAGGTATTCAAAATTCAAAAACAACGCCCTACCATCCTCAAGCTAATCCAGCTGAACATTTTAATAGAACTCTACTCTCGATGCTGAGGACCCTAGAGGAAGACAAGAAGCCTAACTGGAAGGAATATCCGAACAAGGTAGTGCATGCCTACAACTGTACAGTACATGAAGCAACAAACTTCTCACAATTTTTTCTACTGTATGGTAGGCACCCAAAGCTTCCTGTTGATTTCCTGTTTGGATTGGGAACTGAATGAAGCCACTGTCACCACACAGGGATATATGGAGCGCTGGAAAAGGCAAATGAAAAAAGCATACCAACTTTCGAAGCACAGCATTCTGAAATCATCCAGTAAAGGGAGCAAATACTATGACAGAAAAGTGCTGGGATCACCACTTCAGCCTGGTGACTGTGGCTTGGTGAGAAATCTATCAGAGCATAGTGGTCTGGGAAAATTGAGGGCATTCTGGGAGAATCAAGTCCATGTGGTCATACAAAGGAAAGGAGAAGATAGTCCAGTATATGCGGTCAAGCCTGAGACAGGATAGGGGAGGACCTATCTTGGACCTATAGGGAAGGATACCCCACTGCAATCTCTTACTGCCATGTGATTCCATCACACCCGAACATCTAAGAGGGGAGATAAATGAAGGAAGTCCTGCATTGAATACAAACGGGGTGCTTTCACAGAAACCAGAAAGAGAACTCCGACAGTATCCAGCACATTCAGCCAGTTCAGAGGATGAAGACTTTGAACTTCTACCCCGATCAACTACTGGACTCCTTTTAGTTTACCTTCCAACATCCCAAACAGCGGAGTAGGGACATCGCTGAGGCTGGGGAATTCATGATGACCTGCAGGGGCTCCACAGTTCTCAGTGGAACAAATTCCAGCTAATAGGGAACTCCTCATTGACAACTCTATTCCTGAAAGTTTTGAAGCAGAGATGGCCCCAGAATCATCAGGAGATGACAGTATGTCAGTCCAAGAAGAACAACCAATGTCTAATGCACAACCCCAAAGACAGTCAGCCAGACCAAGATGTCCAAGGAAGATTCTGACATATGATCACCTGGGACAGCCAGCATTTATGAATTTATAACTGGGAATAGTCATTCCTCCTTTTCCCCTATCTGTTGCATGGGATGATATTGTTACCCACAATTTTACATATTTAGATTGGAAGTATGTTAATGAGAATGAGTGAAAAAGTTAGCACTAGTGTAGAAAAATCTATTAATTTGTCAGGCAGTCTTTATTCCGACAGGGGGAGAGCGTAAAGGTGTTAATATAACCATATAATTGAGTAATTGGAATCTTTTCACTTATACTTATTGCTGTAATGTTTATGCTTGGATTAAGTATTGGATGGGCATGCAGAGGGGGAAAGGGAGCTTCCCCTTTAAGAAGGGGGGGGGAAGCACTGGAGTGAGAGAGGCCTAGCAGGGAAAAAAGGAAGGTACTATCAGTTTGTGAGGAAAACAGTCCCAGGCCTGTTGCTCCTTGAGGGCCTTGTTCATGCCAGACAAAAGGTTAGAACTTGCATCTAATAAACTAATTCATTTAATGTAGCTGTAACACAGTCTCATTTCTTGTGGACTTCAGAGCCCGGAAAAAAAGAAATTAGCGCATGGGGGTTTAGACGTTTCCCCCACCGCTACTGGAAGTCAGGCGGGTGCCATTTGAAACAGCGGCCACTGGCAAACTAGCACTTCTTGGAGATGCTGCCTTGTAAAAGCCACATAATCTAAGTTTTATAAGGCAGCATCTCTAAGAAGTGCTAGTTTGCCAGCAGCCACTGTTTCAGATAGCGGATGCTTGACTTCCGGTAGTGGCAGGGGAACGTCTAATCTCCCCTGTGTTAGTGACTTTTCTACCAGACTCTGAAGTACGCAAGAAATGAAGCTGCTTGAGGTTCATCTAAAAACAGCCTGAGCTTAGGGTAAAGAAGCAGAGATACGGGCATACACACAAGGATAGGAGACAGATACATCTGTACCGTCCTTCCTGAGCACACCCTGTAAGCACCTTGTCCCCAACTTCTATGGGGCTTGTACTGATTTCCCAGGTGGTCCCTGTGAAGAAAAAGGTTTCCCCACCCCTGTACTAAAGGGTTTGATTTATTATTATAGTAACACCCAACAGCACCAATTAGAGAGCCAGTGCCATGTTGTATTAGGAGATGGACCAGGTGACTGTTGTTTAAACAAACAGTGGTTTTGGGGGGGGGGGGGGGGGGAGGGTTCTATCTGTAGCAGAGTCTATTCATGTCTGCTCCTAGAGAGAAAAGTAAAGAGTGAGAGAAGGGGAAGGGCAAGATTTGGAGGATTAATGCAAGGTTCACTTAACAACTGTACCTATAAGCCACTAAGGGAGAAGTTGAGGGGATGAACTAGGGAAGGAACTGCACATCTCCCAGCCAAAGTATATATATATAAAATTTTATTTTATTTATATAAAAACTTAATACCCCGCCCCTCCTGCCAACAGGCAGCCCAGGGCGGCTTACAATATTCAGTAGACATAAAAGCAATATAAAATCGAATATAAAATCATTTAAAACCACAAATAAGAAGGACATTAATAGCCATTAAACAAATAAAATGTAACTATAAAACAGCTACCCCCCACCCACCCTCCATCACCTCGCCCTTCTCCCTCACCAAACGCCTGACGGAACAGCCAGGTCTTACAACTTTTCCGAAAAGAGGGGAGATCCGGGGCCAGCCGCACCCCCACTGGGAAGGAGTTCCACAGCCATGGCGTGGCCACCGAGAATGTCCTCTCCTGTGTGGCCCGCTGGAAGACTCGCGGGACCTTGAGCAGGGTATCCCCAGATGACAGCAGGGGCTAATCCAGCACCCGGGGGGTGAGGCGGTTCCGCAGGTAGACAGGGCCTAGACCATTTAGGGCTTTATAGGTTAAAACAAACACCTTGAATCAGGCCCGGAAGACTACCAGCAGCCAGTGCAGAGAACAGAGTACCAGTGGTGTGTATTCCCGGCGGCCCAGTCCTACCAGAAGATGAGCCATGGTTCATGAAGGTCACTGGATGCAGCAACCATGAAACAGATCCACTGCTGGTCTACAACACAGGAGAAGATTATAATCCCTCTCTAGCCCACACAAAGAACTGCTCTGTGCAACTGGCTTTGCAATGGAAAAAGAAGCTTGCTTCTTCAATTAGAAGCATGGAGGACTGTTAGATTATACGTGCAGAGTGTGGAATCCCATCCCCACACTGTGGGGAGTGCAACTGATTTCATATTTCATGGGTTCCAACTTCCAATGCAGATCTTAGAGAAGAATGTACCCTAAGTGCCTGTAAAAGTTTTTTTCTGCTTTGAAGCTGGAACATTTTAAATAAATTGAGTTTTAAACAAAGGTGGCTGAAGCCAGCAAAAACAGATAGTGTTTCTCTATTCCAACTATAGAGATGGGCGAACGTGGTTCAAAAGTTCGGAGTTCGACCCGAATTCGGCTTGTTCGGACGACCAAATTCGAACACGAACTGACCGAACCGAACTCAATTCCGAACGTTGAAATGACTGAACAGTTTGGTCAGTTCGGATTGCGTTTGGGTGGCAAAAAAGGGTCACTGGAAGGTCAAACGTGACAGGGAGGGGTAGTCAGCTGACAAGCAGACTTCCAGGCACCAGGAGAGGCTTGAAAGAAACTATCTGCCTCCCCCCTTCCCAACACCTTCTGAGCTAGTCACTGTTCCTGAACAGCAGGTGTTTCAGAAGGCTCCCTCTCCCAGCAGTTTTGTTCTCCTCAATCCATTGCAATCCTCCTCCTATTTCACCCATCCAACCCATTTACCATATTATCATTTATTTAGCTTAGATTAGATAGATTTAGGTGTTATTTTTTGTTTTTACCCCTCCCTGTGTTAAATCTTCCTTCCTCCCTTCCCTCTCCATTGAATCCTTTCCCTCTCCCATATATTCCATTCCAGATTCCCTTTCCCTGTTTTTTCATTTAGAGTAGGATTATTAGATTGCTTTAAGTTTCATTTCAGTTTTGTACTGAAATGAAATTTAAACCGTAAACCGTAAACTAACTATATATATATATATATATATATATATATATATATATATATATGTTAGAGATAGTAGACAGTTGTAGGAGTTAGCTTAGTGATAGAGATAGCACTAGTGATTTAGTTTTAGTATTTGTAGGAGTAGGCCTGTGTAGTTATTAGATAATCCATTTAGTTCATAGCATTTAGAATAGTTAATAGCAGTTAGATTTTGTGTAGATAGATATAATATTAGATTAAAAATTAAAATTAAAAAACCCATATAAAAAAAATTAAAAAAAATAAAAACCAAAAAACCATATTAAAAAAAACAAACATAACAAAACATTTCCCGTACCCGAACTGAACGGCCGAACCGAACGGCTGAATCCGGTGAATGAACCGAATGGCCAAACCCGAACAGCTGAACCCGAACCGCGATCTGTTCACCCATCCCTATCCAACTAGAAAATAATTCAGTCAGCAACTCAGACTCCAACTATGATTAAGCCAAAAGGCTGTTTTACCTTTCTCTTCCTAATCACTGTGGGGAATGGAAAGTAAAAATTTGCAGTAAACACAAAGATGTGAATGAACCTTGTCACAACAGTGAGATATTGAAGATATTTGTACTATCTGAATGGTACAGATTGACATCAAATCTAATCCAAAATGTTTCGGCTTCATTTGTTTGCTGGGGTATTAGCAATTAGAAAAACAAGCAAAAACAAAAATTAATTTCTTGGGGAATATGAGTGCATCATATGAGATTTCAGCTTTACATAAAATAGTATAATTCTAATTATTAAGTTACACATGCTTTGAAAGACTGCCTGATCTTCCATGCCCCATTGTGACTCCTGCAATCTGCTGAGAGGGCCTCCCTGTGAGTAATGTCTGTTAGCCTTGTTCATACAACAAGGGCTCCCAGGCAGGCGTTCTCGTTTGCTGTCACAATACGTTGGAATGCCCTTCCCCCATAAGTTCAGTTAAGCCTGGGCCATTTCTGGAGGTGGAATAAGACCTTTTTATATGAAAAGGTATTTGGTGGGCGGGGATAGGGGATTGGGATGATTTGGGGGGATTTGGGAGGAATGGTGATATGATAGGGTTGGTGGGGAGGGTTTTTATATTTTTATGTTTTTATGTTTTGTAAGCCGCCCTGAAACTTTGGAAAGGGCGGCATATAAATGTAAATAAATAAATATATGCAATATAGCAGAAAGGAAAGGTTAATCGAGAAGCGTTCGAAATTCTGAAATTTAATTAGGTTAAAGAGAAAATATAAGGTTTGAATTCACATTTTTCCCTATGCAATTATTGACTCTGCATTCATAAAAAGACCAGTATTAAGGAATGCATTTTTTAAAAATTAAAAAATGGGCCTGTCTTCAGTTGAAAGTGATCTATGAGGTGTTGTAAAGCTGACAGATGTCACTGAATTTTAACAAATAGGTAAGAGAACATTGTAACACTAGATGTAGGCTTCTAGAACACCATAGGAAGAAGCATTAGAAATGTTCTGTATGGAACAGGGGATGTATATATAGGTACAACAAGCAGGAGGGTGTTATTCTGTTGCTGCAAAGAAGAGAATTAGGAAGAGCAACAACAGACTCTATTGTTAAAGTCACTCTCATGCTTTCTGTATTCTAGGAAACGTTAACACACAATATCTATAAGACAATGTTGGCTTTTTTTTAGTAAATAATGTAAAACGGCCATTAAATGACCATTATTATTGTTAAAGGGACACATCTAACTCCCCGTGCATTGTACTGAAAAAAATTATCTCTATATAATAATGTTAGACGGGAGAGTGGGACTCTGAGTGGGAACAGGCCAGCACCCAGGGCTACATTGCATGGTAGAGGGAGGACAAAGAGTGACCAAGGGGGTAGCTGCTTTCCCAGAGTGCAGCTGAAGGTGATTTTGCTGGACAGGGCTTCAGCGGACTTCCAGCTCTCCCGCTATTTCCATCCCCGCAGCCTATGGCAGGGCCGTAGGTGTCGCTCCGTGGGCGTCGCGCCAAAGGACTGCACGCGCAAGGGCGCGCCCTTGTGCTCACAGCCTTTGGCGCAGGTTGAGGCAGGGGCGGCAGGGTCTCTTTGGAGTTCCTCCTGTGACAATTGCCTCGTTCCTGTGGGTGGAGCGATGACTCATAAAAGGTGACGCGTAAGTCCAATTATGACAGCTGGTACAGCGCCACAAGCGTCTCAGTCTAAAGAACTTAAGATGGATGCTTTTTTGTCCTTGTCGGCAAAGACTCAATCTAAGACTTCCCTTCACTCGCTACGATCCCCAGGTTCTAGTAAGGACTCTTCCCATGGTAGCTCTTTCCTGGCCTCTTCAGCTAGAGAAGTACATTCATTTTCTGTGGGCGGGGACTACGAGCCAGATAATCTGGGAGCTCCTTTCCAGGAAGATGAATCCATGATGCATCTATTAGGCAACCAGTGCTTCATGGTGGCAGGTTTGATTAAGAAACTACTCTCCCAAGTAGATAGGATTATAGTATTACTTGGATCCCAGAAGGGTACCGTTGCTCAGATTGTGGGGGGTCTGGCAGAGCTTAAGAGCCAAAAGGTGGGAGAGGAAGTCCAAAAGCTTATGAAAGCCCAGCTGATAGCCCAGACCTCATCCCAACCAGCGACTGTAAACTCTCCTGGGTTAAATACCCAGTCAGCAAGGGGGGGAAGAACTTCCCCCATTGCTGTAGCAGGTCTACCCTCCAAAATATACTTTACATGATTATGCCCTAGTATTCCGAATTCATGTACTCCCAAATGGCTCCTTTCCAAAATGGTATACAAAACAAGATATTCGTTTTCATGTATCTTCAATTTTAAATAGGGAAGTGCCGTGGGGGCAGATTCGTTCATACCAAATTTTGCCAGCTCCTAGGAATGTACAGAGATTAGTTATTACATTTAAGTCTCGAGAATTGGTAGAGAACATCCGCTCCCAGGCATATTTATTTTCTACGTGGGGTGTTGTCCTTGGGGATGTGTGTTCAACCATAGGAAATCATCCACTTTTGGCAAGACATGTAGGAGAGAGGACGGTGCCTCAGCCCACTTCTTCTCAGGTTAATGGAAGGGAGGGGACACTAGGTCCTTCGGGGGTACAAAAGAAGACAAAGGCTCCCATTCGGGATCGTCTACGAACTATAGCTATGGCCCCAACATCTCCAGTAGCAAGTGAGCTAGCCTCACACAAGGATAGTGTGGTGGAATATAAGATAGGGCAAATTAGTGAACCTGTGGTAGAACTGCACATGATGGACATAGCACCTCCTACTTTGTCACCCTTGGGTGAGATTCTTGTTACAGTGGGTGGTAAGGAAGGAAAGGAGCATAATTCTGTTGTGTTGATTTCCCTCTCCTCAAGAAATCACCCAAGGGGCACGAGTTACTCTGTCACTGATTCAAACATGGATAACCCACAATGAGAAGTTGTGTGTCATGATGAATCTTTCACTATCTGCTCTTGGAATTCGGCAGGGTGGACTCGCCATTTACAATCGAGTGATTTCATACCCTTCCTGACCCAATATCAGATTATATGCTTACAAGAAACATGGGAAGTGGTCCCCTTATATCTGCCAAATGTTAGGTTATTTAATTTGGAGGCTTGCCCATCCCTTCATGGGGGCCACCCAAGTGGTGGCCTGGCTTGCTTAGTAGTATCGGAGTGGGCGAAGGGTGCATGCTGTATCCTAATGCTCCCTCCAATAGCCTTGGGAATCTCGGTTGGGATTGGCCAGGATGTGGTGTTTATTATTAATATCTATTTTCCACCTAGTAACTCTTCCTTCTATAAGGAGGAAGCCTGGATAAAATTACAGAGAGCTTTGGAAGAGTTACAAGAGACCCACCCTAAAGCTAACCTTATTTTAGTGGGAGATTACAATGCCCGAATAGGCCCAAATAATGGTTCCCTGAGGGAGCATGGGATTTGGCTGGCGCCATTAAATAGTGTTTGTCTGCAAAAGCATTTGTCAAAAGATCAAAGGATAAACGTTGCCGGCCTCAAATATGCTGCAATTATTAAGGATCTTCTTCGTATCATATTAAATGGGTCAGGGTTCTTAGATTTGGAGGGCAAGTTCACACATATAGGGGCCCACGGGGCCTCAGTCATCGATCTAGTAGCAGTATCTGCAAATATCCTGCCGATAGTCGCAGATTTTAGGGTGGTCTTTAATGATCTGAGTGAGTATCTCCCACTCATCCTTACTTTGGATCGTTTACTTGGCATGCGGCCCCAAGTCAAGCCATGTGACCATGTCTTCCTGGAACTTCTCCCAGTAAGGAAATGGGATCAATGGCAGGTTTCTCGGTTCCAGGAGCTAATGGGGAATCAAGAAATAGTTGACCTGAGGGGTCAGATTCTAGGGGATTTACCAACTGAAGGGAAATTAGAGGCTTATGAGAGAGTTATGTCCTATCTGAATGATTCCTTATACAGTCTACAGACTGGAGGGCGAGTGGGGATGAGACAATCTACTGACAAACCCTGGTTCGACATGGAATGCAGGCGTGCAAAACATACCTTGGCTAAATTCTATTCGATCTATCGTACGTCGCAACAGAGCGATTCCCTCCAAGCTTTTTATGAGCATAAAAAGATCTATTTAAATCTGATTAAAGGGAAGAGACTAAAGTATTGGGAGAAAGGTTGGAATAAGATGCTGGCAGCAGCGGTTGCAGGAGACTCTAGGCAATTTTGGAAGTGCGTAAATGGATCTCTTTTCCCAATTTCTCGGAATTCGGTTTATCCTGTCCCACCACACACCTGGGAACAGTACTTTGAAAAGAACCTTTATGACCCTAGTAGCCAGGAGAGTGCTCCTGGCAGAATTCTAGCTGACACTCCAGAGTGGCCTCCGGTAACTGCTGAGGAATTGGTTCACCATATTAGAACCTTTAAATCTAACAAAGTGCCTGGACCCGATAGGGTGCAGATAGAATGCATATGGGTCCACCTTGATTGGTGGGTTCCTATGCTTACAGCCCTGTTAACAGTTTAAATCTCAAGGGAGTTTTCCCAGTGGAATGGGGGACAGCTATTGTCGTTCCTATCTATAAAAAGGGGTCCCGAGCCGATCCAACTAATTATAGGCCTATAAGCTTGCTGAGTCTAGTCAGCAAGCTCTATGGTTAAGTGCTTTTGTTTAGATTGACTGCTTGGATTAATGAGGCTGCTATTCTCCATCCTGAGCAAGCAGGCTTTCAGCTCTCCTGTTCAACTATGGATCATTGTCTTATGTTGCTCCACCTGATCGAGAAGTATAGGGCAAAAAATCATTGCTTTTATGTTGCATTTCTTGACCTGCGTGCAGCTTTTGATCGGGTAAATCGCCAGTTGTTCTGGGAAAAATTGCATGCCACCCCTTGACCATAGGCTACTTCTTATTAGAGGTCTCCATCAAAACACCTCTTTAAAAATTCAAGTTGACAGGGCTGGCCATGTGTCTAGGCGGGTTTCAACAAATGTGGGGGTCAGGCAGGGGTGTGTCCTGGCCCCCACTCTGTTTAATCTATTCATTAATGACCTAGTCCCTATGATGGCGAACTCTAGGTTACATCCTCCCAAATTGGCGGCTAGAGCATTGGGCTGTCTGCTGCTTGCGGATGATCTCGCCTTGCTTTCTCAAATAAAGGTGGGGTTAAGAAGGCAATTGGACAAATTTGCCGCTTATTGCATTTCCAATAATTTGGAAATAAATTACCAGAAGTCAAAGGTGGTGAGGTTTTCAAACTCCCAAAAGACTTTTCACTGGCCCATTGGTGGTCAAGAAATCCAGCAGGTCTTTACTTTTAAGTACTTGGGGCTTTGCTTTCAGGCTTCGGGCTCCTGGAAGATACATGGCCAAAGGGCTATGGATGCTGCCAAACCTGTGGTGAGAGCTATCGCCAAATACTTCCACAAGACAGGTAGGAGGACCGTGGTTCCTGCGCTCCAGGTTTGCGATGCTAAAGTGCTCTCTAAACTCCTGTATGGGGCTGGGCTGTGGAAGCCACTCTCTAACGTTAGCTTGGCGTCCTTGCAATTTCAATTTTTCCGCCAGCTGCTTCGCATCCCCCTGGGTACACCCGCTGCAGCAGCCCGACTGGAAGTGGGACAACAGAGTTGGGATAACTTGGGATGGGAAGCAGCATGCAAACTATGGATCAAGATCTTCGGTGGTCCCCAGTTGGGTCTTACGGCCTTTTATGTCAAAGGCAAGTTCAAGGACTCATGGGCTAAGTCTTTGGCTAGCTTTTTGAACAAGCAGGGTTTTTCTGAGCAGGTTTTGTTAGTGCAGTCCTTAGGTCAGCTAAAAAATACTGTACTATGGAGGCTCAGAGATATAGCCAGGCAGACTGACATAGCAACTGTGAGGGCTTCACCTCACTTAAGAGAATTTATCAACTATCTGCCCAGCCTGGGGGAGATAGCCTCCTATTTAAGAACAGAGACCTCAGCACATGGGAAGTACTTGTTGATGTGCGCTCGTCTAAACGCTTTGCCTACAACTAGTCTCCGGGGAGACGTTGGGGACGGTGCTGGCGAGGGTGGTGAATGCGTCCCTTCGGCAGGGGAGGTTGTCGCCTTGCTTAAAAGAGGCTGTGGTGCGCCCCCTGCTGAAAAAACCATCGTTGGACGTAGACGCGCTCGCCAGCTACCGACCTGTCTCTAACCTTCCCTTTTTAGGGAAGGTTATTGAGCGGGCAGTGGCGCTCCAGCTCCAGGGTCATCTAGATAACATCGGGCTCCTTGACCCTTTTCAATCTGGGTTCCGCCCCGGCTATGGCACCGAGACGGCGTTGGTGGCCTTGGTGGACGACCTCCGCCGGGAGATGGATGCGGGATGTTCGACATTTCTCATCCTGCTCGATCTCTCGGCCGCTTTTGACACCGTGGACCATGGGCTGCTGTTGAGACGACTGCGTGACCGGGGGGGTCTGGACGGGACTGTTCTTGAATGGTTCCGTTCATTCCTCTCGGGGAGGAGCCAGCGGGTGGTGTTGGGGGAGGAAACATCGAGCCCCCGCGCCTTACCGTGTGGCGTTCCGCAGGGATCGATCTTGTCTCCATTATTATTTAACATCTATATGCAGCCCTTGGGGGAGGTCGTGAGAGGGTTCGGGGTGCGATGTCACCAGTATGCTGATGATACTCAGCTGTACCTCTCGTTTTCTACCGACCCAGACCCTGCTGTCTCGGTGCTATCCCAATGTTTGGAGGCCGTGGCGGATTGGATGCGGCGGAGCAGACTGAAGCTCAACCCAGATAAGACGGAGGTGATGGTGGTGGGGAGGGCGAAGGGGGTGGTGGCCCCCCTGATTGGGGGGGTTTGCCCCCCTGTAGCTCAGCAGGTCCGGAGTCTGGGGGTCATATTGGACGCAGACCTGCGGCTGGAGCGGCAGGTGGAGGCAGTCGCTAAGGCTGCCTTCCGCCAGCTTTATCTGGTACGTAGGCTGCGTCCGTATGTCTCTGGCCCGGACCTGGCCTCCCTCATCCATGCCTTCGTCACCTCGCGGCTCGACTACTGCAACGCGCTCTACGTGGGGCTTCCCTTGTTCTTGGCCCGGAGGCTGCAGCTGGTGCAGAATGCGGCGGCTCGTCTTCTTACGGGGACGGGTCGCCGGGAGCACATTACACCGGTGCTCCGAGCGCTGCACTGGCTGCCGATAGTGTGCCGGGCCAAGTTCAAGGTCCTAGTGATGATCTATAAAGCCCTATACGGCCTTGGCCCCTCTTACCTTAGGGACCGCCTCGCCCTTCGCGCCCCGGAACGGCTCCTGCGGTCTGCCGGGGGTGCCCTCCTGGAGGTCCCCCGTGTTAAGCGGGGGGCCACGATGGAGCGAGCATTCTCGGTGGTAGGGCCGCGGCTGTGGAACTCCCTTCCGGAGGAAGCTCGCCTGGCCCCAAGCCTTTTGACATTTCGGCGGAACTGTAAGACCTGGCTGTTTGCCCAGGCCTTTGGGAGGGAGGGTGGGGGGGGTGATTTTAATCCCCCGCCCATTTATTTATTTATTACTGTCTTTTAGCCCTGTTTTATTGATGCATTTTATATTTATATTTTAATTGATTTTAATTGTTTTTTATTATTGTTGTCAGCCGCCCCGAGCTGCATTGCAGGAGGGGGCGGGATAAAAATCTATTAAATAAATAAATAAATAAACTATCTTGCAGGGTCGTTTAAGAGGAACTGCTTATGAGGACAGACTTTGCCCTTTTGATGCTCTTGAAGATGTACAATTCCATTAGAACACGATATTTGGCCCCGCTTATATTGAGTTATCCGGGAAGAACGGATCTAAATTTATTATGGTATGCCCTAAATGCCCCTGAGTTCATGCAAGCTTCTCTACATTTTTTGATCAAGGCTTTTGGAATCAGAAATAGATTTATGAATTCCAAAACCCTGGAGGAGGAGAGGATGGAAGATTCACATTGCACACAACATGTAGTCTGGGTATAGTGAATTATAATAAAGTAGGGGGGGAGGAGCCTTGAATTTTTAGCTTGGCCCAAGATACGGCTCTAGATCAATATAATGTTTTTTAATTTTGAAGCAGGGGTATTTTCTTTTTAAAATAAATTTGTCTACGGCAAGAGGGTTCTTTCCCCCCCCCTTGCCTTGTGTAAAAGGACCAAGGTTACTGTATAGATATTTTTAACCTATGGTCTTGTTTTTGTATATTTTATAATTATTTGTATACGTATTTTTATATTGTTTTATATTGTGTTTGTAAGATTGCTATGGCCTTTGGCCACGTAAATAAATTCTTTCTTCATCATCATCATCATCATCATCATCATGTTAGACTGCAGTCACAGATTGCATTAGAACACAGTAGCAACTAGCAAGGAAGGTGGCAATTAAGTGAATGTGTATTTTCATGCATCTATTTTTCCCATTTCACTTGGAATTTTCATGCGCTTTTCCTTCATCTCATTTTCCATTATTGCTGGCCAAGATATTTGTGTGTAAATAGAACCCTCGTAAGCAAACCAGGGCTGGTTTATGGTTTTGCATCAAAGCAGTGTGAAATTTGCAGTCTCGCACACTCTTTGGAAGGGAAACTCAGCAGTTTTGATTGAGTTCAGTTTTCTTTTATCTTTTGAGCTCTTTCAGAGCTGAAACTCAAAGTGAAGCACAGGAGGAGGTGCAAGCCTATGTGAATCAGAACCAAAGGAAACATGCGCTTAGCTCTATGAAGTGAAGGTGCCATATTCACACAAGCCTAACTAGTTATTTTGATAATTAGTTGGGAAGGGAAATGAGCTATAGGAAAAAGTGAACATTTCAAGCGCTCTCTGTAGAACAAAACAGCTTAGAAAGTTTCCACTTCTTCCTAAACAGCTTCAGCCAAATTGATGACAAATGAGGTGTAAATCAGTACTAGTTACTAGGGATGGGAATTTCGGTTTTGGATAGAAGTTAAATTGTCCCAAAATGGCCATTTCGAACTAATCTGAGATTTTTGGATTTTTTTTTGTTTCAGCATTTTGGTTCTTTAACATTGGTGTGTTTCACTTTTTTGGATTGTGCTGGTTTGGGGTTGTTGTTTTTCATTACAGCTTCTTCTCATTGACTTCAATGGTAAAAAAAGATCGGAAACCAAAGAAACCAAAACGAGTTCTGAAATTCATAAAGAACTAAAACCAAAAACTGCAAAACCGAAATTCCCCCTGGAGTCCCATCCCTGCTCATTACTACTGTATTTTTAACTAAAAAAAAGCCTTACCTGTTCTTGCCACTGCCTTTGGCCGACCACGGTAGCTTTCATTATATTTTCAAGAACAACCTCTAACAGCATATTTGGCCGTAGAGGCAGTGTTTCTTCATTGTGCTGCTGTGACTACCTGCCTCTTGGAAGCCATCATGCTGACGGTTGTAATATATATGTACTACGTTCCTTACCATACATACTTCATTTTTTTCAATAACTAAACTTGCACATTTTATAATTATGAAAATAAAATAGTTTCATAATTATAAAATGTGCAAGTTTAGTTATTGAAAAAAATGAAGTATGTATGGTAAGGAACGTAGTACATATATATTACA
>QEPC01012741.1:2073221-2087330 GCA_003113815.1 Sphenodon punctatus
GAGGCCAGTATGAATTTTGACCACAAGCAATTAACGTTTAAGCTGCAATAACTTTTTATTTTCCTGATGGATATTTTTCAAACTTTGTGGATATGATGGTCCTCACAATTTACAGCCATGATGAAATTTTCCGAAACGTAGGTCAAGCGGTTTTTGCAAAATTGGGGCTTCAGCAGTCTCCTGTTTATAATGAAGAGTGGCTGTACATTTAAGTATTCAGGCAGCTGCCGCTGCCTGAAAATATAGCATTCTCCATGGGACAAGGACAACTTCTTTCTCTTTGTTTTCAGTGTCAAATAAACTATTGGTGCTCAGAACTCTGTTCCCTAATCCGTCCTCCTTTGGGCATGACAACTCCCATTCAGTTCAAGGTGATCTTCCTGTCTGCTACGTGGAGATCAAAGGGCCTTGTACTTCAAAAGAGAATATTTTCTTCTTTACCTGTGATTATTTAATGAGATACTGGTGTCCAGTAGCCTTTTCTTCATTAATAAACAATTTGTGTATTTTGTTCAGAAAGCTATTTTACAAGGTGTATACAGTTTTTTGCATTGATTATACTCAAGAAAATGTGTGTAATGAAAAAAAACAAAAAGGGTATTCAACTCTCTGAAGTGATTAAATTCAGAGACTTTGGGGAGAAAGGGTCTAACAAAATAACAGTTCACTACATGACATCAACTATGAATTATTAATTGTATTTATGATATTACCCATGCATACCCAATTAAAAAAAGAACATGTTGAATAGTATGGAGAAGAAGTTCAAATAAGAGATACTTACAGGTATACCTAATTTTTCTGATTTCCAAATGGGATGGAACACTCACTTTTGACTGTTCATTTTAGTTTGGGGCGAGCAAAAAGCACTGCCCCCGTCGCCCTGGCTAGGCTGCCAGATCAAAATTTCAAAAGAAAGGGGACACAAAGAAGCTGTGGAGGTCTGACATATGGGATGATATTTTAAAATAAGGGACATTTCTTAAAATACAGATTAACTGGCAACTTTAATAAAAACCCATTCAATAGAGTAAAAACTATCCCACCTCTCCTTACCTCCCCCTGAAAAACCTATGAGCTAAATTAAAAATCACAGAAAAATAAAACTAGATCCTTCAGAGTTTGCTAAAAAATCTCTGGCAGATTTTCTCTATTTCACCATGGGTTATGGATTATTAACACTTAAAGAAAGTGAAGCAAAAAATACAAATAACAATCAAATTCTGCTCTCCAAAACCCAACATCTGACTAAAACAGTTCTAGGACAGTTCCCCCCCCCCCCCTTCCCCACCCTTGGAAGTAATAATTCTTGAATAGCTATGTATCTGGAATTGACCCAAGAGGAACCTTGTTCACTATGACTAAGGCAGTGGTTCCCTGATTTTTCCCTGCATAATCTCCATTTTGAGACTTAGGCCACATTCGCACCTCACAGTGGTGCGGTGGAGAAACTTCTGTGAACCAAAGACATAGCGGGGGGAGGAGGGGGTGTTAACATGTGAGCCCCCTCCCACTTGTGACTATTGGGGGCTGGGTACCCCAATATCCGCCGTTCCTTAACTCCAGGGGGAATTAGCTTAATTTCTTAAACCGGGGTCTCTGCGTGTCCCAAGGATCAGTCCGAGGACAGATGTGCGCTACAGACAGTTTGTTACCCTCCCAAAAAATGGGGGGAAAAGGGAAGGAGACAGATATTCAATAAAAACAAAAAAGGTTTATTTAAGTACATAGATAACATGGGGAAACACAGCCCCAGTCTGACTGGAGGCTCAAAGGTAAAACACAAGCGGCAGCGAGGAAAACAAAAGTACAAAGAAAAAAAGGGGGGGGGAGCGAGGGAAGGGAGAGCCGGTGGGGATACAGCAAAAGGGAGAGATAGAGATAGAGAGAGAAAGTCTGGACCTGTGGGTTACCTCTCCTTTCCTGTTGCAGAGGGGACAGGCGGCCCGCGGATCCAGCAAAGTCGGGGTTGGAAGGGAAGGGGCAGACCAAAGTCTGGGAGACCCTTCAAGACACAGACACACACAGAGTAGCTTGCACGTGTCCATATCCAAAGCTTCTTAGTTTCCAAAAGGGATGCGAGGGGCAGTTATAGGGTTCAGAATAAAAGATTTAGGATAGATGCAAGGGTGTTACAAAAGGCGCACAGGGAGGACAAAGGGACACAAATGACCCATCAGGGCATATCCGGGTGGGTTTCTAATTGAGACAAAAGGGAACCATGGGGACAAAATGGAACTCCAGGTGGGTGCTTAGGTGTCACAAAAGGGAAGAGACCTAGGGGAGCCATAGGCAACAGACACACAATGGACACACTTGGGCATGAATGGGGAGAGGACATTCTGGTGATTTGGGAGGAGTTGTGAGAGGGACCCAAGGTTAATGGCTGCACCTGGGTTTCTGTGCTTAGGAGGGGGTTGGGGGGGCGGTAGGGGATACTAATATTCCATGTCTTTGAGGCTGTTCCTAGCCTGAGTTCTATTCACCAGAGGTTTCTCAAAACAGGGAGAATGCCCTTTCTTAATGGCCCCGTACTTACTGAGGGCTATCTCCTCTTAATCACCTCCTTCCTGGATCAGGCTGGTATCCACCTGGGTGAACTCCCTTTTCCTAGGTCCCATGGTGGCTGGGCCCGATCCTTGCTCTGACTTGTTGGGGGGGGGGGAGAATCCTGAGTCCAATGCCCACCAGCCCATGTCCTTTGCCAAGTATGGGGGGGCTGCTCTAACAGGGGATGATGGAAGTACCACTGGTGTGAATGAGGTTCCACTGCAATTTTACTTGCAGATGACAGGGCTCAAAATCTAGCCCTGTCATCTGTGAGTAAAATTGCGGCAGAACCCTGTTGACACCAACAGTACTTCTGGCATCTGGTTCACACCACAGTACTCCCCCCGCTGCGTCTTTGGCGCACAGCAGAAGTTTCTCTGCCGTGCCACCATCAGGTGTAAATGTGGTTCAAGTATAATTCCATGGAATTATGGAAGTCATGCCCTCAGACAGCAACAAGGACATGCAGAGTGTATTAGATATCAATAGACTATGTGACCTTAACTGTAGATGGCACAATCTTGCTTGAAGTCTTGACCCATATTTTGGAAATGCTTTGCTAAGGTCCATAGGGAAGCTGACAGCAAATTATGGTCAACGGTAATAGAAAATTGTCATGAACGGTTCACCCAAAAAACCTCTCCCAACTCTCAGCCCCACCCAACCAGCCCCTACCCCCACCCTTCCAAATCCCTTTTTAAAGAAAAAGGTTTTACAACACCTCCAGAAGATGCTTACGCCTTGACTCAGATGAACCTCCAGAAGAAGGTCGTTCCAGAAAACTGGGGCAGCGACCAAGAACACCCTCCTGAGCACTCCCATCCTACAGACAAGAGTAGCAGATGGAACTTGCAAGAGGGCACTACCAGCCGACCACAGGGGTCACAATGGAACATAGTAGGACAGGTGGTCTTTCAGATATGTGGATCCCAGACTGTTTAGGGCTTTAAAGGTCAAAGTCAGCACCTTGAATTGTGCCTGGAAGACTTATATAGGCAGCTAGCACAGCCTTCCAAGCACTGGTGTTATGTGCTCCCTGTGACTCGTCCCCAAAAGGAGCTGAGCCGCTGTGTTCTGCACAAGCTGCAGCTTCCAAACTGTCATTAAGGACTGCCCCACGTAGAACACATTGCAGTAATCTAGCCTTTGCGGTGATGAGAGCATAGATGACAGTGGCCAGATCTGAGTCAGTAAGCAAAGGCCACAGTCTCCTCTCCACATGGAGTTAGTGAAAAGTGTTCCCAGTCCCTAACAAAATCAACAGAGTAGAATTTCCCTTATCAATCTCTAGGTGCAGATCATCGACCAAGGCCACAAGTGAAGTCTCCATGCAGTACTCAAGTTGAAAACCCGACTGAAACGGGTCCAGGAATTCAATACTGTCAAGATGAACGTGGAGCTGCTGGGCAACCACCCATTCAATAACTTAGAGACAGGCCGATAGCTGGCCGGGAAGTCAGCATCCAAAGATGGTTTCTTAAGCAGGTGCCAGACAACCACCATTTTAAGAGTATCCGATACCCTGCCCTCCTGAAGGGAGGCGTTATTGTTTAATTTTTTTCAAATTTTTATCCCGCCCTTCCCATGAAGGCTAAGGACATCGACAACCCCTGCCAGCAACAGCCCCAAAGTCTCCCAGATTGCTTTCACCAGCCAGGACTGGCAAGGATCTAATTCACAACTGGTTGCCCTCGGCGCCCCAAACACCTTGCCCGCATCAGTGGGTGATATCAATTGAAACTGTTCTAAATAAACAAGACAAGACTGAGCTTCCCTATACCCAAACTCTGATCTTCAGACAAAGTGGATCTGCACCCAGTTCGTGGTGAATAGAAGTGATTTTGTCTGCAAAGTAATTAATAAAAATGTCTCAGTGGGCATTAGATTACTCCATTTCCTGGTGGACAGAGGTCAGATCAGCCAAGCCCCTCACGACCCAGAACAGCTCTTCAAGACAAGACTTTGCAGACGCTATGATAACAGAGAAGAAAACTCTCTTAACCACCATCACAGCCACAGCATAGACTTTCAAAAACCATCTATGCTGTAATTGGTCGGCTTCAGTGCAAGTCGAGCGCCACCTGCTCTCAACTGCCTACCCTCCCACTTCAGTCAACTCAGGTCCTCCGAATACCAGGGAGACCTGCGCTGTCAAAGCTGTGGGAATAGGCGTCATTCCACAAGGCCACCAGGTCATCAACAAAGTAGACATCAAGGTTAGTAGGCAACTAGGCATATCCCCCAGAGAGTTCTCGAAACCAAATGAATCATTAGTCTCCGGGGGCGGACCAGCTGCACCAGTCCACCACCCTGATGAGGGCATTGGAGGGTCAGGGTCTGAGCCTTCAGTAGTTAATCATTAGTGCTGAAACAAGAATCAAAATGATTCCTGCAGAAATCGAGAACTGGCAGCGAGATCTCACTAACAGTTCAAGATCTTGTGAGCTTCTTTTAAAAAAATTAAAATACTCTGCGCATGTGCAAAATGGCTGCCGCAGACATTCTGGGCATGTGCAGCCCTTTTCCAAGATGGCGCAGGCCGCATCGGTGCCATTTTGAAAAAGGGAAGCTGGTCTGCACATGCACAGAACTGGCTGTCCTTTTTCAGAATGGCGCTGAAGCAGATCACGCAATTTTGGAAAGGAGCTGTGCATGTGTAGAATGGCTGTGGTGGCCATTTTGTTCATGCACAGAGCGTAATCTTGCAAGAATGATATCAGAAATGGCTGATTCTCAGCTCTTCAAAAAATCTCATCAAGAGCCGAGTTCTCTGCAAGATTCTCAAGATAAGCGAAATCGAGTTTCAGCACTAGTAATGATCCGATCATGACAATGGTGGTGCAACAACCCTCATGAGAACCAGAACTCCTGTTTCCAGGCTGCTGCCAAACATCAAATCCAACATGTGTCCCAGCTCATGTGTCCAGGTCATGGTGGCTATGAACTCCTGCCAGCCTCAATATGTATGTTGAAATCACCGAAAACAATAAGTTTAGGCGATCTCAGCACACCTCCAAAACCAGCTTGGCTAGAGCAGTCAGGGAGTCTGCTGGGCAACGGGGTGGTTGGTACACCAGCAGATTCCCCTATCTGTCATCCACCAAATCCAGCACAAGGTGGACACACTCCAGGTTGAGTGAGTCAGGCACCAGAAATCTGAAAGGTCAAGGTAACTTTACAGTTCACAGCCCCCACCCCATTGTCCTAGGCTTATTCTGCACTGAGTATCTGGCTGGCACCATCTGGGACAGAACAGGCCCAGATGCCTTGTCCAGCCAAGTTTCTATTCAGAATTTTTATCTGAAGAGAGGAGAAAAAACTCGCCACCATACTGGATTTGTACCAGGAGTAATAAAATGAAGGTTTGGTTTGGTTTGGTTTGGTTTGGTGCTTTTGTTTTCTAGTTGACTAGTAGATCCAACTCGGTGCCAGATTGTAATAGGGTGGCTCTCCAGAGTCGGTAGGAGCCCTATTAGTTGTGCTGCCTGGGTAACTATGTAGCCCAACACAAGCTTTGAAGCATGCCCAGTCAGGTCTGTAGAGCCTCCCAGAGACTAAGTCCAATAACATTCTCAGTACGGCTGTAGCAAACTGAGCATGCTCAAACTGAGAATCGAGCCCAGTGTTGGTGGTTTTGTACTAAAATAATGGAGGTTTGAACTGGTGCAAGGTCTGGGATTATGTGCAAAAGGCCTTGGGCCTGACCATACCTTTTCATCCTGAAATAGCCCTTTTAGGGCTTTACCCAAAATCTATACCAACCCTTGCCAACAGCCAACGTGTAAAATTATTATATTGGTAGTTATAGATGTAATTGTTCAAAATTGGAAATCAGCATTGGAACTTTTTACCACAGAGTGGATCAGTCACCTGTAGTATATTTTCACGATGAAGAAGATAGCATTCGAATTGGAGGGTACATATGGGGATTTTGAGAAAAGATGGTCTCCCTGTGTTAGCATTATACAGGGTAAAACCATTATAGAGGATGGGAAATCTTTCTGTTTGCTTATTCTGTCTAATGAATTTAGAAGAAATTACATTTCTAAGATAATATTTCTTTTTCTGGGTTTTGTTGTAGATTTGATGATTTAACTGTATTGTGTGTTTTCATGTGTTTTTCATTTCTTGGATATGTATATTTGCATTTAATATTTATTTTTTTAAAGAAAGGACAGCCATGGTGGCCAATGAGACACAGCCATGGCGGCCCCTTGCCCAGGTATGCCAGGGCACAACAGATGTGCTAGTAGCCTGCTGTGGTCCGGTCGGGTGGACCATACCCTGGGCTGTGATCTCAGAGATATGCTGAAGTTACAGACTGGGCTAGCCACCAACATGTCTAGGTGGGGCCTGAGCTACAGCGGTTCAAAGTCACATCTGTTTTATCCAATGTCTTATGCCCATCTAGCTAATATTACTTGGCACTTTAGGCATCACAGTAGAAATGAAACATTTTGTAGGAAGATGGGGTAGCAATTATATGGACTGGTTTGTGGAGAGTAACCCACACGAAGGGAATATTCAAATAAGCAAGTGCTTGTTTTAAGAAGCTGACAAATCAGTAATGGTGGCTGGCATATCTGCTAGTAGTGAGGGCAATACTGCAAGAACATTTGATTACATTTTTCTAGTTGAGTTTTCCTGGCAGGTGAGAGGAGACCCAGAAGGGAAAGTCCTTCCTCACCAGTTCCCGAAGAGCCAAAGGGCTGGGAAATAGGATTCTAGGTTGATCTTTGCAATCCACATAAATAGGATTCCATTGGCCCTCATAGCACCTACCTACTTACTCCCAGACAGAATAGCAGCTAGAAAACTCTTTTGGGCCAACCCTAAACCCATGTACGTGCATGCACACCATACAGCACTGGGGTATCATCTGGGGAATTAGCAGTCCCTCCCCCAGCCAAGCATTTACCTGCTTGTAGATACTAATCATGTGGGGTAAGTTAGGCACTCCAGGGCCTCACAGTAGTGAGGTTCCTGGTTTTGGTCTCCAGCCAAGCCTGTACCACAGCCTCCGGCCAAGCCTGCACCACTAGTACTTCCGATCAGTTAGTGTGGGCTTAACCCCCTGTATCTAGAACCTTTCGGAGTCACTACAGTTAACATATGCTATCTTACCCCTGTGCAGTTAAAATATGGTATTAAAGGAGAAACGGGACTATGTCGGCATAATTGTGAAGAGAAACGTGCACATTCATTGGCTGCCATCCTTTCACAGCAGCTTGGGGTGGCTCACAGCATCTTAAAAACAATATACCGCAACTAAAACCACTAAAAAAACAGCAATAAAACCCACAAGGAAGCATAAAAAACATCCCCACCACATTCAACCCATCACCCGTCTCCCTCACCAAAAGCCTGGCTGAACAGCCAGGTCCTACATTGTCTTCAGAATGAGGGGCGGTCCGGCAACAGGTGGACCTTCGTCGGGAGGGAGTTTCACAATCGTGGTGCAGCCACTGAGAACGTCCTCCTCATAGTAGCTTTATATTGCAAGAAATTCATGCTCCCCTTTGTGAACTGTTCTAAATCTTTATAATCTATGAATTTTCCTGACGTAAATAATTGTTCAGCTTGCAAAATTCCTCTCTTCTGCAAAGCTGCTCTCCATGGCTGTCCTTCATGGTGTGGGCAAGGTGCTGGGAGCACTGCATGGGCAGGGCCAGCCACCAGCACATTTGTTGTGCTCCCAAGCTGTGTGGGTGGTGGGAAAGCTCCCTAGCCGTGGGCACATCAGTTCGGTGCCCCGACCTGTCCCGGGCCGTATTGCCCGCAGTCAGAGAGCTGTCCCTCTGGCCGCACATCTGTTTTTACCCATTGGTGGAATTCATTTACTGAGTCTCTGTAAATGCATTTTTTACTACTGTTTCTCTCCCACCCACTTTCCTATCTCTTCTGATTGTTGGTTACTCCTGCCTGTTGCCTCTTATCTTAATTAGACTGTTTAGTGGTGGGGACCATTTTGTGCTGTGTATTGTGTTGCTTTCACAATGGGGCTCCTAGTCCAAAATAAAGGATGATGATGATGGTAATAATAGTTTCTCCATCCGCTACTGAACTCTACTCTGAACTTGGAGAATTGGGGGATCCTTAAAAAGAGAATTTTCTGATGTTTTCAGTCCTGTTTTGCTGCGGTGGGCTCTTGGAATAGATAATCAAAGGCAGCATCACATGTCTGTGTTTCAATTTCACCCTGTCCTATTTTTAATGATTCCTGGCTTCTAATCACAATGCAACTGTCACACAGGGGTATAACATTTCATTTCCCTGACCTGCTCTTCAATACGAGTTAAAACTAGGTGCTGAACAGTGATAATACTTGAATCATGCTGCCTGCATAATAATTTGATTGCATGCCTCTAAAAAGTATAAGATTTTGAAGGTGTGATCATTTACCTTACCCTGGGGAGAAGCAGATGGATATTTACCAGTTTCTCAATAGTACAGGTCAGAACTTAAAGCAAAAAAAATAATCATCAGAGTATGGTTAATAACAGGGAAAGTAAGTTTCATTGATGGCTGTGGCAGTCTAGACTTGCTGTGTTATTATCTTGGAGGCTTTTAAATTTAGCCATTACATCAGTCGATGAAGCACCTGTAAAAGAAATTTAGTTGGAAAAGGCTTGAAAACAACTTGTTGAGCAAGGACATTTAGAAAGCTTAAAGCTAAGTGCAGACCAGAAGCAAAGAGACACCCAACTGGTCAGCTTTGAGTGGGAAAATAAAGGGAGACCAATTTGCAGTAATAAAAAGAAGTGATTATTTGTTGGCTTGAATAAATAGCAGAAAAATCATAAAGGTTTTAACATGAATTGGCTTTATTAATTATTATTATTATTATTATTATTATTAGCAAATATTTATATAGCGCCAGCAATGTACCTGGCGCTTTACAAAGTAATTGAATAGATACGGTTCCTGCCGTAGGGCTTACAGTCTGAGGCCACTTTTAGATGAGACAAATTTGCGCATGATTGGTGAAAAATGTGGGTGTTTTAATGCTCGTTTAAACACTTAAACCGTTTTAAATGCGCATTTGCCATGATTGTGTAAAAGCCAAAACTGTTTTGAATGTGGTTTTTAAATAATGCGCATTTTTAAAAACCGGGTTTGAGCCCCTTTGATGATCGGAGGATGCCAAGACTGGTTTTAAAAAATACGCAGGAGTCAGGAAGGGCAGAGCGGAAGAGGTGGGTCTTGAGGAGGGATTTGAAGGTACGAAGGGAGGGGACGAGACAGATGTGAGCAGGGAGGGAGTTCCAGGGCTGGGGGGGGCAGCTAGGGAGAAGGGACGAAGGTGGTTAGGGGAGCAGGGGAGGCGTGGGAGGGTGAGAGAGAGGACAGAGGAGGAGCAGATTTCACGGACCGGAGTAAGGAGGGAAATTAGTGCAGAGAGGTAGGGAGGAGCAAGGTTGTGAAGAGCTTTATAGGTGAAGACTTAGGAGCTTGTGCAGGATTTGTTCAGGAAGGGGTAGCCAGTGAAGAGAGGAGAGGAGGGGCTGCACATGGTAGAAGAGACGGGCAGCAGAGTTTTGGACAGAGATGAGGGGAGAAAAGTGAGAGCAGGGGAGACCAGTGAGAAGGAGGTTACAGTAATCGAGGCGAGAGATTACCAGGGCATGAACAAAGGTTTGGACAGAGGAGACAGCAAGAAAAGGGCGAATCTTAGCAATGTTATGGAGAGAGAAGCGACAGGATTTGGCAACAGAGTCGATGTAGGGTTTAAAAGAAAGGGGTGAGTCAAAGATGAAGCCTAAACTATTGGCTTGAGGGATGGGAAGGATGGTGACCTCATCGATGAGGATTGACAGGGAAGAGGGAGAGGAAGGATGAGGGGGGAAGATAAGGAGTTTTAGCCATGTTGAGTTTGAGTTGACGTTGAGACATCCATTCTCTCAGATTGTAAGCCCTAGGGGCAGGGACCATGTCTATTTTATTACTTTGTAAAGTGCCAGGTACACTGCTGGCGCTATATAAATGTTCATTAATAATAATAATAATAATAGTAATCCAGTTAGAGATGTCAGAGAGTGAGCTGGTGAGGCGAGCTTGAATAGATGGAGAGAGAGAGGGAGTAGAGAGAGAGAGTTGAGTGTCATCAGCATAGAGGTGATATTGCAAGCCATGGGAGAGAATGAGTTTGCCTAGGGACAGGGTATAGATAGAGAAGAGGAGAGCGCCAAGGACAGCCTTGGGAAACACCAACCGAGAGTGAAAGAGAGGAGGAGGTGGAGTTGGCAAGAGACACATGGAAGGAGCGGTCAGAGAGGTAGGAGGAAAACCAGTTGAGGACGGCGCCACGGAAGCCAAGGGAGTGAAGTGAATCCAGCAAGAGTGAGTGGTCAACAGTATCGAAGGCAGCAGAGAGGCCAAGGAGGACAAGAATGGAATGGAGGCGATTAGATTTAGCCACAAGAAGAGCATTGGTGATCTTAGCGAGAGCAGTTTTGGTAGAGGGAGTCAAGGGAGGAGTTGGCGGAGAGGAAGTCGAGGCAGTGGGAGTAGAAAACACATTTAAGAAGCTTGGAAGCAAAAGGAAGGAGTGAGACAGGATGGTAGCTAGAAGGGTCAGAGGGGTCAAGAGTGGACTTTTTGAGGATAGAGAGACAGTGGCATGCTGAAGGCGGAAGGAAATGAGCCAGTAGAGAGGGAGAGGTTGATGATGTGCTGGAGGGAAGAGGTGACAGTGGAAACAATGGAGGTCAGGAGGTGGGAGGGGGATGGGGTCAAGGGGGCAGGTGGAAGGGTTGGAGGAGGAGAGCAGGGAGGAGATTTCCTCAAGGGAGGTGGGAGGGAAGGAGGACAGGAGAGGAGGGAGTAGGAAGAGGAAAGGAGTGGGAAGTGATGTCGAGGCTTTAATCAAAACAATCTGGAGTTTTTTATGTGTTTTCTTTTTTGTGGTTGTTTGTAAGGATGGTTGGTAACTCCCAGCTGTTGAGATTGGATTATTTTAATTTTTGTTTATTCCTATGAAAAGTCCAGATATCTTTTTAGTAGGCACTTGATAAATAGGAAAATAATCCCAGCTAAGAGAATATGTTCTCTTTCTCTTTTAAAATATTAATTAATTGTGGTTTTTTAGAAATGGGGTATCTGTTTTGGGGAGACAAGGGATCAGTACAAATTTGACTAGAACAAATTGGTTCTCATATAGTTGTAAAAGTATGAAATTATGTTTTCCTAGTTCATTCCTATATTTTATACCATTTGCTCCATACCTTAGGGTTAATGAGAAATCCTACACCACCCTCTTTTTTTAACCCCAAAGAACCAGGCAGTCATGCAGTGAACCTCGAGAGAGCTAAATTCCATGATATGACAGTGGGAGTAGCCCTGCCTAGCTTCTTGACACAACATAACCAGAGAGATTCTAATGTGTTGAGGACCCTGTGGAAGTGTGAAGTGCGTTAGGAGAAACACACTGGATTAAACCTATTTTAAGTGCAACAAGTTTTTTTTTGTATTATTTTTTAATGTTAGAAGTAGGAGATTAAATGGTTAGTCTTTTATTGGACCATCTTCTGCTCGTGAGTGTGTGCAAGCTTGTGAGCCTTTCTCAGGCAATTCTTAGTCTTTTTTAGTTAGGTAGAATAGCATTGTTGGTCTTGTGGAAAGTGTGAGGTGGTGTTTGTACCCTCTTGAGGGTGGTCAACAGGCACACCAGAAAACGAAGGGACACTGAAACAGGCAGTTTGGGAAAGAATATGAAACTGACAGTGGGAGACAGGTAGATCTTAAATTTATATTTGAAAGCATGGAGCCTACTATCATTTCAATTTCAATTTCCCTTTATTTGTACATTGTTTCTGAAGTAGAAGTACAAACTCCAAATCATCTCTTGTCATTTACATAAAGCTTGAACCAAAGTTCCCTTCCTGCTAATTTCAGATCAACCGCTATTGTCTGCTCCAAGTGTCTTCAAAGTATACTAGCTAGTGAACTAGTTAGGGTTGCTGCTGCTGTTGGGAGGGCGGGGGTGATCTTATTTATTTTGTTTGTTTTTTAAAAAAATAACTTGTACAGCAAATGAAAATTAAAAATAGAATGGTCTTTAACCACATTTTATTACAGAAACTATAGGTCTTAATTCTGCTCTTCAGAGGTTCCCAAACTGTAGGCTGGGAATCAGAATCCCACCTGCATGTCTTTGTTGCTGCCTGGGGTTGTGGAATTAATTATATTTAAGGGTGTTAACAAATGAGATGATGGCCCTCCGCAGTCCAGGTTTGGTCAGTGCAGCCCCCCCACCTCACTCACAGGTTTAGTGTGTCCTGTCCAACCTAATAAACAGGCATCCTGTTCATATACTTGCGGTCAGCCCCCATTTGAGGTGCCAATGAGAGCGAGAGCAGAGAGAAGCGCAGGAAGCGGTTGTTCCTCAGACACTCTAGGGTTTCCGCCTAGGACTCTATGGTGCTGGATGACCTGGATACACATGGAGGCACTGCACGAAACCTAACTAACAGGATGTGGACACGTGGGTGCTGGTGTACATTAGCCCACATTTGCCTGTTCAGCGGACTCCATATTCTCCAAGATCCCCCCATGAGTGGGGGCTGTGGGTCCACTGGGTGGAAGCCACATGGCTGGTGGAGGCGAACACCTAATAAACAGATAGGTGGACACTCACCTAGTGTGGGCTAATGTCTTGTTCGTGAACACCTTAAGTCTCAAAATGGAGTCAAATGCAAAATGTTGGGAACCTGCTAGCTGTCTCAATTCATCAGAGTAAGCATGGCAGGATTAGGCCCACGGACAGCAAGAAATCTACTTAAGCCTGTCATTTATATGTAATCATGGCCAAAACCTTTAAAAGAATTCTACACCCAAGTTGGATCTAGATATTTATAAAAATCTCAGCTCGTATTTGGGCACTAAAATAGGTGGCCAGAGTTTCTCACTCAGTATGCTCAGCTTTTTTGAAAACTCTGTCCATTAGAGTCACAGTCAGGGGTTAAAAAAACAAATCTGGCCCCAATTGTAGTTGTTCATATGGGATCTGTGTACTTCTGAAATGTATGTTTCTGATTGTTGTTGAACCCTTGAAAATCTGATCCCATGACCAAAATTTAGTACTGTGGTTCTTTTTCATGGAAAGGTTAAAACATACACACATATGCGCGCGCACACACACACAAAAGACAAGATAGAAAAGATTACATGCTTTCAACATCTTAGGCCATTTTTGCACTGAAGCCCCCTCCCCGCCTCCGCTGGGTGTGTGGGTGGAGGGGGCTTCCGTGCACATGCCGCAGTGGGGGGGATGGGTGCGCGCCCGTGGAAACACCATGAGCAGTGGGTGGGAGTGCATGCATGCGTGCTTCCAGGGCACACCCATCTCCATCCATCACCCACCTGTTAGGAAGGGGGGGGGAAGAGGGTAGATAGGTTGTCCAACCCCAGGGAACTGCTTGTGTCCTTCTCTCCGAGGCCACGCTGGGTTACAAGTAATCCCCTCAGGTTGTTGGGTGGGCTTTCCTACGTCAATAGAAGGCAACCCATATCATCATAGGGGCGGAGAGAAGGGGCCACTCGCAGACGGAAAAGGGAATG
>QEPC01012741.1:2101689-2138553 GCA_003113815.1 Sphenodon punctatus
GCCCCCATCCTGTTTTACTGTTTTAACTTCAGTGGCCTTGTTTTAAATGCTGCTGATTGTTTTAAACTGTTTTTATAGTGTTTTTATGTATTTATAAATTGTTGGAAGCCCCCATCCTGTTTTACTGTTTTAACTTCAGTGGCCTTGTTTTAAATACTGCTGATTGTTTTAAACTGTTTTTATAGTGTTTTTATGTATTTATAAATTGTTGGAAGCCGCCCCGAGCTGGTGACAGGAGGGTGCGAGGTATAAATCATAGAAAGAAAGAAATAAAATAAAATAACGCTAACTCCACTTTAACACCACTTTAATATTTCCTATGCATGTTGCAGGGCTGAATAGGGCACCAATACAGCCCTGCAACATGGATAAGAAATGTTAAAGCAGTATTGTGTTAAAGTGGAGTTAGCGTTCTGTCTGTTTTCACCCTTTCTTTGTCTTCATTAGTCGTGTTTTAAAACTACTAAAAATCTCAGGACTTCCATTAAAAACCAAACCCACCATCACAATTTAAATTTACTTTGAAGTTTTTAGTAAAAAAGTGGATTTCATGTAATAGCAGTGTCATTATATTTGATAGATAATGCCAATAATTAGAGTTCCTCTCACAATATTTTTAAGTTCTTTGAATAATAGGATGTTAATTTTTTTTTATGTCAGAGGGAATTCAACCTACTCCCATTGATTCTCTTGCCTGTTCTTCTGTTTTTCTTTGCTTTTGCTAAACTTCCAAAAGATACACAGGTTGAAAATTGGATTTAGTGGCAGAGGGTTGCTTAAGGGTGTTTTTATCTGTGAGGCAGCAGTTCCCATCTGTTCTGCCATCTTGTTGCTGCTGTGGGAGTGCAGCAAGCCTGTGAATATTAATATTTGATTGTATCAGTATCTTCTTTGGTTTCAGAAAGGGTTTTTGGATCAATCCATTCCTCTATAAGAAAGGGGTTATTTTCTTGTGTGCCCCTCCCTTTGTTTTCCATTCCAGTATATGCCTGAGCCCTCAGATAGTTTCTAATTCATATGTCTAGTTAAGTCAGAGACCCTGATTCTCCAGTGTCTGGTTAGGAGTCCAGAGTCTAGATCAAAGTAGAGAATGTACAGATGTCATCCCCTTTGCATTCTTTACTCTTCAGCTGGCAACACAGCAGTCCAGTCTTCTAGTCTGACTTGGGTTGTTCTAATTTACACAAGCTTCCAACAGTTCCAATTGGCTGATATGGAAATCAGGAGTAATTAGGGATGGTTTCACACAGAACGGTAGCCCCATGTTTGTGCATGTGTGTATATACACAAACATGGCAGTGGCAACTGGAAAACTGGATAAGAAGCTCCAAAGAAATGCAGAGGCTCAAACTTAGGTTTGGATCTACACATAACAAATTGTACAAAAGGACCCTGCTGGAGCGGGTGGAGGGTCCCATTCTCCACTTAACGACTGTAATTAGTAAGAACAGAACACCCTGACCCCATCCTGAACATCTGTATGCAAGGATTCCCTGTTCCCTTCTGGTCAGCCGAGGAAAGCCACGTGAAGTCATTTGGTGTAGGGATGTTCCTGTTTCTGGTTCTTCACTTATAGCTGAGGAATGGGGAAATCACTGTGGTGGGGTTTTCTGGCTTCATGGAAATAGATAATGTGTGAAAATACCCTATGTTGCAGGAAGACAACTATGTTTAGTTTCACCTTGGATGAAAACAGACGAGATAGTGGCCCTTGTTGGCCAGCTGTGGTCCACCTGTGTCCTGGATTCACCCATTCGTCTGTTGCCGCCACCGCCAGATGTTGGGTTGTGGCCCACCCCATGGCGGGCAGGCAACTGGTTGGGATGTGGCCCCTGGGAAATCCCAGGCAAACATTCTGGGCTGTGTGCTGCCCATGTAGGCCTGCTTGTTTGTTTGGCCCACCGATCCCTGCCATAGGATGGGGGCTGCCATGGCAGGGAGCAGGGTACTGGGAGCAGGGCAGGGATGGCAGCCCACACATTTGTTGCACTCCCCCACCCTATCCACAGAGTGGGGGTGGTGGGATGGTTCTCTGCTCGCCAAAGGTCACAGTCATGTTTTTCCCATGGAGGAGTAGTGGCACTGGCCACACCTTTCTGCCCTTGGGAACCGCCAAACTGCGAGTGTGTCTGTTTTTACCCCTTGTCATGTCCTCTTGTCAGGTGGAGAGAGGGTTGACATGGAAATGATTATGCCACCTATACACTCTCTTATGCCTCACTGACTTCTTGGAACTAGGTTTGGGACTACTTCACTGTATCCCTATCATTCTAAAAGTAATTTCAATATTTACATTCATTTATTTAGTGCATTTTATCCCTAAGGACTGCAAAGTATTCTACATGCTCTGTTCTTAAATCGACAGGCTTGATCCCAAACCCCACGTGCCGCACAAACAGCGTGTGTACATCTTGGGTGCAACCTGCGCTCCTATCTCATGCGCACCAGTGCAGGTGGGACTGTGGCTTGCACGTATATGCTATGCAGGCAGGGGTTTGGGATCGTTCCCAATGACATGCAGATACTATTGGGGTGGAGGATGGCAGATAAATACTGCACGTTTCACTAGACTGGAGGAAAAATGGGGCAAGTCACTGAATTAATTTCATTCTTTTATAACTCATAACAAAGGTGTTCTATACACATGGAATAAAGAAGTTTTCCTAGCTACATTCCTAAAGCTATAAGATTTCTCTAAATTATTAATACAGTGTGAACCCCAGATTCCTCCCACCAACTGTTTTGCTGAGTAGTCTCATTTCAGTCATCTTTAGTTTTCTATTTCTTAAATTAATCAGCTTTTAAAACTTACTTTATCTCTTTGCATTCCCCTACAACTTTTCAGCATTTAGAACTGCACTATCTGGTTTTCAAGTATTCTTATACATAGGTGCTCATTATCTTTTTATAAGAACTTTGTACAAAAATATCCGAGCATGATTATTCTTCTATCATATAAAACTTTAATTTGATATATTTACACAAATTAAAGCACCTGAGTTTTCAACAACTTTTTATACGGAACAATTTATCTTAATAATACATTTGACAGAGCTCCGCGTCCATGCATGGCAGTGTGGTGCACTGATTAATTGCATTTATTGTTGTTTCCAAAATTGCTATACATCTTTTAGAAGCATGAGAGCATTTGTACTAATTACATTAAATCCCTGTGATGGCAACATATGGTAAAGAATAAGGATTACAGTGTCATGAGATTCCAAGCAAGAGGTGGAGATTTCTGAAATGAAAAAAATATCAGTAGGATTGCAGCACATATTAAAGCAACCCCATTCACCTCCTTCTTTCGGTATAAGTAAACTGACCTGCTTTCACCGGACTCAGTCATCATATTGAATCTAATGGCAGTTGCGTTGAGTGACAAATGCAGGCTCATATCCACAGCGTTCCTCCTCCTATAGAATGTCTCTCTTTTTAAACTGAATTTTAACAGGTGTACATTTTGCAAATATGCCACATGTGATTAAATATTAAATACCTAGCCTCTTGTGCTTAAACAATACTGTTAGCATCAGAAAAATGGGAATAAAACTAGGAACTATTTCTAAAGGCATCCTCACACAAAGGAGATGAGAGAGAAAATTTGATGAAAGCCTGGTTTTCAAAGAGATGCCTACAGCAAGTAGCTAGAGGCAAGTTAACATTAGCTGTAGTCCTTAGCAAGGCCTGTTGACATGTTTTTTGCCACAGTCAAAGTACTATATATTTGTGCTGTAAAAATTACAGATAACTATAGAGTTTGTTCTAGTATGTGATCTTACACAGTACATGACGTTATTTGTAGCTATGCTTAGACATTGGTTTTGGATAGTAAGCTTGATTTCCTTTGGAATCAATGCTTCAAATTTGTTCGATGTGAGGTTTGCCCCTTTGTACAGGGTTGTACTGGACCCTCCCCACTGCAGGAGGGTGGCCTTGGATATGAGCACAGTAGTAGCACAGAAGAGTCTTTTGTACTCTGCAGATTGTGGAGGTGTACTAATGAGCTAGATATGAATGTGCTATCAAAGAGGGGATCATTGGTGGGAACTTGAGCATATTCCCTCCATTGGAGGGAGCATTTCCTGGGGGAGGGGGAGCTGGGCCACGGAGGGCGGGTCACAGCTAACAGATGCCCACATGATTGCTAAAAATGAAGGTTCTCAGAAAACTGAAACAGAGAAGACACTTGGTGCTGAACTTCTAAAGCCAGTAATGATATCAAATACATGAAAATCATTGCTATTCATGCCTATTATTTTGATGGCACTAATGCAAGTATTCGACACTCAAAACTATCACATGTTATGAATGTCATTACTTTATTTCCTGCATCGTAACAACAGCTGATGAAGCCCCATTTCCTTTGTATGATATTGGTTGTCCCCAAATCCCATCACCCATGCCTAAGGCTTTTACAACACTGACTATATTACTGTATCTGGTATAGTAAGTAAAAGCTCTGATATCCATTTTTAACTGGCTTTCCATAAATGCTTTTGTTGAGAACTTCTTCATAGCCTTAGATTCTGACATATTGTCTGGGGAACCTTTGTGCGCTGAATATGACAGAAATGGAGCCCAAGTCTCCAGACGTGCATAATCTGTGATGTACATACACTGGGTAAAAATAGAAGTAACAGCAGCACGACGGCAGGCCGACCCAGGGCTTGAAGCTGTGGTGAACCCAGACTGGGTTGGGGTGCCGAACAGACATGCCTGTGGCCGGAAAGGCAGAGAGCCAATCTTGTGCTGCGCTCAGTACCCCTCCCCAACCAAGGCAAGCAGCCATGGTGGGCAATGACAGCCGTCCATAGTGGCCATGTTGGCAGCCCAGGAACAGACATGATAGTCCACTGTGGCCCGGTCAGACAGACCTTAGCCCGGGCAGTGACTTAAGGGGTTTCATGAGGTCAGAACCCAGCCTAGCTGCCAGCCTGTACCAGGGCAATCCTTGGCCAACATCTGCCAGTGCAGGAGAGGTCCAGGACAAAGCGTGACTAAGTGGGCCACAGCGGGCTGCTGTCATGTTTGTTTTTACCCACTGTGAGCTTAAAACAAAGTTTAGGGCTTAATCATACTGAAAATCCCTTACCTAACATGAGGCACATTAGTGGGCCTAGGCCCACCCTTTGGGAATCACTACTCTACACAGTGGGTTACAGCAAGAGGGAAGGGAGAAGTAAAGGATTCCCCAAATTTCAGAAACGAGCCATGAACAAGACACTGCAAACTCCCTCCTTTTGTCATCTTCAGTAATGCACCCCTCAGCTCCGCCAAGCTTCCTCACACGTCACTCAGCACAGAAAAACCAGCATTCCCCCATAACACACACACACACACACACCCTGACACAAAAAGAGAGGCATCACCCCCTTGGAAAGCTCTTAGACTTGGGGAAAGGGGAAATGGAAGTTCCTCCTTCATAGTCACATAGGGGTCCCTTGGCTTCATGGAGCCCCACAGAACAGACACCCCGCTCACAACCCCACAGAACACACTCCATAGAACAGATATTCCCACACACACACTTTCTCATAACCCTATAGAACAGTCACTTCCCATGGAATAGAAGCCCCCTCAGCACGATGGAAACCCACTGAAAAGGCACTTCACTCCAGCTCCATACAGCCCCATAGAACAGAATCCCCCTTGGCTTCATGGAGCCATGAAGAACAGACACCTCCATCACATCCCCATAAAGACACCCTCTTCTTCACAGACACTCCCAGATCCATAGAATCAGCACACACACACAGTTCCGTAAAGCCTCACAAAACAGTCATCCCTCTAATCCCTATAGAGCTGCACAGAAAAGACGACCCCCCCCCAGCTCCACAGAACATTCAACATACACACTGCATCCCTACAGAACAGCACCCTTCCAGCTTCATAAAGCCCCAGACAACAGACACCCCCTCCTGCACCAAATCCCCACCCCCTAGGCCCAGTGCCAGGTCCTGAATCCCAGAGTAGTACTACAGTAGGTACAACGGAACTGGGAAAGGGGCAGAAAGGGAAAAATCCATCTGGCACACCTGTCCTAAGCCTGCTAGCAGTCCTGCCTGGACTGCAGGGAGAAGCAAACAGGCTTGGTAGGCAAGGCTGGTGGAGCTGGAGCTCAAAGTGCTTAAAGCCAAGGTGAAGTTTCAGCCAGTCATCCCCTGGGCGGGGACCAGCCCCCAAGGAAGTAAAAGCCCCATTAGCAAGGGTGCGATAGCCCTTCAGCCATTTAGCAGGGTGATTACAGGGTAATCCATTGCAGGAGGCAGAAATAGTTAACCAGCAAGTGAATCAGGAGGAGAGCAATTAGCAACAAAATGGCTGGTGACACAATGGCAAGCCAAGAGACAGAGACTCACATTCCCCCAACCCAGGGTTTTAAAAGTGATGAATAGAAGAGTATTCTTCTTGGCTGTTGAAAGGAGATGGCCTGAGCTGCAGGCCCCCACAGTATCACAGAAATTCCAGGGGGGGAAGGGCTCAGGCTCCCTAATCTTCATGTAGATTACACCTATGGAAGGGAGAGCCAGGGGGACAGTCCACATAAGACACATTTGCACAGGGAACAAGCTGGGAGTCCAAGCGATCTTATTTAAGAGTGTTTCCATAGGTAAAAATAGTAGAGGCCCAGAAAAATACACTAAATTCTACACATGGGATGGGTATGAAACCCATCTTCACACCCACAGTCAATTCCTGTAGATATCGGGGATATATTTGGGGGCTTTCTGTAGGGAAGAGTAAATATTTCCCAGCGAAAGTAAGGCTGGAATAAAGATTGAGACGCAAAGGGGGAAGCATTTCTGTTTGGGTGACATTCCAGGCCAATCCTTTTAGATTATACTACTTTATAACTTCTTTGGGTAAGGAAAGTACCCTCCAACAAACCAAACAAAAAACCTGCAGTACTCTGGCAGGTAAATAGGCTGCTTTGTAAACATTGCACAGCTTTTCCTACCTAGACTTACCACTGACACGTAAGAGACCATGTTCTTCTTTCTAATCCAGTTTTTGAAACTTAAAATCAGAGCATGTTTTAATAATTTACATGTGTATGTGTTATATGCATATATATAATACATGACTAATGTATATCTAACATGTTAGAAGACATAGCTATTAGACTGGTTTTAAACTGTCTTTAATCTAGCATCTCATTGAAGCATGATGTATCTTACTGCTTAAAATATTATGGAGATTGGATATGTCATCTGTCCATTGCCAAAATGTTGCATGATATGGCTGAAATGCATTCTTGCTACCTTTCATTTGTTTCACCAATTCTGGTCTCTCATCTTGATTTTTCATACATTAATATTTGGCTTTTCTTTCCTTCCATTTCATCTTTTCCACCACTGCCTAAATCCTTCCACAATCATGGCAGAAGAAGCTATCACTCCTACACTTATTACCTGTAAGTAACTTATTTGTGCATCATCAGAGACATGCTTTCTGCCACGTTGTTCTGTGCATGGGTAGTGAATGCTAACAATGCAACTTCCTTTGTGAAACTCAAACACTAGAGCTAAAAGCAAACATAGTCAACAAGATTATGTCATTTTAGCCAACTCCAGATTTCTTTATGGTTTCGTTTGCCAAGTACTTTTTGTAGATCCTTTTGAATATACCAATGTAATTAATTGATATAATTAATGGAATCCACCCATGGCATCTAAAAGGCCAAAGCATTGATTTGAACAGGGAATGGATAATAGTAAATTGTGTTTGTTCATTTTGATACTTTCTTTAAGGACATGAGCACATCATAGTTTTTTCCACAGAACCCTTGCTGCTTTCAGCACACCAGATGGGTGTTGAATGTGGCAGGGTGTGTACTAAATGAGGATGGTATCCATAAAAGCCATGTAAGCCAATCTATAGTAGTGTGATTTAGTAGATATAGGGTAATTTCAGATGTTATGAAAACGCCTTTCACGAAAGTGAACCCCGGTGGATTCCCTGTGGTGGTGGCGTTTCCGTGAATGTCTGTTTGGTCCCGGCCAGATGTTCACCATGGTGAACCTCCGGCTGGGATTAAGCTTGACTACGGTTCTTGAACCGTGGTTAGAGTGGCCCCAACCACGATATGGGATCGGGCACAGCGGCCTGATTGGCCGCTGCGCCCGCCCATCTCCCTGAGGGACGGCAGTCGGGGGGACGGGGTTGTGCGGTCACACGTCGCACCACCCTGCCCTCTCCCTGATCCTTGTTAGCGTCTAAAGGACGGACGGCCTGATCACGGACTGAGATCCGAGACGGATCCCGGTCCAGGGTTCAGCGTGGTGGGCTGAAAGGCCCCTCACGTCTGAAATTACCCATAGTTGGGGAAAGTGTAGTGAATGAGGCAGGAAGAAAGGATGGGGTAGTGGAAGAGAGAGATTAAATTAATATTCATCACAAACTTGTAAAACTGATACATTTTACACATTTCTAATTGAGTTTGAATTCAGATTTCCGGTCTCATTTGTAAAGCTTGCATGTGAAGTTCACGTGAACCACTTTGTTGCTTAGTAATTCAGTATTAGATGTTGTGTAACATGATTATGCGAATTGTGATTTCTTTCTTATTGCCCTTGGTGACTACTTGCTTTGACTGGCTTAGACTGTAAAAAAACTAAGTTGTAACTAATCAAACTAGGCAAACTTGAACTAACTGAAGTTGAAGTTCTCACAAGATACAAATTCAAATTTGAGTATTTGTTAGAAGAAATAAATACACAAATTTGATTTCCTGGATGTGAAACGTCTTTTTCATTTCAGCTGTATGATACAGGCAATGGATGTGATGCCTCTTCTAGACCAAGTTTTCTGAGATTGTCCCTAATTGCATCTTCCTTATTTTCTGGGTGCCAGATACCTTGGGCCTGGTTTTTTACAAGTGCTGAGCACTCTAATTGAAGGGCATTTTTAAATGAACAAGGCGATTGGGGGTGGGGTGGGTTCATGGTAGGGTTGCCATATATGCAATTTTTTCCAGGACACTTATGAACTATGGCGCATAGGCACTAATGCAGGACCTGCAACATGTATTTTTCATAAGTGTCCTGGAAAAAATTGCATATATGGCAACCCTAGTTCATGACCACTGAGTGGGGAGGGATTCAAACGGGTGGCTCCCAGCATGGCTACCCCAGCCATGGAGACGAACCACCACACACTTCCTCTGCCACGGACCATGGGGAAGGGAGAAGTGTGCCAGGCTGGCCTTTGCAATTGACATGTCCCTGGCATGAGCGCTGGGGGAACCCAGGCTCCTCAGCACTCCCGTCCAGTTCTTCTGACTTGTAAAGGCCGTGTCCCCATCCGCAGTGCCTGTGAGCAGCAGACTGGTCTGCTGGCATGGGTGGCCACCCCACTTCCTATGGGCAGGGGCTCCGTGGCCACTTGTTGCCACAGAGCTATTTGACTTGCCCCGCACAGAGCACTCCGGATTTCCCGGAGCACATACTATTGTACGTGCATGGCCATGAGTGGGTGCTCCATTTCTCACGGGAGCACACCCCTCCTCCCCTGCTTCACCTTCAGACGGGCAATGGGCTCCGTAGCAACTGGGTGGCCATGCAGGTAGCATCTCATCTACAAACACCCAAAATAAATGGGTGCTCAGTCGCTCTCAAAAAATTCAGGCCACAGTGTCAATTAGAAAACATTTCTTGAAATGCTGACCTAAATCTCTCTGTACCTCATTTTCTTTTCTGTAAAGTGAGGATAATATTTGCCTATTTCACAGGGGAGTCACAGATATAATTTCATTAGTATTGAAATAATGGGTGCAAAGGAAAAGGCCATGAAGATATAATATATTCTGTATGCAGCAAATGGATGGTTCACACTAGGGCCCTTTTCACACAGACACTCTAACACTTACGTTTTATTATATATGTTACAGGGCACCCATAGGGCACACCTGCAGCCCTGAAACATGTATAATAAAATGTAACACCCACTTTATCAGCTTTAGAGTGTCCGTGTGAAAAGGGCCTAGATACACTGGGCTACACGCTGAGTGGTGATGATGAAAGGAAATTCTGAACAGCTGCTCCATTCACTTAACATCTTGTGCTCTGAAAAAGGCAAGGGGTCCTGTGAGGGGAAAATTATTGACCGTGATCAAAAGTGGTGTCATAATACATATGTACAATTTGGCACAATGTAGATTTTACAGGCAGTCTTGATTCTTGCATTTTATAACTTCTGAATTCTTGACCTTACAACCTAAATAAAGATATTTTCAGATATAGAAACTGAAATATATAGGCCAAAATCCTCAAGCCACCTACTTTAGAGTACACTCTTAGTTTCTGAAGGGACTATGTTTTTGAAGGGAGTATGTTTTTTGAGGACTACGGTCATGGTACGTAACCAAAGGAGTATATTAACTCTCTATATAATACTCACTATGTACTGCATTGTATATGTGAAATCTGTGTGCTTAGTTTACATTTACATGTGTGTGCTGTTGATTACCAATGATACTCATATTGAAGTCGATAAGACAAATATTATTATGATTTTTATTGTGCAGTGCCTCCAAGCACTGTCCAGACACATAAAAATTGGGTCCCTGTTCCAAAGACCCTACAGTCTCCCTGCTGATCCTGTAAGTTGGTCCATGCAGACAATCTCATGTGTCTTCATGCGGTCAAGACAAGGGAGAATGTATCATATGTCAGGAGGGGGTAGGAATAGATGAGTAATAGCTATATGATAATACAGTAACTCAGTTTAGCCATATATGTGTCTTGATGATTCACATGTTTGTAACCCACAAATCTGCACATACTGGACTGCTGAAGTGTAGGCTTCTAAGACATACTTGTTGAAAACATCGACATTGAAGTTTTAAATTTTCCCTCCATGTTTTTTTCACGAATGTTCACAAGTCATACAGACATCTAGCCAGAGAGGATATAAATGCCTGTGATAAAGTGATGCAATGGTTTTATCACAGTACTGTTCAATGTTTTAACCCTATTGCTTTAGATTTGATGATATTTAGTTTTGCATATGCGAATACAAAGCTGCAAGTGCAAGGATTCTTTTGTATTACATGAGTCCTGTTGTTTTTTATTGCTCAATTGTACTTATTACCTAGAGACTTCCATGAGACTGCTTCACACAGTTGCCAAAGGAGTAAGCAGGGTTTCAAGTGAAGGGGTAGGGAAATCCTTGATCTCAACCTCTTGTCCCCCTCTTGTTCACGTCTCTCCCTTGCACTGCATGGTACTCTGCTAGCTCTGGGTCCATCACCTATGCCATTTGAAAAGCTGAAACAATCCCCTTTTTCCCTCTTTGCCCATGACTGAGTGGGAGGGAGAGGAGCTGAAGCCAGGAAAGTCCACTTTCCCTCCTTGCTATTTCAGGGGATGCAGGGCAGGGTCAGCTGAGATTCCCCACCCCCAACCCACCTGTGCTGGAACTATCAAACCTCCATCCAACAGGGCCAGTTTTGAAAATGGGTGTCTGCATTTCCCCTCAGCTCAAGGAAATTGCATGTTTCTGTAATGGCTACATCAGAGCCCTAAATTTGAAAAGGGAAGATTCTCCCACTCAGAAAGTTGAGTGAGGTAGGTTTTCCCATGCTCTTTCTACATCTTTTCTCCACAAATAGTCACCTCTGCACTGTAGGAGTTGATTGTGGGATAAGGGTCTTGCAGATCAAATTATGTCACTAGATTATCAATTTTGAAAAGGGCTTTCAATATCACTTTTACAAATTATTAAGTATTTATATAGTATCAGCAATGCACCTGATACTGAACAATCATTAATTGGAGGCAGAGGGGTTTACGGGACTAGACAAGGGAGGGAAAACTAGGGAGCGGAGAACACAAGGAGAGATGAGGATCCATTCACAAAGTTGAGAAGTCACAGTTGCATGTGCTGAGCTTGAAGAAGGGGAAATTGAATAATAGGAGAGTAGAGGGAGCATCAGTGAGTAGTCCATGAAGGATGTGGAACTAGGAGCTTTTATTTGCTGTTATTTTTGCTAGTAGCTTCATGGAATTAAGATGAATCTTTCTCTTTGGCTTCTTTCAAAGATCTCAATTTAGTAGACCATTTTTATTTAACAAAATAATTAAACATATTGCTTTACATGTATTACATTCACTTACTTGCAGGCTTAAGAAGCCCAGCCTATATTGAATTTGAGTTCAAATCTGTTTAATTAGTTAAAACTATTGATCTGACCTATATATACCAGCTATTAAGAAACATTACTCTTTCAGAGAGTATTTTCAGTATGCAAAACCTCCACTTTTCTCGTGCAAACAATATATAAAAGTTTGGTCAACACTCTTTGGTGAATTTGTTTCATTCATAGCAGGTTGATATATGGTGAAACCTGTCTTAAGCAACTAGATCAGGGAACAGCAAAACGTTGCCTACTATGCTTGATCTTTAAGTAAAGGTCAGATAAAAAATGTATTGAAAACTAATATATTTTCAAAGTGGTTGCTGAGGAAAGGAAGGAGATGGTCCATACTGCAGATTGTACTGCAGCAATGGCAGTAAAATGCAACAAGAGTAAATTTAAATACTTTATTAAATTTGCAAAACCAAAACATTTTGTGTGGTTTTCCAGGAAGGTCCTCTTATTTATCCAGGCTTCCCTTGTTTTAAACTTTCTTGAAGCCCTTTTTAGTAACAGTTTGATTTCTATTGCATATTTTACAAAGAAGCAGGATAAACTTTCAGTTGTAATGTGATGTAGTTTTAAACAAAGGAAAGATAATAAACATGCGCTTAGGTTTAGTTTATAAGACTATCAGCTTTAAATGGATTAAATTTTTCAGTCATTTCAATGGCACTTAGATGACTAGTCAAGTGTCCTTCAGCCTTCTTGTTATTATAATAACATTGTCCATTGACTGTAGTCACTTCTAATTTCAGTGCTAAACATTCTACTTTTAATAAAGTAGCTACTTTTGTTTAGAACCGTCTTTAAGGCGACATTTTTCAAGCAAGTGTACTGACTGACTTGACTTCAGGACTACATTCAAATGACCCTTAAATAGCAACAGTATTATTATGAGAGCAATTAATTAATGGGCAAGCTAGTATCTTGTATTTGTACAAAATATTGTGCCCATTTATTTAATCAGGGTAAATAAAACCAAGCTAAGTATAACCAAATCCTTTTGTGGACACTTATTTTGGCATATTTTGAACAATTTGGGGGATGATGGCTTCCATGCTAATTTTTACCACGGTCTTCAAATTTGTAGGGATCAATGTGCCCAGATGTTTTAATGCTTTTGATTGCCACTTGAATCCCCCTTTAGCACAAAGGCACCTTTGGGCTAGGGCACTGATGCCCAAGATTTCAGATTTACATCACTTTGTTTTATACACTAGAGGCACTCAAATGTGTTTATCAGGTGATGGGGGTTTGGTATAGTTTCTTTTGGATGAAATATAATAACCAGAGCATCAGTAGCATATCACATTATCTTGTGCTCAGTTTGACCCACCTTGTTACTGTGTATATTTGAATGAGAACAGGTTACAATAGCCAGGGGTTCCAGGGCTTGGCCAAACAACACAGGAGATAAAAGTCCAGCCTTGTCTTGTCCCCTGCACAGCTGAAATGGATTTTGAAGTAATATCATTGGTAGCTGCTCCCACTGAGCTTGAACAAAAAAGTCTAACCCACAAAATAAATTGGTCACAAAGTCCAAATCTAGTTTATGCAGGAAAGAGTTTCTAATGTTGATGTAATGATGTAGCTGCAAAAGGTTCCAAGAGTGCCCTGGAGTGGTAGCAAGAAGCCCACCAAAAATGACCAAGATCAGTGGTGACTTTAGAAAGCTGATTTGATCGACATATATGAGGTGTTATGGTTTCTTGCCCTTTTGTTTTTACCTTGGCCAGAATCTTTGCATCTAAGTTTATTAACCAAAACAAAAAACGTAACAGTTTTAAAAAAACCTTAAATGCAGAAGAGTTTTCTTAAAATGCAAAAAAACCCACCAAATTCAGTAAATTACAATTCAAAAAAACTTCCACTCCATACATTGCAACAAAACATAAACGCCAAAAAACATAGAAATTATTTCAGAATTTGAGCAATATTTAATATTTTATCCTTATCAACATACATGTAATATATGTACTTAATTCCTTACCATATATACTTTAATTCGTTTTTATCAATAACTAAACTTTCACATTTTTCCATTATTAAACTTTATTTATTATCATAATTCGTCAAGGAACAATGTTTTCAGAGTGCATTAAGTCTGTTTCTACAGAACTTCATTCTATACAATGAATTGTATAATGTTGTCTACACTCACATTCTTAAGTTCATTGTATGAACTGTATACAATTTGTATACATGTAAATAACAGACTTAATGCACTCTGAAAAGGTCGGGACTCGGGGCGTGGGTTGGGGGGCAGGTTGGGGCTCTGGGTGGGGCTTGGGGGGCAGGGCCGGGCTTGGGATGTTGCTGGGGGGGCAGAGTGGGGCTCTGGGCGGGGGTTGGGGGGCAGGGCGGGGCTCAGGATGTTGAGGGGGGACGGGAACTAGTGGTCGGGGTTGCCGGGGGAGGCAGGACTGGGGAGACTGTGGGAGGTAGCGAGCTGGTTCACACACTGCGGGGCAAGACGGTAGGGTTGGCCGTGCCGCCACCAGGTGGCCCGGCAACAGCAGCAGCAGCCAACGGAGCTCGCAGGGGGACGCCGATGTAGCCGCTTCCCCGCCTCTCTGACAGGAGACAGGAGCTCATCTGCGCATGTGCGAACCTGAAGGACCAATTTTTTATTGAGTAATAACTCGGGTTTGGCTGCACCAATTACTGTCATATTTCAGAAGCACTTGTTATTGGTCTCATGCTGCAATCCTGTGAGGTTTGGGGGCTCAACTCATCTAGGGGGATGAGATATTGATGATTCAGAAATATGAGGACACTGTGCATTTTGACCACAACCAATTAATGTTTAAACAATCATAACATTTTATTTTCTCTATGGATCTTCTTCAAGCTTTGCGCATATGATGGTCCTCACAACTTATAGCCATGGATACATTTTCAGAAATGTAACTCAAGCGGTTTCCTCAAAATCGGGGCTTCAGCAGTCCCCTGTTAATAATGGAGAGTGATTGTCCATTTAAGTTTCAGGCAGCTACCGCTGCCTGAAAATAAGAGCAACTGGCCTATAGAGCATAGCTTTGAGACCTTTCCTGGTTTCAGTAGCGCTGAAATTATGGCTTCTTTCAATGTTGGAGGCAAAGTATTGAGGAATTTAACTTCACTGAATATAGTCAGTAATCTGGATGGTTGAATATCAGAGAATTTTTTTATAAAATTCAAATAAAAATAATCAGATCCTGGGGCTTTTCCAATTTTGATTGCTAAGATTGTCAATCATGGAGTCAGAGACCGTAGGATGCAATATTTTACTAAAGAGTTTCTGAAAGACTAAATTATCTAGTGTGCCCGCTAAGCAATCTAGAGCAGGATAGATGTATGTAGTGCATCCTATTTGTGTTACCATTATTATGGATATCCTAGGTAAAGTGTATTAGTCATTTTAAGCACAGGATACGACGTGGATGAAGAACTAGAGAGTGGAGGGACTACTGATGCTCTGGGGGATAGGATCAAAATCCAGAATGATCTTACCGAGTTAGAGAAAATGAAATTCAATAAGGCAAATGTACGTTTATGTACATAGGACAAAAAAAAACAAATGCAGGATTTCAAAATTAGGAATAACTGGATCAGTAGCAGCATGACAGAGAAAGATCTACGGGTAGGTGTCCTTGGATCACCAACTGAATATGAGTAGGGTTGCCACTTTAGGTATATTTTTCCAGGCCACTTATGAAAAATACATGTTGCAGAGCCTTCATTGACACCTATGGTACCAATGCAGGCCCTGCAACATGTATATTTCATAAGTGGCATGAAAAAATATACCTAAGGTATCAACCCTAAATACGAGTCAGCAGCGTGATGCTGTTTCAAAGAAGGCTAATCCCATTTTATACTGCATCAAAAGGAGCATTGTTTGCAAGAAATGGGAAGTCATGGGGTGATTTAGACAGATGAGCTGCCCCAGTGCTGGCCACGCACCCTGGGTGGCCCATCCATCTAAAGATGCCCCATCAGATGTGCAGACGGAGCAGGCCAGAGCAGGCTGTGCCTGCTCCAGGGCAGCCCAGGTGGTGTCACTCCAGAACACCCCAGGGGCGACCAAACCCAGAGCACTGGCCTGAAGCTGAGCAACTGTCCATGTAATGCACGGACCCACACTGCTGTTCCACTTCCAGCCAGCTGTTGCCTCCAGGCAGCACCATTGCATTGCTGATACTCTAGCCCTCAACTCTATGGTGTCGGGCGGGGGTGGGAGGAAGCACCCTCCAGACGGACTGCAGGCCAGGGAACCCACCAGGTCTGTCTGATCCTGATTCAGGCATGGCTGGGAGCAGGCAGACGTGGGGGTGCACCTTGGAGCAGCTCCTGGGGCAGGCAGCCCCGCATCCATCTGAAAACATCAATTGTGCCTCTCTACACAGCTCTGCTTAGGCCTCAGCTTTGGGCACCCCATTTTAAGAAGGGCAGAGGAAAGTTGGAGAAAATGCACAGAGAGCAACAAAGATGCTAAAGGGTTTGGAACACAAATCATATGAGAGGTTGAAAGATTTTTGTATGTTCTGCTTTGAGAAATGAATTCTAAGGAGGGGGGGGAGGAGATATGAGAACAATCTTTTTATAAAATTGTTCTTTTCTTTTCACACAGTTGTTCTCTCTTATTCCTCGCGTTGGTGTGCTCTGGTTGGTTCCGGTTTCTACTTGTGGCAGATTTTTTTAACAGCCTCTGATTCTTGTTGGATAGCTTTTTCTGTGAAGATTGTTTGGGTTAGTCTTACGTGTGGTGAATCCTGCATTGCTGCAGGAGACTGGAATAAATAACTCTTGAGGTCCCTTCCAGCTACACAGCAAACCCTATTTACTCTACACTCCTCTGACTATAAATATTTCAAAGACTGCCGTAGAGAAGATGGGGAACAATTGTTCTCCCCTGTTATGGAGGACAGAACAAGAGGCAATGGCTATAAGTTGCAGAAAGGGAGATTTATATCAAACATCAGGCAAAAATTCCTGGCTTTCAGGGCAATCAGACAATGGAACGACATATCTAGGGAATCTGCGGATTCTCCATCAGTTTTTAAGAAGAGGTTGGATGAGTATATGTCTGGGCTGATTTAGGTATGGCAAACCCTGCACCATGCAGGGGGGCTGGACTCAATGACCCTTGCAGCGCTATGATTCTATGTGGCTAGCTAGCTACACCATGCAATAACCTAATCATCCAATTATTGATATACACTAATACCAAGCCCAACCTAAATTTAAAAAATTCAAATAAAAACAGCAGGTGCCCGGCACTGCAGATATATAGCCAGAGATGCATGCTGCACACAAAGCTGTGCATATTTGGCACACAGCTAATTTATTATGTCCAGTATGTGTGTGTTAGACAAGAGATGAACACTGCCATTAATGGTAATCTTCTCCATAACAGGCATGAGTGCTTCTGCCAGACCCGTTATTCTGGCACTTACCTTGATTTACTCACTATTGTATGCTATACCTTTCTCCACAATCAGGTGGCAGGCTGCATGGTCTGGAAAAAAAAGCACTAGTGGTTGTTTGGGTGAATGTTTTTGTTTGTAGTTCTGCAGCACGTTATGTAGTCATTTTAACTCTGCAACAGCTTCCTCGACTTTGTGACTGTTCATTCCATGTCGGAGAAGGGAGAACAGACAAGCTGTCATTAGTGATGCTCATTTAGATGACTAGTTTCCTCGTGATGGTAGCTAGCACTGACATAATTCTGTTTTCTCATGACATGTTTTTTGACCGAGAGCACCCCTGTGACATTGGTCAGAACAACCAAGGCACATTGGTGTCTAGCTACCGTGTAACTCTGAACCCAAAAAACCTGTGTAGATCATGTAAGAATGTGTCCTGCTGCTCTGATCATCACCATTAACTTTTTAAATTATGTTTTCATTTTGTTTATGCTGAGGCTTTGCTTTCACAGGAGTTCAGCAATCAGTATAAATTGTTCCACTGCAAACTCCAGTTGTAGGCAAGGAATACTAGAATGTGCAACAATTGGGGCAAATTCCAAGTCTAGACAAGGCCTGAGCAGGCCAGTAACTGCAAGCAGCAATAACCAGCTACAGCAAACAGGACAAAAATTCCATCATCAAGAATCCTCAAACAAACTTCAAGGTGTAGTGATGTAAAGGCAGCTTTTTTGCTACTGTCTAGTGACTTGAGCTCAATATCTTAGAAGGTTTGTTGTGGTGGTGATGAAATCCAATATTTACTTAACATGATTAAAGCCTTGAATGTTTATGTTTCCTTTGTGTTAAGGATATGTGCCTTCTCACAAGTCATTTCAGGTTGTGATACTGTAGAAAAATGAAAGTGGATCCCCCCCCCCCCCCCCAGCATGCCTAGAAAATACAAATGATGCTGGACTCCTGCTGCTTAGGCCAATGCAGCTTCTAGGGGGCCGGGTAAAGAACGTGAGTGTCCTTTTCAACCACACTCTGTCCATGAAAACTCAGGTATCGGACGTGGTGTGGAAATGTTTTATTCAACTACGCAATTTGAGTAAGATATGCCCTTATTTATCCTGGGTTGACCTTGCCAGAGTGACCCATGCCCTGGTGACTACGATTCTTGATTTTTGTAATTCCCTCTTTTATGGGCTACCGGCAGTGCTTAATCATCACTTGCAGCTTGTTCATAATGCAGCAGGGCAGGTGCTTACTGGTTTAGGTAGCCGTGATCATATTACGTCCATCCCATGTTCTCTGCATGGGGTGCCTGTAGAACAACTGATTGAGGTGAGAGCAAATGTTCCTATTCCAAAGGGAAATACCGACCTTTCAGGAGTGCTTGTGAGTGTTCATCAGTTTCCAGTAATTTCACACTTATACCATTTGGGGTGGGGTGTGTGTCAATTATTTTAATTTCCTGGGGTTTTGGTCACTTTTCAGGGCTTGCTTGTCACTTTCCAGGAATTTTACCGCAGTTTTTCAGCACTTTTACGGCAATTTCCAGCACTTCCCCAGTATTTAGCTGGCACGTTTCTGTCTCCCCAGTCCCCAGGGGTGCTTGCAGGGCACACACAGGGCTTGGGACTGGTCCCTTCGCAAGTTTTGAAAAATAACAGAAAATGGCAAAAACAGTGGGAAAGCTGGTAAGTTTCAGCATTGCACGAATCTCCGTGAATGCCCTGCTTCCGACAGATGTAGTACTCATCGAGATTTCTCATCTCATGACTACTAGGCAGGCCCACCCTAAAGTTCTAATTTTAAGGGGGAGGAGAAGGAATTGTGGCAATGAAAGCAGGCGCCCCAGGACGCTTGCGGGTGGCGGTGGCAGCAACAGTAGATGGGCCGTTGTAGCAGAGGAGAAAGGCCCCTTCTTCTTGCTACCAAACAACACTAAGGGGAAAACCTTCTCTGTTCCCAGTCTCTTCTTTGACCTTACCTCACATCCAGAGTGAGTTTGCTTGGGCACGGATGGGGCAAGACGTGGAGGTCTGGGCCATCAGTGGCCCAGTCTGGGGGGTCCCTGGCACTGACGAAGTGGCCTCTTCACACAGTGGCTCACCACTGCTGAGAGTGCCACTCATGGCCTCTCTCTTCTTTTCACTGTCACTCATCATCACTGAATGAATGTAGTGCAATGAAAAGAAGAGGAGAGCAGCAGGAGAATGGCGAATGGACAGAAAGAAGAGAACAGTGGCGGAGAAGGGTTGGGGTCTGGAAGTGGGCTAGGTGGGTTTGGAGTGTGTGGAAGGAGGCTGCATGAGGAAGCATGCCAGGGGCTGTGCCTGCCCTGAAGAAGCGGGGACTGGGGGAGGATTCTGGGGCAGCTTGAGGGGTGAAAGACTGCAAGTCCACACAATTCAGCAAAAAATCAAATACAAGTTCAAATGCAAAACCAAATTCAGCAACATCAGCAAATATAGAAAAGTGGGGGGTGGGGCCTGGAAGGGTCAAAGGGTGGTTAGGGAAGTGAAAGGAGGCTGCGGGGGTGAAAGACGACTGGGGTGGCTGGGCTACAAGTTCACGCAATTCAGCAAAAAAATCAAATACAAGTTCAAATATAAATTCAAATTTACTTCATTTATTTGTTTATTTATTTTCACATTTTACCCCACCTTTCTCCAGAAGACTCAGGGCAACTGACAACATTGAAATTAAAAAACAAAATATAAAATAAAATTAATACATTAAAATTCCTTAAAAACCCATCATCCCACCCACCCTTTACCTCACTTCCTGCTTACCAGTCCTCCTCTCCTACCCCTCTACCCTGTCCCACCGAACCCTGTTCCTGCCTGTCAAATGCCTGGCCAAACAAAAAGGGTCTTGTATCTCTTCCAGAAGACAAACAGGCTCCAGCTTAGGCAGACCTCCAAGGGGAGAGGGAGTTCCAAAGTTGTGGGACAGCAACCAAGAATGCCTCCCTGCATGCCCTCCATGTAGCAACTCCACGGACAGAGGGTACTCACAGAAGGATGTCCCTGGTCAACCTCAGAGGCAGTGATGGGACATAGAGGAAGAGGTGGCCTTTCAGATACCTGGGGCCCAGGCATTTAGGTCTTTATAGGTTAAAACAAGCACCTTGAATTGTGCTTAGATAGCTGTTGACACCGGTGTAATGAGCTCCTGGCAACCCGTCTCTGACAGAAGGCAGGCCGCCGCGGTCTGCACCAACTGCAGCTTCCAAACAGTCTTCAAGGGCAGCCCCACCTAAAACACATTAGCAGTAGTCTAGCCTCAAGGTTACAAAGGCATGGATAATAGTGACCAGATTTGAATCTGATAAAAAGAGTCACAGCCTTCTCACCTGATGAAGTTGGTTAAAATCACTCCTGGCCACCGCCGCAACTTGTCAGTTCAGGTGCAATAGTGGATCCAAGACTACCCCAAGACTGCGACCCTGAGTGACCAAGGGAGGCTAGACCCCATCAGTGACAGTGGTTTCCACATCCCCCATGAGACTGCGAGACCTGGATCAGATGAAAAGAAGAGATAGAGCGGGATGTCATCCGCATATTGATGACACCTCACTCCAAATCTCCAAACGATCTCACCCAGGGGCCTCAGATATACATTGAACAGGAGTAGAGACAAGATGTAATCCTGTAGGACCCCACACGGAAGCATCCAAGGGGATGACAAGCCACCGCCCATCACCACCCTCTGGGTTCTCCCAACCAGGAATGATCTGAACCACTCGTGCGGTCCCACATGCCCCAGCCAGGTCCCACAGCCTTGTCAATAACACCCCATGGTCAACAGTATCAGAGGCCGCCGAAAGATCTAACAAAATCAGCAGGGTAATTTCTTCTGTTGATTTCCAAGCGGAGATCATCAGCCAAGGCCACAAGAACAGTCTCTGCCATGCCCAGGACAAAAACCTGACTGACATGGGTCTAGGAAACCGATAGCATCGAGATGCACCTGGAGTTGCAAGGCAGCCACCCACCCATTCAATAACCTTCCCTAAAAAGAGGAGGTTGGAGACAGGGCGATAGTTGACAGCGGAGTCAACATCAAGAGATGGTTTCTAAAGCAGGGGGTGGACGACCGCAGGCTAGAGGCCTTCAGACACCCTGCCCTCCCTAAGGGAGGCATTGACAATCCCAGCCAGCAATGTCCCCAGTGTCTCCCAGCTATCTTTCACCAGCCAGGATGGGTATGGATCTAGCATTTAAGTTCATAACTGGTCACCCGCTCCCCTCCAAGTATATCATCCGCATTGGTGGACGAGATTAATTGCAGCTGATCCAAGTGAACCGGACAAGAACGGGCTTCCTCAACCCCAAACACTGACTCTGCACTCAAATTAGCAGCACCCAAGTCAAGCCAAATACACGCAACTTTGTCTTCAAAGTAGGTGCCAAACGCATCACAGTGGGCAGCCAAAGCTTTCTTCACCAGAGCCAAAGCATAGTCTTTCAAAAACAGCCTATGCCTCATTTGGTCAGATTTGGCATGAGTGGAGCACCACCTGCACTGTAACCACCTACCCTCTCGCTTTAGCAGCCTTAGGTCCTCCGTATACCAGGGAGACCTGTGCTATTGTCATGGATGCCTAGGTGCCACCGTGTCAATAGCCCGGGTCATTACATCATACCATAACTTAACCAGGGCATTGACAAGGAGGTTGTTGCGGTCATTGAGTAAATCCCCCAGAGTTCTGGAATCCTATTGGATCCATTAGTCTCCAGGAGCAGACCATCCTAACCAGTCCACCACCCCAACATGGGCAAAGGAAGTCAGGGATCTGGACATTCAGAAGGTAATGGTCTGACCATGACAAAAGTGTCCAATAACTGGACCCCCTGTTTCCAGGCCAGGCCAGATCATAAAGTCCAACATGTGCCCAGCCTCATGTGTTGGGCCAGATATTATTTGGAATAGGCCCATTGTTGTCATGGCGGCCATAAGCTCCTGCTTCACCCCTGAAAGGCTAACCTTTGTGTGTATGTTGAAATCACCCAAAACAATAAGTCTCGGAGATCTCAACACCACCTCTGAGACCAGCTTGGCTAGAGCAGTCAGGGAGTCAGCTGTGCGGCGGGGTGGTCAGTACACCAGTAGAATCGTCAGTCTATCCCAGTCCTCAAGCAGTAGGGTGGACACACTCTATGTTGGACAAGTCACACACTGGATGCGTACAATGCAAAAACAAATTCAGCAAATGCAACAAAGTGTGAGGAGGACTGGAGGCTGGCCGTTTGGGGGTAAAAGGAGACTTGGGGATGAAAGGAAGATGTTGGGGCTTGGGGGAGTGAAAGGACGTTGAGGGGCTTTGAGCTCACAACAGCAAACACCTGACTGGTGTGGTTGTGGTGAAGTCTGCCTGCAGCAAAAGGAGTCTCAGAATGGCTTCAGAGTCCTCGGGGCAGAGAGTTTTAATCTGTTTGTACATCAGCCTATTCCTGTCCCATGCTGGCTGATTGTCATCCAAAACTGGATGGCAATTGGCTGGCAATGACAGGCTCTGCCTCCCTCCCACTCCCACCCGGCAATTAGCTTAAAGCTCATGCCATTGGCTGCCTTTCCAAACTTTAATAAAGGCATCATGCCTGAACCCCTAGCAAATCCAGAGGTCTGGAATCTGAATCGTGTTGCACGGAGCATTGTGGATCTTTACGGATTAATCCACAATGGCCTGTTACAGATCATGTCGGAATAATATGAATCCGCAGTGCCAATCCTTAGAAGAGAAAATAGTCTGTGATGTCAACAGAGCCTGAAATATCTGTAACTTCTCTCACAACGACATAAAAGCCCCGAGTAAATTTGAGCTTGAGCTTGCAATTTAAAGTTAAAGGATCTGGGAATGTCCCATAAATTGTGTTGCAGTTGACAACTTCTATAATGCCACAAAATTGACTTTTCTGATCATAGTGCTTATAATGAGTGAACATATTTCAGCAATTCCTCATATGTACAGGCAAAATAGAAATTTCTTTCTTTATATACAGAGGCACAGAAATCCAGATTTCATGCACATATAAAGAAAAATAACAGAACTAATTGCCAGTTTTGAAAATATACCTTTTTAAAAAATCTTCCTTTCTTTACTACTACTACCGTTACTACTATGTTTTCTTTGGGGGTTTGTTTGTTTGTTTATTAATAATTACAAAATTCAAAATAGCATTAAATAAAATATTTTTGATGACTCTTGGTGAACTTTTTTCACTCTGTCACAGTCGGACCAACTGAAATAGCTGATACAGAGAAGAAAAAGAGCTGACTTTTAGACATAATTTTGCTTTGGACTATCTATTCTAATGCAGCATCAGAAGCATACTGCGTGTTACCTTTCTGACCTCTGTAACAATGAAACATAGAAATTGCTATGCTGGATCAGGGCAGCATCCATTTTGGAAATACTTTTCCAAAACATTCTGGCTGAGCTCTGTTGAATGAGAAATCATAATCTGTAGTGTGCTCGATTTTTTTTTAAATGTGTATGAATAAATGTGTACTACAAAAAGGGAGAGGTGAGCTATTGCTGTTGATTGATTACTGTGCTGGTCATGCAATTACATTCACTTACAGTTCTTGCTTCCTACATGTCAAGCAGTAAATTTGCAGACGAGTTGAAGATGGGCTTTTTCCTCTCATTAATGAAATAGTCTCAATTTACATTTCTTATTTTTATTTTCTGTCTGTACCCAGAGATTTAAAATCTAGACCGGTATGGTGGAGGAAAGAAGTTGTGCAGTGTATAGATTTTGCTGCTCATTTATTAGCAAGAGCTCTGCAAGTCTTTCCAAGCTAATACGTAGAGATTCAAGTTATTTTCTGAAGATTTATTATACTCAGGAGATTTCATACACTTTGTAGCCTGACAATAATGTCTAATTTCAGAGTACGTACAAGACAAATGAAATATGCAATAATTCCTTGTGGGTAGGGATATGTTCCCAATATGTCCTGGTGCACACGTTGCTGCGCTTGGTGTTAGGGATCCTGTCCTGCTCTTGTCTAGTTCTGTCAGTGTTGCATCATTATAAGCTATCTTCTCTATAAGGATACAGAAGGAAGGACTGAGTTCATACTTTACTATTTCTATTAGTGTTATTTACAGTTGCCAAGACTTTGGGGTCTCAAATCAGTCACACCTCAAACTCTATAACAGTTATTTAAGACACTGAAGCTGAAAAATAAAGTACAATGCCAGCATTTTATTCATCATTTGAAAGCAGCACACAGTTATCTGAATAATTTTGATTCAGTTTGTTCAAGGCTAGAATAGCAATATTTCTAAAATAACAGGAGTAGTTGACTAATTTGTGTCTATCTACGACATGGCATCCTGGGTTCACAAATAACTAAAGCACAACTTTAAATCTTCACTTTAAACCTCAACAATGATTGGAGATTTTTTTTTCTTCTTTAGTGTTGCCATTTACTATCTTAGAAAGGCAGTGTCCTTGAAAGCTAGTGCTTCTTAAATCGAGAATATGCTACAACACTGAAGCTATAAATGACTTAACAGCAAATAGGTTATGCTGCACTGTATAACCAACCACAACTTGCTAGATAATTTATGTTGTTTAGGGACTGTAGTTTTCTAATAGATTGAGCTGTTAGTTTTCAGGGTGATTTAATGAAATATTGAACCAAGTGCCACTGGTCTGGGGTAGGACCATGAGGAATGTTGCTTTGTATACAACTCAGACTACAGTGCAAAAAAAAAAAAAGGCAGTAAGCAGGGGAAAGTAAGTTAACAGTGCAAACAGCTAGGATAATTAATTAATATGCCACGGATTTAATCTCTCTTGTGCACTACAGCTAAGAACAGTTAGAATATGATGTTCCTGCCTCTTGAAGTTCATTCCTGCCACTGAGTTCATTTAATCATTAGTATTGTATTAGCTTTTCTGAGTAATTCTATTTTGTTTGAACTTTTTAGTCTTTATCCTTTGACTATCTCTCAAATCCCAGGGAAGATGCTTTCGCTGAAATATTTTTATTGACCCTACTGACAAGGGTTATAACTGGATTAAGGATAATCTGTCTCAAGGTAGTCTGTCAGTATTCTCTCTTACTTTGTGAAGGAAAATCTCAAGAGTTTGTACATCATTTCCTCCCCCTTTTCTATTCTTTGGGATTTTGCCCCCACCCGCATCTGCAAAATCCCTAGTGGCCCTGTGGCAAAAATGATAGCATACCATCACTGGAATTTCCCCTAGATTTGTCATGTCTGTTATTCACTATGAAGAAGTATCTTACTCTGATGTATGAGAGAACAAGGAACCTAGCTTTGTTTACCTACTTATCTGCTTTTCCCACAACCACTGTGGGAGTGAGAATACAAGAAGCCACTCTTCTGCCTGTGATTGGACCAGACAGCAAAAATTCTAGAATTCTAATCCTGCTGTTGGTAAGTACAATTTCTGCCCAGTTCAATAAAATAGGCAAAAATCATTCACTGTAATCAAGGGGATCACATCATGTATAATTGACCAAATTGCAGCTCCTCAAAACTGAGCTGTCAGGCAGAGTGGAAGAACAGAGAGGCACGCCCACCAATAAAACAGGTCTAATTTTAAGCCTACCAGCCTTGACAAAGTGCCCCATTAATAATTAAATTATTTTGAAAGAATTAATGGTGGTGCAAATCTAACATATTATTCAGATATAAATATTTTGAGAAAATGGGGTTCTCAAATATTCCATTTTACTGCTGATGTCTAAGTGACTTGTAGGTCAGATTCATGTTAACTGTTTGGAGAATGAGTTTCCTACTCTCACAATTTTATTGCAAGTCTCAGGATTTTAAGTGTTTTAATTTAGAAAGTAGAAAATCTAATATGGTTGCAGTGTACCCTAAAGACTTAGAATGCAGGCTGCCACAAGGCTACTCTGAATTTGGCTGCACCAGAAAAGTCTGGCAAGGATAATCCAGCCACAGAGAGAGCTATAGATGGCTCCCTAGTGAGTCTTTCCCACATTCTTGCTCCTACACTGGAGTGGCAGTAGAGCTGAAATAGCACCTGTCAAACGGGTGTACCTAGCAGAACTACAGTGCCCGATGCTGCAGAGAGGATTTGGGTATCATAAATTACCTTCAGCGCACCCGACAGCTGTTCGCTTTAGCTCTAATAAAACAAACAAACTGGGACATATGCAGGGGACGATGGGGCTCCTCATGCTGGAGGGAGAGGTGCAAGAGGGTGCAGCTTAGTGTAGTCCTGCCAAGGTGGGGTGAGTTTCTCCATGCTGGTCAACTTGAGCTGCTTTCCTCCCTGGCCAGCATGGCACCCTCCCTGCCTGTGGAAATGGTGGCTGACTTGGGGCTTCTGGGAGATGTAGTTCCCAGGAAAACCCTGACAGTCATTTCCTAAAGGCCAGGAAGCGTCTTAGGTAGTTAGGTACTACACTTCCCAGAAGCCCCCATTCACTCATCCTGGTCTTTAGGCATGGAAACACCCTATTCGGACCTCCCACTGCCCCCACTACATGGAGCTAAACCCTCCCCAGGTATTTACTTTTTACTTTAACTACTTGTGGGTAATCACAATTTTGGGCAGCCCTTCGGGCATCCACGTGTGTGAATGCTCATCGGGATCCTGATAGACTGCCTGAAATTGCTGGTAGTACTTGGGAGTAATAAATTTGACTACTCGCTTCAGCTCTAAGTGGCAGGAAATTGTGTCTTAAGCATCGAAGGCCTCCTTGAGTAGTCCGCTTTTGGCCTGCCATCTACACTACAGCTTTATTGACTAGCGTTCATAACAACTTACTTTAGTGTAATGGCTAAGTGTGCAGTACTTGGACCAGGAGGTAGAAACGGACCCCAGTTCAAGTCTTGCCTTAGCCACAAACTCACTGGGTGACCTTGGGCCAGTCACAATATTCTCTCATCTTAACCTACCTCACAGGGTTGTTGTAAGGATTAAAAATTATGTTATATGTAAAGCGCTCCACATGCCATGGCAGGGGGGCAGTATATGTATATAAGTGTATAATATTTTCATAGTAAAGTTAACTTAATTGCTTATGTGCTTTCTGTATATTTAAGTATGCATATAGCACAACAAACATTGTAATAAAGGCACATGTTTATGCCCAGCCAGGACTCAGGCCCAACAGACACAAGCAATCATTTTCACATGTAAGTAATTTTCAGCACACGAAAAGTCCCATTGAACTCAAAATGGTCACTCTCACATAGAAGAGTTTGCAACCGAAGCCGTTTTTAGACAGACCCACCTGGGGGGTGGATACGTGTGCACCGCCACACACTTCTAATGAGTGGGGGAACTTCAGACAGTGGGAGATGGGTGTGCAGTCAGAATGCACCTGCATCCACACGCCGCCCATTCATGCCCCCATATGGGCATGGAGCAGTGGGGAAAAACCCAGGTTGCTCTGTGTGGGGGCATGGGTGAGCAGTGCGAGGGCTGCAGGAGCATGCCTCCACTCACTCCGCCCTCAGACGGGCGCCCGGTCCCGTGGAGGATGGGAGGACCTAGGTGGTTGCAGCCCAAAACCATCAGATATATGTGAAGAATGACCATGTCTGCATTTCCTGGCTTAAGCAATAAATGTGTACACTTACCATAACAATTAGCACTGTAGCTGCACACGTAGGAGAAGAATTGGGGTTCATGTGGAAGAGCAAGTTCTTATCAATGGGACTGGGATTTTTCCAAAACATTCGGCATTGTCCTGAATCTGTTCCCATTTAAATCCATGGAAAACTCTCATTGACTTTTTTTGATGCAGAGATAAGGCAACAATAATTGCTATTAAAATCCTGCATGTAAAGCTGAGAGAATTTTGAGCTATGGTATGCCTGACTGAAAAGAAATGAAAAACTTTGGTTTTGCTTCCAAAAAATACTTCTACATTTAAAATGTGCATAGAGAATTTTACACACCCCCCCCCAAAACAGTCTGTTTCAATAAGTAATAAGAAATTGAAAATTGAGACATAATGAAAGCCCTACTGTTAAACTATATCAAGTACAATCAAGCACCTACTGTCATGTATATTTACGTATGTAAGAGCAAGATAATGTATACATATTAAGAATGGTTTTGTATTTTATTATTGCCCATTATTATTTGAATCATCACCTCCACGGATTCGCTCATTCAAGGGAGGAAGCCAGTAAACACAGATACTTCCTGAATGTGCCTGCTGTGTGAAAGCTTTAATTAAATCTACAAGTAGAGCTTTAAAAGAACAAGAATCAAATTAATTGCAACAAGGGCCGTGCATTTGTTTCTGTGACAGGCCTTTGCGCTTTGGAGAAAAGGCAATCTGTGTACCCTTATCTGAATTAGTAAACTCAATATCACTTTTCTTTAGCACGGTAGGTCATTGCCATGTGTCTTCTATCTGACACTGTTTACATGCTAATGACCTCACAAATAGAGTCTGTTCCAACCAGTTTGCTGTAGAATTCCAAAGCTGTAAATCCATGAAGTGGAATAAACCCTCTTCTGCTTTCTGCACCATTGGTTTTTGTGAGTTCTTCTCTAGACTGAGCTTCATAATTAGGCAGCAGCATAATTAAGGCAAATTCAAAAAATGCAAATATAGCTAAAGGATTTATAGCAGGTTATGGTTGTATACCATATTTGAGATAAATTAATTTACAAGCACCATTATTATTTGACGTTTTAGTGACCTACAGACTAAAAGTAGACAGTAATGTTTGTTCATAACAAAGAATTTATAGCTAAAGGTGGTGAGTGATAGACCATGCACACCTCTACAGAGCTATACAAAAAATAAATTATGGAGCACCTATGCATATTTCCAAGCAGCTGTTCAGCAAAAGATGTTTTAATTGTTTTAGTGCATATTTGCTTTGGAGTTAGATAAGATTGTTAAGAAGATTCTATATGTTTCTCCACAGCATAGCATAATAAAATCAGCATGCTGTCAACTATTATATCCTTAAAGAAAATGTCATAGTCATATCTGGTAATTTAACTAGATAGTGTAAACTTTTGTTTCTTTAAAAAAATCTTGGGAGCACTGAAGCCTAGTTAAAAGAGAAAAAGAAATTGAGCATAAGAGCTTGGACTTGATTATCTAAAAATATGTAATTTCATATGTGCTCAACCACGCCACTCCCTGGCTTAACACCAAGTGCTCAAGTTAAATCAAAGGCCATCACATGGCCACACATACCCAATTAAATTCTCTCCAATGCCCATGCTATCAAACCCCTCAAATGCCCCAGAAAAAATCCTGTTAAATGCCATAAACTTCCCCATATTAAATCAAATACATCAACTCGAGCTGCCCCGAGCTGCCAAGTTAGTTGCAGGAGGGTGCGGGATATAAATGTTTTGTAAATAAATAAATAAAACGCTCCCTCACCCAAATACTCGGATATAGACATACACAACCACACACAAAAAGGGCTCACTCTGTCCCCCTAACGTTCTCCCTTTACATAGAAATGTAGCCGCAACATCTCTTACTGCTTCTGTAGATGTTGGCCCTATCGTCACCACCAAAGCCCTGGGATCTGCAGCCACTGCACAACCCTCGAACCGGGATCTGCCACTGAGTCATTGCCAAGCAGCCGTGAAATCTGCCACCAACTGTACTGACAAGGGCTTGCCACCAAAACTATAGGACAGGAGTGGGGAACCTTTTCCTTTTCAGGGGTCACCTTGAAAATTAGTATAAGCTCCAAGGGCTGTATAGAAGTTGGGGACAAGAGTCTGCTCATGAAAAGAAGGGACCAGATCATGGATCTGTGTCGTGGATCTGTGTTGTAGATCTGTCCCATATCCTTGTGTGCATGCCCTCATCTCAGGTCCCTTACCCTCAACTTAGTTTTCAGTGTTTGGGAATAGGAACTGGATCCAGGGGACTGATCCAGGACCTAGGAAAGGTCCACATAAAGTTCAACACGTGCCACATTTTGTCCCTGAGCCTGAGGTTCCCCGCTTGTGCAGTAGGACCTAGTGCAGCTGTGAGAGAGAACAGCTCATGCTATTCCCTGCTAACAGGTGGATTTTGTGGGCACTAGGGTAGAAGGAAAAAGCTCCACCCTTGCCTCTAATGGTTGCAAAATTCAGCTGTTAGTGTGCTGCTCCGTTTTGCAGTAGAGCCAGGGCTGTGCAGCGACAGGGGTAGGTCTCGGTCCCAGGGATGTGTAGGAGAAATGGCAATGGGTCCTGGGGATGTGGTGGCGGCAGCTCCATGCACAGTGCAAAAAATGGCCTGTGGGCCAATTGCCTCCTGGTTGCAGATGATGGCTTTGCAGACCCCATAGCTGCAGATCACGCAGTGAGCACCTCTGTGTTACAAAAAAACAAAACAAAAAACTCCAATCATGCAGGAGACTGGAGACCATTAATCCTCTTTGACTTAAGTGGGAAAGACAGCTGGTTAGCAATTGTCAGAATTTGGTCTCTGTGGCTCAACCACATTGAAACAAGAAGTATTTGAAATCCTATTTTTTGGTGGTCATATACACCATACAGTTAGTATTAGAAGACTTACACTTTATGGCTTTCCCTATAAAAGGCAAGGCAAAGAGTAATGGGCTCTGCTTCCTTCACCAGACATGCAAAACAAGTTAAATTATGTGCTGCCAAACCTTTAGTCTACCAACATTTTAATTTCTTTTTGTTTCCTGGTCACTGAAAATTAATGTATGAATTCATTCTTTCCATGTCTGCTCAGATACAGTAGTGATGAGAAAGGTAGTGTGCATAGTGTTCATCTGAAGTAATATATTCCAATCCAATCCTTTTATTAGCTTTCGCCATATGTATAAAATGTTTGCAAATTGCAAAAGATACCATAAGAAACTAAAAATATATAACTCCTCTAAATACAAAATTTAGTATAAACAAATCACCTAATATATTAAAGAGTAATATATTCAAGATATCTAGATTGCAGGGGTTCTTCATGATCAAATAATAGAGGATTAAGATTTGGGAGAATTTAAATTCCCTCATTAAAGATGAAAATAAATAAATCACTGTTTTGAAACAAGTAATGAATAACTTGATACAGCGCAACTGAAATATAACAGGGTTCAAGGCTGAGTATGAAAGGATGTCCATTGCTTTTATGGGAGAAATGGACATTTTGATTCTCTGCCTTTTATATTAAAAACCATCCATGTTCAGACTGGCTCCTCAACCTTCGCAGACAGGGATTTTAGTCTGACCTGAAAAGAAGGGAGAAAATGGTATCATTGGGAGATCCTGGTAGTTTCTCCACTGGAAATCTTCAGGGCCAAATCTATAGGATTTTGTGCCTATGTGGGCTAGCCATACTCTTTACTAACCTCATATTTGTGAAGCTCCTCCTAACTCCTCTGGGACCACTTTACTGCAATTGTGCATCAGTAGAGGAAAATAGCTAGTAGTAGGAACCATGTTGAGGGGGGAAAGACAGCCCTATCTGCAGCCATTCTTGACTTGTTAGGACTACAGATTAGGGCTGAGACAAGAGCAAGGAAGGAAAATACCAACCTTCCAGGAGTGCTTGCGAATGTCCATTGGTACTTCATCAGTTTCCAGTGATTCTGCACTTCTGCCAATTTTGGGGTCATTTTCATCACTTTTTGGACCTTGTTCATCACTTTCTGGCACTTTTCCTCACTCTCTGAGGCTTTTTCCTCACTTTTTAGGAATTTTACGAGTTTTACAGTTTTATGGCAATTTCCAGCACTTCCCCAGTGCTTAACTGAAAAGACTTCATCTCCACAGCCCCTGTGGATGGTGCAGGCGCACACGAGTTTGGGACCGGCCTGTGGCAGCCCTGTTCAACTTGCAATAAATAACGGAAAATGGCAAAACCAGCTGGAAAGTGAGTACGTTTCAGTGTCCTGTGAATCCAGGTGAATGCTCTGTTTCCAGTGAAAGCAGCATTCGCCATGAATTTTCAATTCAGGTCTACTCCAGATTCATCAGAGGGGGGTTCCTTTACTCTTCAACACTTCTTGAAGCCCTCTGCACCTGAGTGAATTATATTCAATGGAACCTTGCAATGTCAATCTTAGGGAGTTTTCTGTTGTCTTGGATCCCTTGCCAAAGGTTTCTTTGTGGTAGAAGAGATCCACCTTAGAATTTACATTTCATTTGATGTGAGTTTACAGAGAAGTAGCATATTTTGATTGTTGAAAAAGAGTAAGAGAACTGGTATGTGACAGGTTTTCCCTGGTTCACATCCTGCTTGGGGTCTCTGACCATGGCCACCTTTAGACGTGTGCAGGGCCCTCGCGGCGTGAAATCACGTGACATGTAAAAATCCAGTGGATGGAGTTTAGACGAGACTTCTCTCGCATTATAGCCACTTGCACGCTCTTTTAAAACCACGGACAAAACCCCCTGAGGAAGGCACTAGACTCGCTGCTCCGCAAGTACCAGATCTTTATTCTTCTATTCTGAGTCTTCTGCTTGCAGCAGAGCTCCACACAGAGCTCGGTCCAGCTATGGTATCAAATTCACCAACTCAAACCCAACAGCAAAGTCTCTGCCATCTTCGAAGAAACTCCTCCCAGCTTCCCTGTGGAAGAACAAGATATAGTGTGGTGCTCTGCATATCTTCCTGCTCTCCCATCACTTCATAACTGACTGACAAGTCCCTTCTTGGAGATCCCCCTGGAGTGGCCTCCAGATGATCCTTAAATACCCAGGGCGTGCAGATCACATGACCTACACAGCCCTTCTCCACTCAATTGCCACACCTGGGCTTCTGGCAATTGTTGTCAATAGGGCAGTCAGGCTCCTGGAGCAGGTGCAGCTGGGACACTCTAGCGCATCCTGCTGCAGTTCTAGGATTTCTTCCTTTCCATGTTTCCTTAACTACCATGTTTCTCGTACTGAAGCCGACAGATTGCGGCATAGAGCCAGTTTACGAGCATATGCTGAGGCTATGAGGGCAGCAAAAGAGCTTTTTTCGCTGCTCTTATTGCATCTGCAAAATCTCGCCCAGCTTTTCCAGGTGCTGCTTGTCAGTCCGGCGTCCCTCCACTCTGGAGTGGAGTCATCTACAGCACGCTGTGATAGGTTTGTGAATTATTTTGTGGATAAAATTGCTCAGATTCACTATGATTTTGACGCTGCACTTATTACAGTAGGAGAACCAGAGGTTATGGAAGTCTCGCCTTGTCCGGCTTTATGGGATCAATTTCAGTTGGTGACACCCGCTGATGCAGTTGAGGCCCTTGGGGCTGTTAGGGCTACCTCTTGTGAATTAGATCCGTGCCCGTCTTGGCTAATTAAATCTTGCAAGGAGACAATGGGGCCACTGCTGGCGGGGTGGTCAATGCCTCCCTCTGGGAGGGCAGGGTGCCAGGCTGTCTCAAAGAGGCGGTGGTGCGGCCTCTGTTCAAGAAAACATCGCTTCTCGCTTGACGTTGACTCCCTTGCCAGCTATTGACCTGTCTCTAACCTTCCCTTTTTAGGGAAGGTTATTGAGCGGGTGCTGGCTCAGCAGTTGCAGTGGCATCTTGACCACGTCAGTTTTCTTGATCCCTCGCAGTCGGGATTTCATCCGGGCTACGACACGGAGACTGCGCTTGTGGCCTTGGTGGATGATCTGAGCTGAGAGATGGACCGGGGCCATTCAACTTGGTCCTATTAGATCTGTCAGCTGCCTTTGATACGGTTGATCACGAGATGTTGGTGGCGTGCCTGCGGGACTGTGCAGGGGTGGGTGGGACTGTTCTCAAATGGTTCTGCTCATTCCTGACTGGGAGAACCCAATGAGTGGTACTCGGGGAGTGTTTTTCATCGCACCGAGACCTCACGTGTGGTGTCCTGCAGGGTTCGGTGTTATCCCTTCTCTTGTTCAACGTATATATGCAGCCTCTTGGCAAGGTGATCAGGAGGTTTGGTGTACAGCATCACCAATATGCTGATGGAACTCAGCTATACCTCTCCTTTTCAACCGACCCAGACCCTGCATTCTCCGTGCTTACTCGATGTCTGACGGCCAAGGGGGATTGGATGAGGGCTAATCGACTGAAGCTGAATCCTGACAACGGAGATGATGCTGGTGAGGAAGGCGATGGAGTTAACGGCCCCCATCATTGATGGGGTCTGTCCTCCGTTGGTTCCCCAGGTACGGAGTCTGGGGGTGCTCCTTCAGACGCAGCTCCACCTGGATGCCAAGGTGGAGGCTGTGGTGAGGGGTGCCTTTCACCAATTACATCTGGTATGTCGGCTTAGGCCTATGTTTCAGACTCCAACCTGGCCACCATCATCCATTCTTTCATCACCTCTAGACTAGACTATGGTAACGCACTCTACGTGGGGCTACCCATGGCAACAGCCCAGAAACTGCAGCTGGTGCAAAATGCGGCGGCCCATCTCTTGGTGGGACTGGGCCGCCGGGAGCACATCACACCAGTGCTCCGTTCTCTGCACTGGCTGCCAATAGTCTTCTGAGCCCGATTCAAGGTGTTGGTTGTAACCTTCAAAGCCCTAAACAGTTTGGGCCCTGCCTATCTGCGAGACCACCTCACCCCCCAGGTACTGGACTGGCCCCTGCAGTTATCGGGGGATGCCCTCCTTGTGGTCCCCCGAGTCTTCCGGGGGGGGCACACAGGGGAGGGCGTTCTTGGTGGCCACGCCAAGGCTGTGGAACTCCCTTCCAGTGGGGGTGCATCTGGCCCCAGACCTTCCCTCCTTTCGTAAAAGTTGTAAGACCTGGCTGTTCCACCAGGTGTTTGGTGGAGGAGGAGAGGGATAGGGGGGTAATAATATGTTTTATTGTTTTATGATTTTACCTGTGAATTTATATTGTTGTGAGCCGCCCCGAGGTGCCTGTGGCAGGAGGGGCGGAATACTAAATACTTTGATAAATAAATGAACTATTATGTGCCTCTGTTTCATCATCTGTACAATTACAAAGGGAAATTGTGAGGATTAATTATGGATGAATATTCAGGGGTGCTGATCACCCACCACTTCCACTGGAGTACATTGGGGTACACAGTGAGGAGAGGAAAAAGATGTGTGGCTTGGCAAGGGATCCAAAACAAAGAGGAAATTGTGTGTCAGGAACTGAAACTTGCCTCAGAAAGATCCATTTGTACACCACCATTGCTATTCAATAGGGTCAAATATGTGCCAACAAACCTGTTGCATTGAGTTGGAGAAAGGATGTCATCAAGGAGCACCGGACGTGCTAAGGATTTCACACAATACTCAGAACATGAATTCTTACTGTAGAACAAAAATATTATTATTATTATTATTATTATTAGCAAGCATTTATATAGTGTCAGCAATGTACCTGGCACTTTACAAAGTAATAGAATAGACACAGTCCCTGTCCCTAGGGCTTACAATCTGAGACACGGGGGTGGGGGGGAGAGACCAAGGAAGGGGAACAGAGGGAGAGACAAGGAGTGTAATGTTCACGAAGATGCAAGGCCCCAGGTGCACGCGCTTGGCTTGGTTACATCAAATACCACTGCCTATGTTGCCCTGGCATCTAGTTTATCTTGAATTTTCTTTAAGCACAAGTAGAGCTCAACCCAGACTTATTAGTCCTGTCAGCAAATTAAAATTACCAAATTCAGCACTGTTTTCATATCTGTCGGAGACTGTTCTAAGTGTTTTTAAAACATCTAATCTATTTAAGGGTTTCTGATTTTGAACCGTTATCCTGAAGGATGAAAAATCAACACCATTTGCATAAACAGTTTTAAATTTGATCTTTTTTCTTCTCCAGAGGCCCTTGAAGATGTGTGGACATTCTGGTTTTCCTCATGTCTCTTCTCGAAAGCAAGGTCACAGTGGACCTTTCAGAAAAGACAGAGTATGTTGCTGTAAGTTACTGTGTTCGTTCATCTGCCAAGAGCCAAGCACACTGAGGAGTTGTCATTAATTTGGTCCCAGGCCTTCCATGCCACAACAAAAGCAATGGGCTTATAATAAGAATGCCTCCAAGTAACATCACACATGCTGCCACTAAATTGGCAAACTGGCCTGTAGTCCGTTCTGCTATAGTAAACCATTTGGATTCTTTGTATCGCTTACAAACAAATTGGACATTCCAGAAAAACTACCATCAGAAGGGTAGAAAAAAGGCTTACTGTGAAGAAATCAGGGGCGGCTGGTGGCTTTTTAGTTTGGAGGGACAGTAAGGCCGTCCAGCCTGCCGCCGGCGGGCTGGTGGGCGGAGCCAGGGCAACGGTAGGCGGAGCCAGGAGTTCCCAGGGTTAACATCAGATGGAAGAAAACCCAGTCTAAAATGCATTTCAAGCTTAAAAGGGAAACAGTGGCAAAACCCTGGCACAACCCAGGAGCTCCCAGGGTTAACATTGGATGGAAGAAAACA